>JANAVB010038819.1:3791206-4133502 GCA_029216955.1 Iris pallida | reverse complement strand
AACCTTCTCCTCCAGTATTGCGGATGGCAATAGCAGCAGTACAGTTACCCCGGATAGTCGAGGAATTTCCAGATGTTTTTCCAGAGGAGCTTCCAGGAATGTCGCCAGAGCGAGAGATCGAGTTTACTATCGACTTGATCCCAGGGACAGCCCCAGTGTCGGAGAGAGTCTACAGGATGGCACCGTCAGAGTTAGAGATATTGTACAAGATGATTGAAGAACTCAGGACCAAGGGATTCATTCGTACAAGTGGATCGCCTTGGGGAGCCCCGATGCTTCTTGTGAAAAAGAAGGATGGTACGTCCAGATTATGTGTAGATTATCGTACCTTGAACTCAGTGACAATCAAGAATAGATACCCTCTCCTGAGGATAGATGACTTGTTTGATCAACTCAAAGGGCGGCAGTATTCTCGAAGATTGACTTGCGGTCAGGATACCATCAGATCAGAGTCAGAGAATAGGACATCCCGAAGACAGCTTTTAGATCTAGATATGGGCATTGGGAGTTCCTTGTTATGCCATTTGGAGTAACCAATGTGTCGACTGTATTCATGGACATCATGAATCGTATCTTCATGCCTTATATGGATCAGTTCGTTATTGTGTTCATAGACGATATCCTGGTCTACAGCAAGAGTAAAGCGGAGCATGAGCAGCATCTCAGAATTGTCCTCCAGATTCTTCCAGAGCACCAGTTGTACACGAAGTTCAGTAAATGCGAGTTCTAGCTCGATCGCATTTCGTACTTGGGTCATATTATTACCAGTGGTAGGGTAGAAGTGGATCCCCAGAAGATAGTAGCCATTGAGATGTGGCCAGTACCCAGTACCGTTGCATAAGTTCGTAGTTTTCTTGGCTTGGCCGGCTACTACCGACGATTTGTTTCAAACTTTGTACGGATTTCAGCACCTATGACCCAGTTGACCCGCAAGGATGCACAGTTTGCCTGGACAGCAGAATGTTAGGATTCTTTTGCGAAGTTGAAGCGAGGCTTGATGACGGCACCCATTCTCATGCTTACAGATGGGACCGGAGGATTTTCAGTGTATTGTAATGCTTCAGGCAGAGGTTTAGGATGTGTTTTAATGCAGCATGGGAAGGTAATAGCTTATGCGTCACGTTAACTTCGTGATCATGAGAGGAATTACCCGACCTACGACCTAGAGCTGGCAACAGTAGTGTTTGCACTTAAGCTGTGGAGGCACTATTTGTATAGAGATAGGGTAGATATTTTCACCGACCACAAGAGCCTGAAGTATGTATTCACCCAGAAGGATCTCAACATGCGTTAGAGAAGGTGGCTAGAGCTACTTGTGAATTATGATATCAACCTGCAATATCACCCAGGGAAGGCCAATGTAGTAGCAGATGCATTGAGCAGGAGAGCCAGAGTTTATTTCCTCATAACGCAGCCAGAGTTATTAGCAGATCTTCAGAAGATGGGTATAGAAGTTGTCCTTCCTACTAGTGTGGAATTGATAGCCAGCATGCAAGTTCAGTCTAGTATAGTTGAGAGGATCAGGTTAGCTCAGTTATCAGATTCTAAGCTTCAGCGGCTCAGAGCAGAGTGTGAAGCAGGACGAAGACCAAAGTTATATATCCATAAGGATGGTACACTTCAGTATAGGAGGCGTCTTTGTGTACCCAGTAGAGATATCAGATAAGAGATCATGGCAGAAGCTCACAGTTTTCAGTATTCCATTCATCTCGGTGGCACGAAGATGTACCGTGATATCCGTCAGCACTTTTGGTGGAATGACATAAAGAGGGAGATAGCTCGGTTTGTCTCTCGGTGTTTCATTTGCCAACAAGTTAAAGTCGAGCATCAGAGACCGGCTGGACTTCTGCCCTTGCCGATTCTAGAATGGAAGTGGGAGCATATCACCATAGATTTCGTGACTGGATTACCTAGGTCCCCTGTCGATAGAGATGCTATTTTGATTATTATAGACAGGCTCACGAAGGTGGCTCACTTTCTTCCGTTCAGAGTTGGTCAGTCGACGGCTCAGCTAGCAGAAATGTACCTCAGGTAGATTGTTAGATTTCATGGTGTTCCAGTCAGTATCATCTCGGACAGAGATTCAAGATTTACGTCGCACTTTTGGCGCAGTCTGCAAGAGAGTTTGGGAACTCACCTCCAGTTCAGCTCAGCTTATCATCCGCAGACAGATGGTCAGTCAGAGCGTACCATACGAACCTTGGAAGATATGTTGAGATCTTGTATACTCGACTTCGATGGTTCGTGGGAGGATCACCTGCACCTGGTAGAGTTTTCGTACAACAACAGTTTCCAAGCCAGTATCCAGATGGCACCGTTCGAGGAACTGTATGGTAGGAAGTGCAGATCTTCGCTAGCATAGGATGATGTTGGAGAAAGGCAGGTGCTCGGTCCGAAAATGGTTACTCAGACAGTTGAGGTGGTCAGAAGAGTCAGAGATCATCTTCGTGTTGCACAAGATTGCCAGCGCCATTGGGCCGATTCTCATCGGCGTCCCTTTGAATTTTCGTCAACAACTATGTATTCCTCAGGATCTTGCCTACCCGTGGCGTCATTCGTTTCGGCGTACGGAGAAAGCTTAGTCCTAGGTATATCAGGTCATTCGACATTCTAGAGCGAGTAGGTGATGTGTCCTATCGTCTCGCTCTCCCGTCGTCGTTGTGTGAGGTGCATGATGTCTTCTATGTATCCTAATTGTGATGGTATATCCCGGATCTGAGTCATATCCTTGATCATTCGGAATTGGTTGTTGGTACCAACCTTTCGTATGAGTAGAAACCCGTATCCATATTGGACCGGAGAGAGAAGACACTCAAGAACAAGACTATTAGTTTAGTCCGTGTTGCTTGGGGTCATCACTCTTTGGGTGAGTCAACGTGGGAGCGTGAAGATGATATCCGATCGCGATATCCCGACCTGTTTGACTCGTGAGGTATAATATCTTCCTTATGTCTCGTGCCTTCGATTCCTTGCTTGCATGATTGATTGTTTGATTGATTGCTTAATATAGTTTGTCCTCGCCTCTCTAGCCTCTTAATTAAATTCCGAGGATAGAATTATTTTAAGGTGGGTAGAGTTATAACGCCCGTAGTTCTTATTACGTATTTTGGTATACGTGTACGAAATCCCGACCCATAATTAGACTTGTCTTGCTTAGCTTGATCCTGGTTTGATCTTGCCTTGGTTTATTTTGGGTTCATCCTAGTTTGACTTGTCTTAACTGGCTAGTCTTGGGTTCTGCATTGGCATGGGTTAGTTAGCATTTCCTGGTTCAAGTAGTTTATCCTGGCTTTGGCCTGCATTAGGTTCGGTTGGGTTCGGCTTGGTTGGGCTCGGTTTGGGTTGATATGCAAACCCCCACCTACCACCCACTCTCTTCCTTTATAAGCCGCCTAACCTCTCTCTCTCTCTTCCATTAATCCTCATAACTCTTCTTCTTCCTCCATTAACTCTCTCCACCTACCAGAGAGCTTAGGCAAGTGCAACTTGCTTCATGGAGGAACTCAAGTTTTATTGTTCCATTGTCTTTCTCACAAGATTCCAAGACACTTAGTACTTAGCATTTTCAGTTTCATTGGTTCATTCCATGTAGATCTAAATTTGTTACAATTTTGGATTTTTCGGTGATGTCAGATCCCTATTTTGGAAATAGGTATATGACTGTATTGGTGTATTTTGAGGATTTTAATTTCGGGTATTCTTACAATTTTATTATTGTTACTTGGATGTGAGTTTATCCTCATTATTATTCTTTTATTTTTATTATTGTTATTGTTATTATTATTTTTTTACCTACATCTACCCCTCCCCAAACCCTAACTCTCTCTCTCTCCCTCTCACTTCCACTCTCAGCCGCCCTTCCCCCCAATTCTCTCTCTTCACTCTCTCTCTCCCGATCCCCCTCTCCCCTCACTAGACCAGCCCTCTCTCCTCTCTCACTCTGATCTCTCTCTGCTCTCCCCATACTCACCCCCAGCCCTCTCTTCTCCCTCTCGGCCTCCTCTCCATGGCTGCGGCCGCCACCCACCACTGTATTCGCCGCCACCGCTTCAGCCACCACCGCCATAGCGACCACCCCCATCGTCGTCGTCGCCTCCCTCGCCACCATCGCCTCCATCTTCGGTCGCCTCCGCCGCCCTCACCCACGAGCGTCGCCTCCCTCCGCTGTGGTCGCCCCGTCTCCAGCCGCGACCACCGCCACCAACATCATCGTCCTCGCCTCCAGCCCCATGGCCTCCGCCCCCTTCTCCTTCCTCCTCTCGCCGTGGCACGGACCGCCGTCGCGAGCTGCCTCCAGCGTCGCCCCCTTCAGCCACCAGCACCACCACCACTGTCAGGGCCTCCGGCCCCCTGCCGATGTTCCCGTCTTCTCCGGCCCCCAGCACCACCTCCGTCGACGCCAGCGCGCCATCTCCTCTGTCCCTTGGCGCAGCTGCTGCCGCCGCCGTCCTTTCTCCACCGCGGGGCCGACCCGACCTGGCCGAGCACCCCCTTGGTGAGCTCTTTCTTCCTATCCCTCTGTCCCCCTCCGCCGGTGGTCTGACCCGACCATGGCCGAGCTCCTCCGCACCCTCTCTCCCCCCTCCCTTGGGCTGTGAGCTCCTCGGGGAGCGAGCCCCTCGATCGACGCGCCTCGGGCAGCGTGCTGCCTCGAGCAGTTCGCTGTCTTGTGCAGCGTGTCACCTCGGGCAACGCACCCTCGGTTGGTGCGCTTTCTCGTTCCTCGTGTTTTCGGGTCATGTGCACCTCGGTGTACGTGATGCCTCATTTTGCGTGTACCTCGGTCTACGTGCTGCCTAGGGCAGCGGGACACCTCGAGCCCCGCACTGCCTCGGGCACCGTGCCACCTCGGTTTGCGCACCGCCTCGTTTTTTGTGCCTCGGCCTTTGTGCCTATCTTGATTCTCGTGTCGCATCGATCCGCGTACACGCATCGACTTGTGTGCCGCATCGGTTTGCGTGCCACCTTAGACTTTATGCCATCTCGGTTTGCGTGTACGTACTGATTTACGTGTACGTCTTGGTTTGCATATCGATATATGAACATCCTGTTCCTGTTCGTCTCGATATTCGTGCCATCTTGATTCTCGTGTACGTCTCGGTTTGCGTGCGCATCTCGATCTACGTATGTGTCTCGATTTACGTGCACGTTGTCTTCTGTTCATCTCGATCTTCGAGTCATCTCGATTCTCGTACACGTCTTGATATACGTGCATGTCTCGATTTGCGTGCTCGTATCGGTCCACGTGCCTCGGTTTCCGTGCCAGATCCCTGTACTGCTTGCGGGACCCATACGGTATAGCCTTCTGCCATCTCTTGTGATTATTCTATTATTTTATTGTTTGGTGCTAATGATTGTTTATTGTGTGTTCTGAGGATCTCGATTGGCGTGCTAGCTTGGATCACGACTGCCGAAGACTTGCTTACCTAGCCGAGCCCTCTAGGCAAGTATCCCTTGCTCATCGACGGCTCTTGCCCTCTCTCCTGGATTTTATTGCATTTTAATTTGCTGTAATTGTAAATGTATAACCATGAGTAGTGTATCCTAGTAGTAGAACTGCCATGATGATAACTTAGGATAGCTTGTTCCGTTACCGGGATAGACCGTATCGGATGACTCGGATGGGTCATCCATACCTCCGAGGACACGAGCATGACTCACTTGTACGGATTGTCCCCATATGCCCCGTGTCCGACTCGCGGTCGGGTAGGCTTTGGCGAACTTTACTTGTGGCGGTGATTGTGCTTGGGTTTGGGATTTATGGACATTTGTTGTGGTGCGCCCTGCGAGGCGGTTAGTTTATTATTATGCATGTTGGTTTGGCGTCCAGTACGCATTGTAGTGCTGCTGGAGGCCGGGACTTAGTATTCTCGGCTATCAATTTGTTTCCAGTACGTATCGTAGTGCTGCTGGTAGCTGAGACTTAGCGTTCTCAGCCTGCGATTCTGCGATTCTGCGGCGGGTTGCGCCGAGTATTTAGCCCCTATTCGTAGGGTGCTCCCGTCCAGATTACAAAGGAGACTCTGTCAGATTTTTTCCAGAATTCCCAGTTGGGAATTTGGTTGTAAGGATTAGGCAGAACCATTCCTTTGGTTTGCGGGACTGAACTCATGTATGTTCTTCTTGGTATAGCATCCCTGATCTCATCGCCTGCTAGGTAGACTCCCGACTAGATTAGTCGCATAGCGTCTTGAACTGTCTTGTCTGCCGGATTGTATAAGGAGAGCGGTTCTACTCGGGTGAAGGTCTGCAACCCTGGTTCTTGTTTAGTTTAAGGGTTGTGGATCTGATCCAGAGTGGTTCACGTAATCCTTGCCTTTTTTACGGTATCACTCATTGGACTCTTGACCCGTGATCCTTCTTTTTAGATGGTGATCTAGTTTAGTTTGTTATCCTATTGTCTGTCATGTCTGCCGGATTGTGTAAGGAGAGCGGTTCTACTCGGGTGAAGGTCTGCAACCCTGGTCCTTGTTTGGTTTAAGGGTTGTGGATCTGATCCAGAGTGGTTCACACAATCCTTGCCATCTTCTGACGGCGTTGATTAGTGTTGACCCATGTGTTGGGATTATGATCTTATTCGAGGATTGACTATGAGGAGATATGATATTGAGATAGTGATTATGGTAGACTAAGTGGATTCTTAGATAGTGTTGCTAGTTCTTTGGTGATGTTCTAATTTGATCAGATGTCTTTGAGGACTTTTGGATTTTGGATACTGGTACGAGTGTCTCGCGGAACGAGGAGAATATCGAGGGTATTATTATATGATTTTTACTCGACTTCCCAAACGCCCAAAACTGGGTACCTTTGTGTATTTCGGTAGTTGGGGAAACCTGGTTTGATTGCTATGTCTTGGTAGTTGAGGGGCTCGTTTTCTAGTGGTTAGTGATCATTGACTCGGAGGATTCTTGTGAGCCAGAGGGCCTAGCATTGTCTTTAGTGATTAGCCTAGTACCAAGTGATCGTATTTTTTCTGATATGATATTTATTCTATCGGGGATGGGAAGACTATTGATAGATTGATCCGGTGGGTAGACCGACTTGATGATTAGAGCTGTAGACCCCATGTGTACTTGAGATGCTACTATAGTAGAGATCCTGACCACGTACCTAACCTGGTATCCATGCCACGATGTAGGCAGAGGACTCCATGTGATTGACCGAATGACCATGTCCCTGACTTGACTACTTGTACCCGTGCTGGTACTATTCTACGTATGCACTGAGGTGCTATTCTATGCGTGCACTGAGGTGCTACATGATTCTATGTGTTATATGGCAGTACATTCATCTTCCAGCACGGACATGGTAGTTGGCCTGTAGTTTTAGCGTGGTTAGGACTGATTGACTGCTTGCTGCATTACACTAAGAATGAATCCAGATTTGAGACTTTGGGTGTCGAGGTGGATTCGTACTAAGTGTACCCGTACTGAGGTACTCATCTAGGAGGATGAGCATGTGACCACGGCATGTGATTTCAGATAAATGTAGGGTTAATCTAGGCAACTAAAGATGGTAAAAGCATTGTGAGGGAGCAGAATCTCGAAATCGTGCATGCTAGCCGCCACAGGTGCTATGATTACCTGTCTAGCGCAAGGCTGACCACCCCGGATATTGTTATCGTCCGCAATAGCGGATGGCAGTATCCGATTACTATACGTACTATTATATGATTGATCTGTTTCGCATGGTTGCCTTTGAGGGACCAGTGCTTATCCATGTGCTATGCGTTATATCTGGCCTCGTTAGCCCTGCTGGACATAGCACGATCTGAGGATTCTTATATTGTATTGTTGGGGTAACCCAACCTCCACATAGACAGCCGTAGACATTTGAGTGGCCGCTTATTTAAATATTTGTTTGGCTTGTTGCTTGCTAAGCTGGCTGACACGTAACGCTGTCCCGGCGCAGTAATTCATTCCCTTGTTCTTGTTTGATGTAGGGATGGGTTACTGTTCCGATGACAGACTACGAGTTCCAGTTGGCGATGCAAGCATTAGTGGATGTTATGATGACTGTGATGATTGTTGGTTTCTTACGTATTAGTAGTTGGATTGCTGCCTTATATTCTGTAATCGTGCGTTGGTACCGCACGATCCCTTACCTTATTTACTGTTTTTAGATGCTATTTCTGTCACATTTTATCATGCTGGTTTTCTTCATCCGTCCTTGAGTCTTCCTTTCTGGTACTTGCTGCGGTTGGCCTGACCAACCCTGGATTGTTCCCAGATTGCCTGAGACCGACCCTGTGGATCTTCCAGACTCGACTTGGAGGATGTGCTTCAGTTCCCAACCATGCTAGGAACTGTGGGAAGGTATACTAGTCTACATTATTATTCTGTACTGTAGATTCCTGATTTTCATATGAGTATTCCCTGCTTTCCATATGATTATCTCTCTTGATGTTGTTTCATTGTGATTTTCCTGTGGACATGAGATCGGATTTAGGCCATAGACTGGTTGCATGCTAGGATACCCAGCAAGACTTGACAGCCGTCATCGCCGTATAGCGTATTCGTACCTTATACGGTGTAGCTGGCCTACGTCCGTCCCCGTATTTCGGTACTGGGGCGTGACAGGTTTTGATCTACTAAACTGGGTGGTTTTCGAAAACTAAGAGTTCTATGTAGAAGGCATTCTGATGTTACGCATGTTTGGTTTTGGAATGGTTGGATTTCATTGAGTCTTGGCCGAGATGGGGCTTTTCTTGAGCTCTTGAGCTTTTACGCTTGCTTGTCTTGGCCTTGGGGAGAAGATGAAGTTTTACGCACACGTTCTTACGTGCTAGCGTAGTATTTATTTTTACGCCCACGTTTAACGTGACAGCGTAGCATTTCCTCCTTTACGCACACGTTTTAACGTGCTGGCGTAGTATTTCCCCCTTTTTACGCACACGTCTTAAAACGTGCCAGCGTAGTGTCCCCTTTACGCACACGCATTGCGTGCCAGCGTAATCCTTTCTACGCTGAGTTCACTTGAACTCTACATGGGGGCCACTCTCGCTCGCGTAGAGTCGTGCTCGTGTAGACTCTCCCTTGCTCGCGTAGAGCCTTGCGTGCGTAGAGTTTCACTTGGGTGCTCGTACGCGTAAAGTTTTGCTTGCATACGGTTGCTAGCGTAGAGCCTTGCCCGCATAGAGTTCCCTCTCGCATAGGGCTCCCGCTCGCGTAGAAGCGGTCTTTCCTTGGTCTTGCTCGCGTAAGGCCATTTTTACGCTTGGGGCCTCTTGGCCTAGCGTAGAGGTTCGCTAGCGTAGGGTCTTGAGCCCCTTTTTACGTACCCGATTGTCTATATGTCCTTGTACTTTTCATGAACTTGATAATCACGAATTGATTGACATGACTAGACTGATAATTGTACATGGCACGGTATAACAAGTGAATTGACATGACATGACATGACAAGACATGACAAGCAAGCCTGATAGAAACTATTGAATGCTGTTACGACGGCTAGCATGACATGACAAGAATGAATGGCCTGGACACCGTGGACGATTGTGTTTGTACAAATGAACCAATACTGTCTCGTATCATGTCTAGGGCAGGGACCCCTGAGTACCACGGTCAGGGGTACCTACTGAAATTGACTAAGGCTAATAACTAGAATAACCCAGTAGTCATGAAGAGATTTCCCAGCTACAGACAATCCCGTTATCTGGACGCGCAAGTGGACTTATAGCCTGCCGACGAGTAGGGCACATTTCCAGCACACTATAATGTGTTGCACCCTTCATGAACGGATATTCGACCTGGATAACCTGGATGGTCTGCAGGGCTTGTGGCTGTTGGAATATCTCATTGCATCTTGCTAGTAGCTAGGCTTGTGATAACCCTAGTTAGTTAAAGTATCAAGCCATACTTATTGCTTGGCCGTGTTTGATTGGATGGAGTCTAACCCAGTCTAGTCTTATCCTGATCCTGTACAAGATTGTAACATGACCTGATTGCTTGTGCTTTACTTATCGATAAATGGTGGGAGACCAAGTTTCGTTCAGATGAAGGGTTACAACCCCGGTCCTTGTTTGATTTAAGGCTTGTAACTTGGATTATCTGAATTGTCCCATGGTTATCTTATCGTATATCATCATGATTTTTCCATATTTTCAGTCTTTTATTATATAATTATGTTTTGTACTAATTGCTGGTTTTAGTTCTTAAGTGAAGCCTCCTTTGTGGCACTTGCTCTTTCTGGGATCTGACCCAGCTGATTTTGTATGGCCAGATACCGGAGTAGCTCCAGAGGATCTCCCTATCTTCCAGCCAAATGGTGACCACCAGGCGTAACCAAGGCAACGAGTGGGTTTCCCTTTTGTTCTCCCACTTTATTGTAAAAATATTCTTTGAGGCATTTAGCCGGTGAGCATGTGTTAGCTAGATTGTACTTTACTTACTGTCTACCTATGGGCTGTAGCATGATTAACAAATCCTAGGGTTGATCATGTATGACTTAAACTCTTGCTAGTCTTCACATTTTGTACGACTAGCTTCATGATCATCCAAATATGTATTGTATAGGACGCCTTACTATTGTATATTTGATGCTCTAACATCTTGTAACTGCTTTTACTTGCTTGAGATTGAGACAATAGGCTTGTTCATGACCATAAGAGACTGATGACTTGTAGTTAAACCCTCATGTATCTAGACAGCCGTGACCGTATAGCGAGGTGGATTCCATTTCAATATACGTAGCTGGCTATGTACGCCCCCGCTCTCCAGTATTCTGGTTCTGGGGCGTTACAGTATAGTGCATTCATATTTGTCAAGATTAGGTATTTGAATGCCTAATTGCTTGAATTTGTCAGCACTCTCTTTTGCGGCTTTGGCGTTCATTATGAAAGAAGGCCAATCTTGGAACTGTGTTGATCCTGTCCATATGCTGATTATAGGCAACAAGTTTGATTTGCAATTGTCTATAGTTAAAGTATCTGGAGTCCCGAAGGCATTTTGAGTGCTTCACGATGGAACCGTTCAATGAAATGTTCAGTCGTTTTATTATGTCGTTGTTTGATTTTGATGAGAGCAGACATAGTCATGTCGTTGGTTCCCTCATAAAATTATTTCAAGAACATTTGTTTGAAGCCAGCAAAAGAGGTTATACACCCATCTGGTAAACTACGATACCAGTCATATGCTGCACCAGCTAAACAACCAACAAATACTCTAGTAAGAAGAACATCATTTGGTTGAAGTTGATCAGTCATTACTTCAAAGTGGTTGAGGTATTGACTTGGAGACGTGCTGCCATCAAACAGCATAATAGTAGGGGGTTTTTATTTAGGAGGAAATTGGACCTCTTTCCATTCAATGGGATATGGCTGTTTGATCCCAAGCTTCTGCAGGCCATCCTTCTATTTGAAAGCTTCAAATTGAGTACGTAAAAGTTTTACGGCCTCATTGGTATCTCTTGTTGATTGCGGAGTAGTGGATTGATTCAATGTGTTAGGAGGGTGTACCACATGATAAGTACCACCCCCTGCACCATTTTGACTTGGAATAGCCTGTGCGGGAATAGAAGTAGTGTGAGAAGATTGTACCCCCAGATCAATATTGGTGGGAACTGATGTTGTCACAGGTTCTTGAGTCAGAATCAGATTCGCGACTGGTAGAACTGTATGTTGTGCCATAATCACAGCATGCATGCCTGCCAGCATCTCAGCCATGTTCTTCAAACTAGCCTCCAAAGTAGCAATTCTCTGCTCTTGACTGAAAGAAGTGGAGGTATCTTGATCTTCTGTGACGGTACAAGCAGTCACTTCTCTAGCCTTTGAAGACGAGCTAGTGGAAAGGATGGTCCTTTCAGAACTTTCACTGTCAGCATCAAAGTCACATAAAGAACTTGTAGCATCCACTTTTTCATAGAAGGCTATTTTAGTCTTTTCAGCCATTTTTGGCCTTATGAGTGATTTTCTGAATATGTTGACTTATGATTGTGCTAGCAACTGGTTTAACCTTAGTGGACTCGTATAGGGGTCTAACCATGCCTTAGAATTATTATTTTCATTTTTAGAATTTATTTTTATGCATTAGATTATTTTAAGGCTTTAATTGTTTTAATTTAGCCTTTTTTGCATGCTAGTTTTTAACCTTTTGACTTGGGCCCATTTCTACTTGAGAAGGAGTTGGCCCAAGTGAAACCCTAACCCTAGGAGACCCCATTGGCCGCCCAACACAGCAGCACCCCCTCCCCTTTGCATTCATTTGTGAAGTTTTGAGCCTCCACAAAGAAACCCTAAAAGATCTACCTCTCCAAAACTCATAATTCCTTCATCCGGGGTCTGTTTCTTTCCAAACGAACTCCGTTGCTCTCGTCGAGGAGAGGAGGATCTGCTGGAGCATTTCTAGAGTGGAGACGAAGGTTTTTGCTGGAGGGAAATCGGCCGACACGACAACCGAGGAGCCCCGTTCATTGAGTTTTGACACTCAATAGGTAAATCCTAATCTACCATTGTAAATTGGGTTTTTCCTTCATTTTTGCATCCATATAGGTGTCCTAGTCTTGCCCACGAAATTTGGTGGGATTTTGACTCCGTTTGATGGAGGTATCGGACACGTGTCGGTCCTTTACGACACGTGTTCGACGAAATGCCGCTTAGGATAGAAAGTTGTTGTTTTTCGATTCCGACTTCATGGATGTTTAGATAATATGATTTTGATAAACTTTCGTGAAGACGGATTTGGGTTTGACATCGTTTCAGCGATGTTTCGGGCAACGGACGCACGTGCACGGATCCCGTGCACGAGGCCGTGCGTGCCCTGCTGTCCGCGTGTGATTTCTCGATGCACAGGGCGTATTTTGCGTGAAAATTTGTGAGCATGTGGGGGCAACCTCTTCCCTCATGCTCGTAAAATTTCATGACTTTCCGTTGAGCGAGCGCGGAGAAATCGCACGTGCACCGCTCAGCCACTGTGCATTCAGCCTGTCATTTTTGTCGCGGAGACAGACTTCGTGCGCGCACATGACACAGCAAAGACCCATTCCAGGACCCGGAACATGTCGACCTAGACCTAGACGACCCGTAGGACGAACCTCGAGTCACGACGTGGCCCAACGAGCGAGCAGCGAGGCCGGAACCACGCGCACGAGGGCGCGCGGGCAGCAGGCCGCGCGGGTACGGGGTCTGCGTGCGCTGCTTCGGGCGGCATGTCGCCGTGCCATCGTGTCCTAGACCTACCCCAGGACCCCCCAGCTATGTGCACTTTCGTTGCGTGTGCGGCGCTCAAACGAGCGAGAACGCACGCGTACCACGCGGTATCGAGAAATTCCGATACGCGTTCTGTGGACACGACACGAACACGATTTCGAACCCGAGAGTATACGAACGCATCACGTGGGTCGAGAACAACATGTATGTCGAGTTTCGCAGGTTCGTTTGGTGTATTTTGCATTTGGGTCGTTGTGTGAATTGGATGAGTTTCTTTGATTTCGATTTTTCGAGTTAAATGTGTTATTTTGATTTCCAGCTTCTTAGCTTCTAAAATCTGAGTTTTCAGGACTTATATGAGTTTTCGGATATGTGGGAACCAACGCTTTGGTTTATTTCATAATTTTTCATCAATTATGAGTATTTGCACTTTTCTATATATTATATATATATATATATTATATATATATATATATATATATATATATATATATATATATACAAACTCTTAAATAGAAAGATTCACAATGGTTGAAATGGTTTAAAGAATCAGAAATCGGAAATTAAATCCCTATATAATATATATATATATATATATAATATATATATATAATATTATATTATATATATATATCCCGTTGAAACCCATTGCTATGTTCATATGCGTTGAGAATGGGTCGAGGGATTTAATTCCCGATTTGATTCTTTAAACCATTTCAACCATTGCGAATCTTTCTATTTAAGAGTTTGTATAATATAATTATATATATATATATATATATATAGATATATATATATATAATATATTATATATATATATATATATATATATATATCTATATTTATATATATATATATATTTTATAAGTAAGAAATATAATATATATTTTTATATATATATATTTTATATATATATATTTTATATATATATATTTTATATAAAAATATATATATATATATTTATATATATATATATATATATATATATATGTAGTTTCTTACTTTATAAAATATAATATAATAAATATATATATATATATATATATATATATATATATATTATATATATATTTTCTTACTTTATATGTATGTATAAATAGTATGTTAAATTGTGATACACCACGGGTATGTTTTACTGTTTTTAATCTCAGATTTACCTTATTACAGTAAGTACCAGTACGCACACCACACATCATCTTTTGTTAGAAATAAGGTTTGGTTGTATTGTATATATAAATAGTATGTTAATAAATAGTATGTTAAATTGTGTGTATATACCTATAGTGTATATATATATATATTTATGCTTGTTAATTCTCTTAGATTAGATTGTAGTTGTGTATATAACTATAGGAACCCTAGGATAGATTTGGTTTGTCATTTCGAGCCTAGTTTAGTCGAATTGGCCGACAAGTTGACCAAATTGACAAAAGTCAACTTTGGGTCAAATTTGATCCAATTCAACTCAAACGAACTCCAAATGACCTAGAATTTTGTGTATGACCTAGAAATTAGTAGACGAGCTAGTTGACCCAGGTTTGACCAGCGTTGACCAGGTTTGACCAGAGTTGACCGAGGGTTGACTTTGACCGAAATGGACCGAGAAGCATGTAGTCTTGCATTGTAGCTATTTCTTTTGATATTATGGACTTGGTTGTGACATGTGTGTATTTTAAATAGGATTACATTGCCCCAGTTTAGTTACACCTAATCATCAGCAGTTCGATTTGCCAGGCAAGTACATTCTCTGATCTTTTCATACTTCTTTGGATATGTTCTCTTGTTATAGACTAGTATACTTGATGCTGACACGATGTTCACACGGATTAGTACCCTATAGATCTTTTCATGCGATGTTATCCCCTCGGATACACGAGTATGTCATGTTCATGTACTTTATCATGGCCATCATGTACTCCATGTATTCATATTTTCTATGTGCACTCATATGTTATTCATGTACACTCATGACCATATGAGCTCCATGTATACAGTAGTTGTTATCCATGTGCAATAACATAACATGTATTGATCCTTGTGTATTGATTGGGGGCAGGGAGAGTGTAGTTGGTTATGTGATCATTATCCCCAGTAGGTATCCATGTGCACTCCATAGCTGTATCCATGTGCAACCCAGACCGTTTACATAACCAATTCATGCTCTGAATCACGTAGAAGGTTACATTTCTCTATTATCATATTATCTCATTTTATAGTCTCTCTCTCTCTTGTTGATTTCTTTTACAGCGATTCATGTATAGTTTTCTATAGCTTGCTTTATATGTCCATTCCTGCTATGAACTGTTGTGAGAGATATGTGCTCGTTCCGTCCTGACTGGACATGTTGAAAATTTTACAGGTATGATGAGGAGTACTACCCTACTTATTATGGCATTGGCTTAGATGACACTGGCGATGTGGACCCTCAGGAGGATCCCACAGTCGCTGAGGACTTGCCTATAGTCTAGCTGAGACTTAGTACTTTATTTGTATTTCTATTTTGAGACTTTATGAGTTTACTTGATATTTTCTGGTGGTTTACACCTAGACTTTTATCTGTGACTCTCTTGATTCTTTCTTCTATTCCATCTTAGTATTGTGATTGAGTTACTTATTATTCTACTCTTCATTCGGAGTTTATTTTAGACTGTGTTAGATACTGTGACTCAGGACAACATTCTACCGCCGACACTGCGGCGTAGGCTAGGCGTATTCACTTCTCGTGCCCTTTCACTGGGTGCGGTCGTGACAGAACTACCCCCAGAATAAGTGATAGGGATATCTTTCTAACTGAAGAAATCTTGGTTTGAATCAAGAAGATTCCTTTGACCGATTGTGTCTCAACTTCTTGATCTAGTATATTGGTATACTCCTTCACCGGATTCATGAATCCGATCTAAGTATTGCTGATGCCCTTCTTGAGATACTAGTAGTTTGTCTCGTCGGGATCTTGAAATACATAAGGTTGGTAGATCCTGCCCTGATCTCTTTGGAGTAGGCATAATGTCCTTCTGCATGGAAGGTTTATTCTGAATAGAACCCATCTTCCCGACAGAGATTTGGTTGTCTCTGTTAAGGAGAGCAGTACTTTCCATCCAGTCACGACTCGAGCAGAAGGAGGAATGGCTAAAGAGCATTTTTCTTGATTTAGTGGCTTCTCACTAAATTTCTGGTTTGGTGACAAAGAGGGAGTCACTAAACAGTGCTTCTCTTTACATTGCGCTAGTACAGAAGCATGTGTAGGTTGCACCAGAGCAGGAACACGCATAGGTTGTGCCAGAGCAGGAACACGCGCAAGTTATGCTGGAGCAGAAACATGCGCAAGTTACGTCGGAGAAGAAAAGGCCAAAGGGCGCTTTCCTTTGTTTTGAACAGCAGTGTGTCGAGACAGAGTCTCTTTCGATTTTTGAATCAGAGAAGTAGAAGGATTAGCCAAAAGGCTGTTTCCCTTAAGTTGTGCCAAAGCATTGATGGGCGCTAGTTGCGCAGAAGCAGGAACAGGTGCAGGTTGCGCCAGAGAAGAGAAGGCCAAGGGGCACTTTTCCTTGTTTTGGACAGCAGCGTGTCGAGACAGAGTCTCCTTCGATTTTAGAATCGGAGAAGTAGAGGGATTAGCCAAAAGGCTGTTTCCCTTAGGTTGCGCCGAAGCAGTGATGGGCGCAAGTTGCACAGAGGTAGGAGATTGCGCCACCGAGGACTTAGGAGTCCAAACAGAGCGCATCTTGCTCTTAACAGCGACAGCATGCGCTTGGCATCCCCAGCATTGATCATGGTCTCGTAGGCTGTCTGGTCGACTTGAACGACCACGGTCTTCTGCGTCTTGCCGATTGACGCGGTATCACATTGAGTTGTCACTTTCTCGTCGGAGGAGAAAGTCGTCCCCAGCAGAGTCGTCATTTTGTCACTTTCCTTTCCTCCTCAATTCCTTTGGCACCCAAACATAAGAAAGTAATCACTTTCCTTTTCCAACCCGAAGATTCCGCGAACCAAACGAGACCTAAATTTAGGGTGTGTTTGGTAGGAGGAAAAGTGGGAGGAAGGAAAATAGAGGAGGGAAAAGTGAAGGAAAATATTCATTTCTCTTGTTTAGTATGGAAGGAAAATAGGAAGGAAGGAAAGTGGAGGGATTACTTTTCCCTCGTAACCTAATAAATCAAATCCCCCCAAAAGTGGGAGAAAAAGTGGAAGAAAAGTGGAGGCTTGTATTAATTAACAATTACCCCCATATGAATGTATTATTTAAAATTATTTATGAAGTCAAATGGTAAATAAGTGTTTTTAGTTGAGGGTAGAATTGGTAAACCTTATATTTTTTACTTTCTTTCATTCCACTTTTTCTTTGATACCAAACAAAGGAAAATGTATCTCTTATCTTTTCCATCTTTGCTACCAAACACAAAGGAAAGAAATGATCTTTTCTTTCCATATGGAAGAAAAATGTATCATTATCTTTTTCCTTCCTTCCATTTTTTCATTCCACTTTTCCAACTTTCCTACCAAACATAGCCTTAGGCCTCGTTTGGTTCACGGAAAGGAATCAATTCCCCCATGTATTTTTCATGGGGATGGGAAAGTAGAATTCCTATCAAATTTCCTTTCCTATGTTTGGTTGGTGTAGGAAATGAAAGAAAAAATATATCATTGTTCCAACAATATCCAATGTCAACATAATTATAATGAAGTTAATTGGTAAAATAGGTAATAAATCAATGGTACTTTTGTCATAATGTTTGGTAATTAATGTTGGAAAATGAGGAAAAAAAATAAATTCCATGGATTATGAGAGGAACAATTTTTCCTCCTATTTTTTCCATGTCAAGAAAGTATTTTTCAAATTTGTGACTACCAAACAAAGAAAAGGAACAAGTTTTCTTTCCGGTTCCTTGAATCCTTGGAACTTTAATTAAGCAAAAAGTAGGTGGCGGGAAAATATTAATCAAACTGTTACTAAACGGAAAGCTCACGGGAAACGAGATACACCGGTTACGCTCACCACATGGTGATCATAGCGGTTCAGAGCCCCCTCCTCCTCACCGATCGTGGACCCACAAGCCAGTGACCACAAATTAAGTGGTCCTATTTCGTTGTCAAATAGTTTGGTGCACATAGCAGGTGGGACTGCACTCTGACTCCTTGCTGTTACTTTTTTCCTCTGTTATGTACTTCTCTGAAACGATGCGAAAGAAGCAGCAGCAGCAGCAGCAGCTCCACTCTCTCTCTCTCTCTATACACAGATCTCGAAGCCCTAGCCGTCGCCCTTCTAAGGTGAAGTCTCGATCTTTATGTCACATTCTCTCTCGCTCTTGTTATGGCGATTCGAGGGAGTGTCCTTTCTCGCGTTCTCGTGAAGTATTGCTTTAGTTCTTGACCTTAGGGTTTTGAAACTCCATTTCATGACGTAGTGTGAGTTGGAGTAGATTTAGTTAGGATTAGTGTGTTTTTCGTTTTCAATTTTGAGAATTGATGCATTTGTTTAGCAATTTTTGAATTTTTTTTTTTTGGAGTATATGCACTTTTATCTCTAGATATGGAGCTTTTATTCTGGAAAGCTTGTTCTGTGTGCCGAAAATAGTTGCATTAGCAACAAAAGGTTGAAACTTTGATGAATAATGCCGAAAATGGTTGCATTAGCAACAATTGTTCCCCCCCCCCCCCCCCCCCCCCCCCCCCCCCCCCCCCCCCCCCCCCCCGCCTACTTATTTCAACAAAATTAGGTTTTTTACAAAGAATTTGGTGTTCTGATGTCTACTTGTGTAAATCCAGTGCGTCTGTGGCTGGTTAAAGGCACCATCATGTCAATTGTTAACGAATAATTTTGTTATATACGAATCAACTATCTTTAATTTACATATGCCTTGATCCTTCTTAGGGAACACCATTGGAATTTGAAACTCAAATTAGAATCATTGGACATTAAGAACAATTTCTGCATTTATTATCATTCTTAGGGGAATTCATGGTGTCCACCACAGTTGGTTGATCGTAGTAATAATGTAGTTTATGAACTGTTCAAAGTCACGAGATGGCATTTGAGAGAGAGAGTACAGAGCAGCACTGATATGGGATAAGAGTCTCAGGTTGGGGCACATGGCAATTTGCAAGGTCGGTGTTCCTTCCCATGCAAATGATTTCTTGTTAGTGGCCCCCAACCCACCTTGCTTTGTTGGTAGGAATGGGCACAACTGAGTAATTATTGGGAAGTGTTTCGAGTGGTCATGGGCTCTATAATTGTCCTTGTTGATCAATAATTCAACAGACACGGGTGTCGCTCTGTCTGTCCCATTGCACTTGCATTGCTTAGTATTTGGTGTTCGTGTTTTCTTTGATCGATAGCTGTTTTGCTCAAATTGCTTTTGTTTGATACTTACAGGCTTGCAGCATTTAGTTCTGTTAGCTGGTTCTGTTGTGCAACAGTTTTGCCATTAGCAACAGGGTTGCATGATTCTCTACAGATTTAGTGTGGTTCTATAAGATTACAACGTATGTATGTCTGCTTCCCGTATGTTTGGTTTGAACTTTGTATACTCATGCAATTGCAAAACATGTACTTACTAAATGTCCCGGAATGTAGGTTGTTTTGAGCTCTAAATGGCAGTCACAGGGGCACAGAGTCCACTACCTGCTGAAACCTCTTGCGGTTCTTTACTGCAGCAATTACAGGTAAGCATGGTTTAGCTTACACAATATGCATTAGTTATGGATAATGAGGTAGGCATGCTGTTTTTGTTTCAGCTAATATGGGATGAGGTTGGTGAGAGTGATGGTGAGCGCGACAAAATGCTGCTTCAACTAGAGCAGGAATGCTTGGATGTTTACAAGAAGAAAGTAGATCAGGCTTCAAAGTCAAGGGCGCAACTTCTGCAGACCTTGGCTGATTCCAAAGCTGAATTTGTCAGACTTCTTTCAGCTCTTGGAGAGAAGACCTATGTTGGCATAGTAAGCATACATTTGTTTTTTCACTTTTCCTTAAATACCTGGCAACCAGCTTGTGCAATTTTAATGAGGACGGTCAATATTAAGATGATATAACACACTTTGACTGTACATACTGCCACGGCAACTGCCCGGCATCTTCCCATATCAGCACTTGGAACCTTGTAATTTATGAACTGAGAATTGAAGACCATTCGTCCAACTAAACAAAACTCCACGGTCTAGATCTTTGGTATGGGAATGGGAAACCTGGGCGGGAGCCCATTGAGGAACAGTAAGTGATTGGTCCTTACAATATAAAAGAGTTACTCAAAACCTGCTCATGATTCTTTTATGATAGGAAATGAAAATCATGCCAGTTTTAAGTGTTTTCCCCCTGAAAAATGAAATCAGTCTGCTACTCTAGTAATTACTTAAGCTCATGCTCATAGGCTTCCAATTATATAGGGCTAATTAACCTAAGTTTATTCTTGGAGTTATAGATACCCAATTTTAATATGCAATTTTCATATAATAAGCTTTAGCAGTTATGTTCTCATGCATTTAATATGCAATATTTACAGAGTAAGCTTTTGCAGTTGTCATGCATTTAGTTATGCACATATGTCAATTTCAAGACTTAAAATTTTAATTTGAATTGTATTTTTAACCCATATATTTATCATCATTTCTCTTCTATCACGTGCACGGTGCACTTATACAAATATGCTACTAGGGACATGCTGGTTTATGTATCTATTCAAAGCTCAGTGCTGTGTTTTTGTTGTTATTGTTGCAGAAAAGTGCTGTGAATTGTTAGAATAACATAAATATGTAACCTTCAAGCCTCACTAGAACTCTAGAGTTTTGGAGGTGGCAGGGACTTTAACATGGCATTGTATCATGATTTTAAATGAATAAATGGTGCTGTTTTGGGGGAAAAGGTGTGAGTAATATTTACCTATGTTTTGTGGGATTAAAAGTGCTGAAAATTACTTATTTCCTTAATATTTATAGCCTGAGAAGTCATCCGGCACAATCAAAGACCAACTAGCAGCTATATCACCAGCATTGGAACAACTATGCAAACAAAAGGAGGAACGGATAAAGGAGTTAGGTGATATCCAATCACAAATTCAAATAATACATAGTGAAATTTCTGGTACTTTGAAGATTGGCAAGAAGGTGACGACACTGGCAGTTGATGAGGATGATTTGTCACTGAAAATGTTAGATGACTTCCAGTCGCAACTCCAAGAACTTCAGAAAGAAAAGGTTTTTTTCGTTTCTTTTTGCCTGATTGATAAGTATGAACTTCCTTTTATCAAGCCACAAAATTCTAATACTGTAATGCTCATTCGGCAGAGTGATAGACTGCATAAGGTCCTGGGCTTCGTAAGTACAATTCATGATCTTTGTGCTGTCTTAGGGATGGATTTCTTTAGTACTATAACTGAGGTTCATCCAAGCCTAGATGAATCTGTTGGTGCGCAATCCAAGAGCATTAGCAATGAAACTCTGGCAAAACTTGCTACAACAGTTCTAGCACTTAAAGAAGATAAAAAGATGAGACTGCAAAAGGTAGTTCCTGCGAACGAACCTTATGTTTTTAAAATCTGTTTATTCTACAATTTCTTTTCACATTTCTTCTATCTTGGTATTTAGATATATGGTTTCTCCGATACTTAGTATATGTGATACATTATGTTGTTCTGGTTTGTCACTATATTTGCAATAGTACTTGATACTTGTGGTTATTATCCTGAAGCTATAACCATCCGAAAACTATACAACCAATATTCCTTTTCTTAAGTACTCATGGTTGGTTTTCCTCTGAATATTTTCATTAATGCTAAGATAAATGGACTGTTTGGATCCTACATGTGGCAACATTTCAGCTGTCACTACATTAAACTAAGATACTGATGTGTATAATCAGCTCAAAATGAAGCAAAATAAGAGTGAGTCTTTGCAGGAAAGAGTACGGTGATATTTGGATGATACACTTCACGTATCTATTATAGTGGGGGTTGGATGGCAACTGTGATTAACGCTCATAAACTGTTGTAGTTGTAAAAGTTCCCTTTTTGGAGCCTGCTGTAAAAGTCCTGTTTGCAGCAAAACTTTTGCTGCGTTAACAACATGGCACAGTAAACAGCCCGAAATTAGAAAGGACACAATCTCACGAGACTCAATGTGATTCATTTTGAGATGTTCTTTGGTTGATCACAGAGATAGATGATGGTTCAGTAAAGAGGTAAAATAACAAAAAGGATACCAAAATATGGTTCACCCTACAGTGCACAAAACCCGAGTCTCTGATCGCTCAAATTAACACATCAAAGATGAGTGCAGAGAAAGAGAAACCCAATCCCGCTATCCCATAGGATGTCACTGACAAACATTTCTAACTCTAAACAAATGCTCTAATCACCTGCAGTCTGAATTCCACAAAATGTATATGATTTTCTGAAGTCTTGAAATGCGTTATCTGCAAACTCAAATGTCTAATGAATCTGAACATCTGATGCCCTCCATTGGCATGTTCCATGACAAAAACTCAAACTGGCTCATGATCTCCATCACGGCTGTTGCCAGAACTTTCAGCAATCTGATATTCTTTTGCTTGTTGAGAGTATTACAAAATTTTGGCACGTCCTACTAGCAAGGGCTTAGTTTTGTTTCAAACTAAAATATTGCAGGCATCTTTCCTTGCGTTATAATGCTTAATTTTTTGCTAGTAAAAATATGTAATAATAACATAACTTTTTGTGTCAATGCTTCATAAAAAATACTTTGCAGCTTCAAGAGTTAGCTGGTCACCTCTATGAGCTCTGGAATCTGATGGATACCCCTATTGAAGAACGGAGTTTATTTGAACACGTCACCTGTAATGTCTCTGCTGCGGTAGATGAGGTTACTGTTCCTGGTGCTCTTGCTCTTGATCTGATTGAGCAGGTAAGGATAACCCCAGTCTATGTCTGTAAAACATTGCACTCGACTTAATTTCGATAGCTTTATGTGCTATCTTCGTTCATCTATAGGCTGAAGTTGAAGTGGAAAGGTTAGATGAGCTAAAGGCCAGCAAGATGAAGGAAATAGCTTTAAAGAAACAAGGTGAACTTGAAGAAATATATGTCCATGCTCACATAGAGATAGATTCAGTGGCTGCACAAGAGAAGATTATGGCTCTTATAGACCCTGGGAACATTGAACCTTCTGAATTATTAGCCAATTTGGATAATCAGATAGCAACAGCCAAAGAAGAGGCCCTGAGCAGAAAGGATATATTGGAAAAGGTTGAAAGATGGATGTCTGCATGTGAGGAAGAGAGCTGGCTCGAGGACTACAATCGGGTAACAAATATTATCTTTTGGGGAATTAGATAAATCTGTATACTCTCTTGCCCCTATTCAGTTTGTGTATTTTCCTCTTTACCGCAAACTTCAGTCCCTTATTTGAGTTTTTGCTATTCCAGGATGAGAACAGGTATAACTCGAGTAGGGGTGCGCACCTTAATCTCAAGCGTGCAGAAAAAGCTCGTATACTGGTCACTAAAATCCCAGGTATTAGTTCATGAAACAACTCTTCTTTATTTATTGAAAATTTGACTTTCGAAAAGGGTAATTACTAGAGTTGACAGTTGGGAAAAATTTCGGGCACTACGATTACCGTATGTTAACATTTTCATAGAGAGGTAACTAAAAGTTGGTTTTCCAATGTTGAAGATTCGTCAATTGATGGCTTTACTGTATAGCTACCCTATAAATCCGTCAAAGGCAAGCTGTATTATTGTCTGCTCAAACACACTGCAAAATTCTTTAGATTCAATCGGTCCTGATTTTTCTTGACATTTCCCTATGAAACATGGCAATGGCTATTTCTGGATTACTAAGTTATGGGTAGTACACATATGCCATCCTAAAAATGATAGCTTAAAAATGAAAATAGTGCGAAAGCAAACATGCAAAGTTTATGAACCTCTTTTTGCATACAAGACATCTGAGTTTTGTCATGGTTGTAAGTAAATTCTCATCTTGATGAATATGGATTAGAACACTACATTCTTATTCAGGTAAAGGGGATGAGCTTTGGGTCATCTTCTTTTAAATGACAATGATATAGTAAGGAACTACGTTCAAGTATAGACGTCTTGGATACAGCATGATAGTATAGAAATCCTGGATACAATATGATATCGACAGGTAGTGTTTCAAAAAAATCAGTATGTGGAGGGTGAAACCTCCACCTATGTGTTAAGTATCCGAGTATCTGAAGTGGAATAGATACGGGAATGGTGCTTTTGTAAAGCATCGATTTCTTTTTTCTTGTACACCCTTGTCCTTATTAGATTAACTAAGGTTCACATATATGCTCTTTTGAAACTCGTGTAGCCTTCTCTTTAGGTGTCAAAAATGATATCCCTGTGTTGGATGATCTGTTGATAGGCAGGTATCAGTTCTCTATGAATTTATAATGTCAGATGTGTCTAGTTGCCCAATTGTTAAATGGTTTCTGTCTTAGCTCTCGTTGATACTCTGGTGCTCAAGACTCGGGCATGGGAAGAAGACCGTGGTTTATCCTTCACATACGATGGTGTTCCTCTTCTAGCGATGCTTGATGAATATGCTTTGCTCAGGCATGACCGAGAGGAAGAAAAACGAAAAATGCGGGTAAGCTACCTCTAACATTGTAATGAACTATGAACCTTATTTACTCCTTTGGTGACATCCGTTGTTCTGTTGAGTGTTGGTACACAATTGCTTGAATAGTCTCAATTTAGTCATGCGGCAAATTTTCCTTCCAGGTGCTTGCATAGCGAGCCTTATTATTCCTAAATGAAACACTTGCTTTTAGACTAATAGAGTTTTATGACTCACCTGTTTCAATGGTGCTTTCCTTTTTCCAGGATCAAAAGAAGTCTAACGATCTTGGCACGGAACAAGAAGTTGTATTTAGCTCAAGGCCTGGCCTGAGCCCGGGCAGACCGCTCGGTCCGAAGAAGGTAGTTGGTCCTCGGGCAAACGGAGGGGCAAATGGCACCCCCAACAGGAGACTATCCCTTAATAGCAATGGTTCTAGATCTATGGGCAAGGATACCAAGAGAGAAAATAGGCCTGCAGCTCCAGTAAATTTCTCCTCCATTTCAAAAGAGAATGCAGCTTCCCATGTTTCTGCCACAGATTCAGCACCAATTTCACCTTAGACAACTTTAACTTGTGTCATGTAGGTAGAGTTACCTAATTATATTTGTGTATCGGAGGCTTGTTATAGACCAGATTAAACTGTGTATTAACTCCATGTAATGAAGCTCTCATTTTTCTTTATTAGTTAATCTTTTTGGTGTCATTATGGAGCTCATTGTTTGGAGTGTTAGGGGAATAAAGGTTGACCCTGGTGGTGGTGGTTTAACCGTATATTATTGTTTAGTTGCATGATGTTTATTGGAGATATTTTACTAGGTGAGAAAAGGGTTGGCTCAGACCAATGTTGACGTGGCGGCCCTCTATTGGCCGAGCGTGGGTGTCGATGCTAACTGAGACTAGTTGGAAGGACACGTAGGTCTCGGTCTGGCTTTCATTAGATATTTTCCTTCAAATTAATAGGAGAGAATATTTAGGACTGACCCTATCTTATCCTACTTGTATAAGTTTCCATCTTGGCGTGTTCTCTCGAGTTGGGTGTGCATGTTACCCATTCACCACAAACTTGGAGGGTATACACTAAAATCCTAGGACATTACATAATGTAGTAGGGGTTGGCTGTCAAAATTTTGGTAGTTGTAAATTTTGGCAACCCCATGTCGTTCCCAACGGAGTTTTTCAGATTTCTAAATCTTCTCCCAATAACCGAGTTTGAAATTTTCAGAAATAGTTTCAATTTGGGCTATAGATTACTTAAACATGGAATCTAAGAATCAATAAGAAAAAATTCTAACAACTGATGTGCCCATATCACATTTTGTATTGTCCCTAGTAGTCCCTACGTTTGAAAAATCCTAGAACCTACAAAACTTATTTCGAATAATGGAGATTTATCTTGCTTGTGAAGGAATTTTGTATGCATCACATCTGATTAGGGTTGCAAAAAGAATAAAGTAGTTAGAGTAAGATGAAAGAAGATAGTTGTGTTTGTATGTTGCCTCCTAACATGTGATAGACCATATCACATTTTGTAGTCTCTAGGGGTGAGCATTTGGTTAATTCGGTTCCAACTAGACCGAATAACCAAAATCGAAATCGAACCGAAATGATCCATAACTGAATCAAACCGAACCAAATTAAATCGGTTTGATTTTCGGTTTATTCGGTTTTTTGGTTTATTTACATTTTTTGGTTAATATAATAATTAAATATACCTAAATATATTTAGTATATACCTGTATATTAATACCTAAAATTATATATATATATATATATATATATATATATATATATATATATATATATATATATATATATATTTTATATATATATATATATATATATATATATATATATATATATATATATATATATATATATATATATATATATATATATATTTGGAATAAAGGTGAATTTATTCCTCATATATAGCGGAAAAGGTATTACAGTACATACTATCACAACTTCCCAAGCCCCAAATTATAGAATTATGGGGCCATTACTGATACATCGAATTCTATGTTATGTAGAATTCCAATAGGGGGTGTAGTCAAGCCCTCGAAAATCCGTCTGTTCCGCTCCTTCCAGATGTGCCAAACGGACGCGGCGAGACGTACTCTGGCTCGTCTGGCCCACCCCGGATCCCTGCCTCTGTGATCTCGAATCCAGCTGAGTATGCTTTGGATGTCTCTATCCATCCTAACTCCTCCTCTCAGCTGCGCGCACTGCTCAGTCCAAATGTGCCAGGTCACCGGACATACAAAGTAGAGATGCCCCATAGATTCATCCTCTTCATTACATAGCACACATTTGACATCCGAAATCTGCATCCCAATCCGGAGGAGTCTGTCTCTCGTCATCAGTCTACCCCGAAGAAGACGGTATGCACATAGTTGCATTTTTCGGGCAACTCCCTTGTCCCAAATGAAGTCCACCTCCTCAGCCCGGTCGTGGTAGGTCCGAACCAAGTCGTAGCAGCCACGAAAACAGAATAGACCTGATCCGCCCCCCGTACCTGGGCCGGCCCAGCTCCATGAATCCTCCGCCTGACTAGCGTCAATAGTAATAAGGTGGATCTCCTCGGCAAGCTGAGCAGTATATGGATATCCTTCTGGCCTCCAAACTCCATCTCTGATGATCCGACTACATGTGAGCCCCCTGCCCGTTTCTCTGTCCAGCTGCCCTCCCAATATCTCAAGTAGGGATCTGGAACCCAACCAAGGGTCTAGCCAAAGGTCGGTAGTCGTCCCATCCTTCATGTGCCTACAGATAGCGATCTGGAGCACCGTTCTACACCTCAGGATGGCCTTAAACGTGACCGAGAAATTGTTGTCTATCTTGCAGGCCCATAAGTTGGTCCTCCTCAGGTATCTGTTCGCCATCCAATCCGCCCAGAGCGACCCCCCCCTTGATGAATCTCCAGGCCATCTTCACATAAGCTGCCTTCCTAACCGCATGGAGAGGCCTCAACCCCACTCCTCCTTCCTCCCGAGGCCGACATAACTGGTCCCAGGATATCGCATGCATCCCTCCCCTCCAGATGAAGTCAGCATAGATGGCCTCCACTTTTCGAATAGTAGCCGTGGGGATCTGGATAGACTGGAGCTAGAACATCGTGATGCCTGCAATAACCGAACACACCAACTCAATCCGTCCGCCAAATGATAGACCCGCCGCTTGCTAGCCTTCCACTCTCCTCTAAGCAAAGTCCACCAAGCTGTGACAATCTTGCTCACCGGCATAGTTGACCGTCAGCGGGATCCCAGGTATTTCGCTGGGAGCTCGCCTCTGTCCACTCCTAAAGCAAAGGCTCTCTCCTCCTGAAGTGTACACCGGGAGCTGAAGTAGACTCTGCTATTCTCCCGGTTTAACTGGAGCCCAGAAAGCCGTCCGAACTCCTCCATAATGTCAGAGAGCGCTCTCATTCCCCGCATAGAAGGCTGGAGTAGCACCAATAATTCGTCAGCATAAATCAAATGGGATACAACTGGATGCACCAACCGGAAAAGGGGAACGATCCTCTTGCTATGCACTGTCGTATCCATCATACAAGTAAAGTACTCCATCACCAAGGTAAATAGATACGGGGAGAGGGGTCACCCTGCCTCAACCCCCTGTTGCTACTGAGTAGCCATGCGGCGTGCCCTGGATGAGGACTGAGAAAGTAGGAGAGCAAATGCACTCCCTCACCCTCGCAACCCACCTCTCTTCGAACCCCATGGCAAGCATCAAGTGACACAGGAAGTCCCGGTTGACCGTATCATACGCTTTTCGGAGGTCAAGTTTCACACAAGCCTTCATCCCCCCAGGTTTGCTGAACTTCCTCACCATCTCGTGAGCTAGCAGGCTGTGCTCCGCTATCGACCGGCCCTTGATGAACGCTGCTTGATTCTGGAACACCAATCCCTGCATAATCCCCTCCATACGCCTGCACATAAGATGAGTGATAATCTTGTAAAGAAAATTATAGCAAACAATGGACCGAAAATCTGCAAGTGAGGTCGCTCCCTCCTTCTTAGGAACCAGCGTCAAGAATGTGTGGTTCATCTCCTTCAAGAGCCGGCCCTCCACAAAGAACTCCTGAACCGCTGCCAGAACAGGTGCCTTAAGCACACCCCAGTGTCGCTTAAAGAACCCTGAAGAGAAGCCATCAGGCCCAGGAGCTTTGTTGGGATTAGCCTTCATCACAATGTCTTCCACCTTCTCCATCCTCACAGGTGCCAAAAGCAGACTGTTCCCATGGCGGGACACCAGTCTCTTCGTGACAAGGGGAGGGAACGTGCTAGAGTAGTCTGTCTGCTGATATAAGTCAGTGTAAAATCTGACGGCCTCCTCCTGAATCTCCACCGGGTCTCCTACAAGACGTCCCTCAGCATTCAGAAGTCTGGGGATGTTGTTCCGGTGTTGACGGGTGCGATCACATCATAGAAGAATTTGGTACAGCGGTCTCCATCTTTGAGCTAGGTGCATTTAGCCCTCTGTGCCGCACTGATCTCCTCCTGCAGTCTCATGATGCTGACCTCCTCAATCAAGATCTTCTCCTTAGCCGCCAGCTCCCCGTTCAGAATGTCAGTTTGTAGGACCACCTGAGTGTCCCTAAGCTCGGCTTCCTTATCCGCCAGAGAAGTCCGCGGTCTCGTCTTCACCCACCCCCTGATGACCCGTTTGAGCTGCTTGAGCTTGTGAACCATGCGGAACTGGGCCGTGCCTTCCCGGAAGTGCTGCATCTCTCCCATAACCACCTTCTCATATCCTGCCGACAGATACCAGCTGTTGTTATATCGAAACGGCCTCGCCCTCAAAGTGGGTCTCTTACAGAGGCCAACCCGGATAGGAGAATGGTCACTAGTACCCCCCGCCAGACCTTCCACTACCAAGTTCGAAAAGCACCTGAACCACTCACTATTTTCCAAGGCCCGATCCAACTGACAAACAATCCGATTATGTGTAGCCTTGTTGTGCCAGGTCCAAATATGTCCAGCTCGCTCCATCCTCCGCATCCCTGACATAAGCAGACACCTCTGGAAGTCGTATAAAATCGAGTCCGGGACAGGACGGCCTCCCACCTTTTCTTGACGAAGCAACATAGCATTGAAGTCCCCCATGATTAGCATAGGAAGATGCATGTTGTCCGCCATATGATCCATAAGCACAATGTCCTTCCATAAAGCCTCCCGGAGTCTCCGGTCATTGTGCCCATATACAGCACCCAGGATGAATCGGAACCCACCTTTGTTCTCGAAAGTAACACCGATGAGTTGTTCTGATTTATGAATCTGCACCCCCGTCCAGCTACCTTTGTTCCATCTAACCCAGATCCTTGCCATACCGTAAAGATCTAAGTTGTGAATGTGATCCCAGTCTGCCGGAGTCCGACACGAGAGCATAGCGGCCCCTCTAATCTTCGTCTCCAGCAGGATAGCAATGTCACATGACTCTCTCCTCAGAACCCCTCTAAGCTCTCTTCATTGTCCAATGGAACACCCCCCCTAATGTTCCATGCTAGGATCGATATCTAATTAAAAGATGAGGGGTCCCCCTGGAACTCATCTGGATCGACACTCGAGGGAAGTGTCTCATCCGCCTGATCAAAGACTGCATCTACCATGGAGGAAGGAGCAAGATGAGCCTGAATCCTGCTAAGAGTAAGAGCCCAGTCAGGATTGGCTTCGGTCTGGTCATCCATATCCTTCGCCTGGGGTATATCCTCCAATATGGCCGGAGCGTGTCTCTTCCTGCTGCTGTATACCATAAGTGACGGGGAGGCCTCCACCACCATCTGACCACTATCAGCCGCGCTCATAACCCTGGTCACCATAGTCCTCCGTGGCCTGAACGGAACCAGTGCACCCTGCATGCTCTCCTGTCTCTGCGGTGATCCTGTCTCCAGCCTCCTATCAACCTCCATAACTGTGTCTTCCTCCATATGTCTGTCTTGCGCCATCTTCCCAGGCAAGTGACTGGGAGCCGTCTCCTTCTCAGGTGCCTCCGTCTGAACCGTCTTTGTCCGAGGTGCCTCCGTCTGAGCCGCCTGTGGCCTGGCGGCCTCCTTCCTCTTGTATTTGCACGCACTGGTAATGTGCCCAAAGCACTCGCAGTAAGAACACAAAGGTGGGACCCAATCATACTCCACCGACTGCGTCAGAACCTCTCCAGACGGTACCTGATACTCAAGCATGCACGGAAGCTCCGAGCCTGCCTTGATCTCCACAAAGACCCTGGCGTACATTAGTCTGGTACGGAAAGCAGTGGCCTCATCTGCTTTGATCGGCTTTCCCACGAGGCTGGCGAGTCTCATGAGGAGTGGAATGCTCCAATATTTTACTGGAAACTCTGGGAATCAGATCCAGACGGGGATGGCATTCAACACCTCCTTCTCACACCTCAGCTACGGTGTCCATTCCTTCAATATAATGAGTCTCCCATCAAACGACCATGGCCCTCCCTGCAAAATCCTGGTCACATCCTCCGCCAGTCCAAACTTGACATAATAAAATCCATTCTCCCGGAAGAAGAATCATGCTGCCTTTGGGCCTCCAGACTCTCTCCGCATAACCCCGGATTTGGTCATAGAACGGCTTGTTCCCTAACACATATAGCACCAAGGTGTTCTTCCAGAAGTCAGAGACCTCCGCTAATTCCTCTGCGGGGAAGTAAGCCCTGAGTCCTCCTCCGACCGCCATCGGGGTAACATATACCATTGACAGCGGACTTTTCGACTCCACTGGAGTGCACACCTCCTTCCATGACCGAGGCCTCTGCTCCTCAGAGGGGGTCCTGGTTGGAGGTTTTGCAGCTACCGGGCCCTGCCTACCAATATCGACGACAATACCCTTTGCCTTCTCAGCCACCGTCGCCTTTGGCCGCCACCCAGGCACAGTGCGTACCGTATTTCTCCCTCGACGATGTGGATCGACTGTGCCTCTTGGAGGCCGGCTCCCAGAGTTCCTTTGGTTTTGGACCCCTCGTCGCCCTCCAGCCCGTCGTCTCACCACCGTCTGCCAGCCTGCCTCTCCAGTCCCGTCCGCCACCGGCGTAGATCCCGACCCGAATTCAAAAATCGGTGCCGTATCTCCACCCGCTCTTGAACCCCCAACCGTGGGGGTCCCGATGGGTCCAGCCGACCCCCTCCCGCCGTGGTGCTTCCCGCCGTCGCCCGACCCCTTGCCCGAACTGCCGGCGCCCGACCCCCCCCCCCCTCCCCCGCCTGGGGGGTCCGACCCCCCTGCCACTGTCGCCCGACCCCCCCTCCGCCTGGGGGGGGTCACCTTGCTTCCGCCGCCGCCATGGGGGTCCGACCCCCCTGCCATTGTCGCCCGACCCCCCCTCCGCCTGCGGAGGTCACCTTGCCTCCGCCGCCCGCCAAAGAGAGCCGCCCGCCCCCCTTCCCACCTTTCCTCCGGAACCCTCCCTCGAGAGGGTCTGGGGGGCGGGAGGGGGGGGGAGCCAGGGAAACCCTAGGTGCGTCGCTCCGGTCGCCAGGCACCATCGAAGGAATTTATATTTTATATATATATATATATATATATATATATATAAAATATATATATATATATATATACACTAAAATTTTTTATTCGGTTTTGGACCGAAACCGAATAAAAAAAAATTAGTATTTTCAAAACTGAAATCGAACCGATTTTTTTAAACCGAATCAAATCTCTTATTAGGTTCGGTTCGCTTTTCGGTACAAAATCGAATAATGCTCACCTAGGCCTGTTAAGTGGGCCGGGCCTCTTGGGCCTATGAACTGTAGCGGCCGGGTCGGGCCAAGGGTTGAAAATCTCGGCCCAGCCCTGCACGTGACCCACGGCACAGTAGACTTCATGTCGGGCCGGGCCGGGCCGGGCTGGGCCGTGCCGGGTCTTGATTGTTACGTGAAATTTAGGCATTCATTTTCGTTCTTCTTCTCAAAAATTTTGTATATTAATTACAATCATTTTTTAAACACAAAAGATTGAACATACAACATGTTTTCATATATGCTTTTCAACAATCACATATATTTACGTAGATTAACACAACATAATAACATGATTAAGTTTTTTAAATATTAATAACAATCATTTTTTGATATACAAACTACTTGATTCTTATTTATTTGGGTGGGCCGGGCCGGGCCGGGCCGGGCCTATGTTATGGGCCGATATATGTATCCCGACACGACCCAATATACGGGCCCGGCCCGGCCTGGGCCGATGATTAATTGGGCCGGGCCGACACATAGGCTAATTTTTCAGGCCGGACTCGTGCCGGACTGGACCGGTCCGGCCCAATTGACTGGTCTATGCTTACCCTAGTAGTCCTATTCCTATCCATTTAAAGAACTAGCTACTTTTAGGACTGAACCTTGTCCTACCTACAGTTTTTTTAAAATCGGATATTTCTAGCGTCAAGATGTAACTGCACAAAATATGATCCAAAATCCAATTCACATTTGGATCCATCTACAAGTCCTCCCTCTATAATAAGATCTGACCTATCTACCCTTCAACTTCCTTTACCTCCTACTACCTTACTCTTTTTTTCTTAATGGGAGAAATTTGGTAACTTAACTATCCTTCACTTTGTAGGTTATGGTGGCCTTCCCTAACTTTTAATTTCTTCTCAACCCCTACTTTTAAAAATAATACTATTTATCCCTCTAAATTATTCCTACTTACGTGACAACTGACGTGACATATTGATGTGACAGTTGACATAACAAAAATTTATAATTAAATTTAGAAAATTTTGGGTTGTCCCCTACTTATTTTACCATAATTCAATGTGCGTCCCACCGAACTACATAAAGTATGAAACCTTCAACTTTTAACGAAAATTGCCAATGACTAACATTCAACTCCTTTGACCTAGATAAGTAAAAAAAAATTGAATTGCACCCCACTTATATTTTCATAATCAAGGTGCATCACACTTATTTGAGAACATTTTGGTCATAATTTAAGGTATACCCCACTTAAATGGGGGTCAAAGGAGTTGACTGTTAGTCATTGACGATTTTGTTAAACGTTAGGGATTTCATACATTATGGTAAGTCGATGGTGTGCATATTGAATTATGACAAAACAAGTGGGGGCAACTCAATTTTTTTTATTAAATTTAAAATTAACATTAACATTAAAATTTAATTTCAAATAATACTAACATTAAAGTTAACATTAAAATTTAATTCTAAATTAATATTAACATTGAAACTAATAGTAATGTTAACATTAAAATTGACAATAATATTAATATTAATATTAACATTGGTATTAAATTGGATAATTGATTTTTTGAAATAAAATTTGTCATGTCATCTATCATATCATTTGATACATAATATTATTTAACATGCTACGATCAACCATCATAACCGAATGTTTAGAACATATAATTTCAAGTACGAATAATATATAATTTCAAGTTTTGTAGCTACAGTACATATAATAATATTAAACTATAAAAGACGTACGAACATTATTTGGAATCTACCTTCCGAAGTGAAAACTAAAAAGTAAACGACCCAGACATCCCTTTATTTACGTCACCCTACCCCTATATTGGGACATGTATCTCAATTTTGGTGACTTCAGTTTATTTAAGAAACATAAGAATACAGAACCCAGCCGTTTTCCAGAAGTACAACTTCAACATCTCTATTTTACTCCCAATTTTACTTTACACATGTATAAATTATAAAATTTGACCCTGGTTATATAAAATGCACATTACTTTTTATGAAAACTCCTCCCATGGATCAAGGTGCAACTTAGGCCGAGCAGCCCGATCTCCGGCTCAGGCCCGGCCCGATCAAATTCGGTCTGGACCCGTTTGAGTCCGATCAACGACCCGGACGGCCCGACCCAGTGAGCAAGCAATCCGGGCTGGGTTGCGCCTCCGAACCCGAAAGCCCAGACCGACCCGGTCCGGTTTGACCGCGGGTCCGGGTCGGTCAAACCCGTAGAACCCGGTCGGGCCGGCACAGGACGAGCAGGGCTCTCAAGTCTGTCGTCGACTTCAGCCGAGCGCCTTCTACATATAGGCACTCGATCGAAAGCAGACTGTCGCGTCGTGCAGATGTTTCCTCCCATGACTTGGATTCGCGGACAATCAACACCACATCACAATACATTATATCACAAAGTTGGCGGTTCTTGCAAGGTGATATATAATTGAAGATTATATTAGGAATATATATATATATATATATATATATATATATATATATATATATATGTATATATATATATATATATATATATATATATATGGCTAAATTACAACTTGATACCCTCAACTATTCAACTTTTTTAACTTGATATCCTGAACTTTCATAGGTACTAACTTAAGACACTCCCTCAACTAATATTTTCAACTTTGTACCCTCCGTCACTCACCGTTAGATTTTTCGTTTATAAGAAAAAATGGACTAAAATGCCCCCACCCCTTCTCACAACTCCACCCGCACAACACAACACCCCCTCCTCCTGCCGCCCCCCATCCGCGGCTAGGCAACCCCAGCTACATCGACCGCCGCCCCACCCCTCCCTGCTCCCCCCTCCTTACTCGATGTCGCAATCGCGCAGGCTACCACTGCTGCTGCTCCACATTCCACCCACCCCTACCCCTCCGGCAGCCGGCGCCGCCAACCCCTCCCCACCCTCACCGATTCGCAGCTTTACCCCGCTCCCCGTTGCCGCCAGCGACCCCTCGCCCAACCCAAGTGCCACCTAGGCCCCGCGCCCGTGCTACCCCAACGTCACCGACCCCCATCTCACCCCTACATACCACCACCCTCGCCTCCCTGCAACACCCAGAGCCCCGCACCGCCGCCCTCGCCCCCTGCACCACCAGCGTCCCTCTGCCCCTGCGACTCCCTGCATCCTTGTTGTTGCTGCTGTTGCTATTGCAGAGAGAGGAGGGGCTATCGGGGAGAAAGAGGGAGGAGAGAGAGGATTTTGGGGGGAGGGGGGATTTTGTTATTTTCCTCCTCCTATTAATACCGTTATGACAAAAACAGAGGAAGGGTATTAAGTTAGTACCTATCAAAGTTCATGATATCAAGTTAAAAAAGTTGAATAGTTGAGGGTATCAAGTTGTAATTTAGCCTATATATATGGGAGACACATCGACTTTGGATGGACAAATATGAATATATACATACAAAAATAACATTCAGATTCAGATCAGATACCTATCCTGTCCACGTGGATCCTTTTCTTTTAGATTGGATGGAAAGATGTTTCTTAATTTCCTCCGAGTTCCAGTAATGATGATTAACGAAACAAAGATCCAAATAAGAGGAGAAAATTATACAAGATATAGTCTGCTTGCTGGTCCAAGCTCGCTGCAGCTAGAAGATATATATATATATATACAAGAACATCCATAGTTTCGCCTTGGGTAGGACCGGCCCGGAACATTTTAATGCCCAGGACGAAATCCAAAATGATGTCCCTTGTTCAAAAAATATATTAGAAATAAAGTATCAAAAAAAATTCTGCATGATACAATAAACCAAAGTGAACTCTTTTAGACTGCATCTGATAAATGCCAGCTAACCTTAAATTTTGCATCAGGAATATATATTGACAATAGCTATACTACTTCTATGGCCAAAATTATGTAGTTAAAAGAAAACTCCGATGCAGTACGTTATTTAACATTTATTCTTTATGCTTTTTCTGCTAGGATTGAGATGTATGGGCTAGCTTGCCAAATTCATCAACAACATAGGAAACTCGAGAAACATAAAAAAAAGAGCCAACATCAGGAGGAACAAAAGTTACAAAATATTTCAGTTTGAAAATGAAATCATTGTGAAATCTTAAGTGCAAAGATTCACGAAAATATATTTAACACTAGGAACAAAATATAATTTCAAGTGTGAAATCTTAAGTGCAAAGATAAACGAAAAGACTTATCGACATCGATCCATCGGTATTCAACACGAACATGGGATCAACTATAACTCACAACACGCAGTGAGCAAAATATACTACAGAAGCTGATTGGAACTTAATTACTATGAGCATAAATAGAGATATTACGAAGAATGAAGAACTAATTCAAATAGTATGTATCCTTGTGAAGGAGTCTACAATAAGAAATCGAAGAAATTAGGAATTTGTGTTTCAATTATAAGCAAAAGAGAGAATTAAAATGAACAATTAAAAAAAACTTACCGTTGACCATCTGGGATCGGAAGCGCTTGGGAGAACTTTTTTTCCCTCTGAAATGGAAGAGGAATCGGAAGCGACGGGAAGTCCTACTTTTTTTTCTCTAAAATGGAGAAGGGTCAAAAAAATCTAGTTTTTATTCTCTAAAATTGAAGAGTCGGGGGCTGTCCCAATTCCCATGCGACTTGTTGTAATGATTTTTCTTCAGGCCCTTGGACTTTGAAGAAGAAAACAGAGTAATAATTATTATTACTAACTTTTAAAAAAAATTGGGGCCACTTGAGCTTTGGGGCCCTGTGTCACGGACTTAGTATTTTTGCTAGCACTTCGTCCCGTACGGCGCACTATCTTCCTCTTCGAAGACTCGTGCAAGCCTTCCCAACACGACTTAGTTAAATCGCTAAGGAAAATAAGAAGAGTATAGCAAAGATGGGACTCGTAAGAATTTCTGTATTGCTTGGAGAATGCTAAGTTTTAGGTGGTGAGGAACAAATGAGGCATCCCCCTTTTATAATGGCTCATAGAGCTTTACATGGAAACTTCTGGAAGGAATATTCCAGAGATTATTCTTCCTACTATAACTGGAACGACATATTCCAGGATTATTCTCTAGGGACATAAAAGGAAACTTCAAAGGCCATCCAGAAGCATCTTGGGCCATCTAGAATGATCTTGGGCCTTCCAAAGAAATCTACCATCTTCTGGAGAGTTCCGTCATCTTCTGGAATGTTCTAGAAGCTTGTTACGACCCGCTCCCGGATAACCGAGTACGAGTTCGTGTCCAAGCCCAGCCTACGCCGCAGTATCGGCGGTATAACGCTGTCTAGTACACACAATAAATAAAGTGCTCATAAATACTCACTGCTCATTCACAACAACTAAATCAACTTTACAAAATATAGAAGTTTTACATTTGAAGAAGAATGTAAACTTTTACATTTATAGAAAACTACCACACAACTAACTAGTCTTCTATGGTTTAGCCTTCGAGTCTCTATCTCCCCCTCGTATGGTCCATAGCGTAAAAGTAGGCACGTCAACCTTACCTATAACAACGATCCAGTCAGAAAAGGAGCAGAGTACAACCATATTGCAATTAATGTTGTTAGTCCAAAATAAGTTAGAACAAGCGAGAAACGATGATGGCAAAGAGTATATAAAGAACTAGTACTAGGAAGGTATTAACGATCAAGATATGAACTAGCAAAATATAAACTAGCAAGATGGGAACTAACAAGATATAAACTGGCAAGATGTAAACTAGCAAGATATGAAATAACATGATAATGGACTAGATAAGGAAAAATAGGAACCACTATGTGTGTTTGAAATACGTTTTAATACGTGAAAGGCTGGGGTAATACGGCACATCATACGATGGCTATCATTCAGTAATTGGTACGGCTAACTCATACGTGGGTGTGTATGACTTAGCTATCATTCGGTAACAGTAATTGGGTTTGTTCACGTATTTATCGAGTATTTCCCCTCCCGACTCTCTAACAATCAAAAACGGTCAATGATATGCTAAGAAGGATACGATAACTACCGTGTCACAATGGTGTCTCAATGGAATATCAAGCAATGACTCAACGAGATATCAAACGAGAAATCTATAGAGTAAGCATTATAATGAACTAAAACATAAATGCAATACTGTACTTGTCTGAATCCTTGCACAAACCATAGTCACAAGCCAAGGATGAGAGTTTGCCGATCTATAAGCTGTCAACCTATAACACACATCGCACCATAAACCGTGCACGAAAACTACAAATCAATTCTAATGTTCTAGTTCTAAATAGTGGCTAGTTGGATTACTAATCTAATAATAACTAATTCTGAAATAATTCACTTTAAAACCTAATTTAACCTAATAATAATCTGAATATAATATAGACATGCAAGTTTGGTCATCAAAAGTCGTGTTTCTCAATTTTGGAAACTATGGCACACAAATCGAGACGTACCGTTGACTTTTTAGTCAAACGCTATGAACTCTAGATTTTGAAAGTGCACCTTGGTAGATTTCAGCGCCAAGAGTGCACTAGAATCGACCGTGCCGCAAAATCACGCTTTGGTCAAAAGATATCGCCGTTATGGCTAATCGTGACCAAAACGGGGATCAACCGATCAGTTCTGAGTTCACAGAATAAATAAAATACCAGATGAACAAAATAATTTTTGGAAAAAATATATATCGTAGAGCTCTGTGTTAGCTTTCCGAAATTTCAAACGGTTCATGATTTCGATTTCTGGTTCTCCCGGAATCTCGAAACACCAAAACGTGTCAAGTTTTAGACAACCGACACTCTATGAATTTTTCAAAAATTCAGGTTAAGAAATTACAAAAATAAATTAGATATTCAGAAACTATACCTCAATACGCTTCCAACGAAAAAATGGTACGTGAAAATGAGGTCCGAGTTGACGGCAATCGCCTCGGGAAGTCGGGGAATCACCAGGATCAAACTCAAAAAGGAGGAGGCTATAATTAATTAGGGTTTGTGAATATACAATGCATATATATAGGAGAGAGAGAGGCGGTTACTGTAGCAGCGCCGACAGGTGGGCCCTCCCGGGTGGATTTTTGGGTAATTATTTATTTAATTCAGAAAATCATTTAAAAATCATTTTAAGCCCAAATAAATCAAAATAAATTGCAGAAAAATCCAGAAAAATTCTAGAAAATTCTAGAAAATATTTCTAAGTGTCTAGAATCTAAATAAAATATTTTTAACACAAAATATCATTATGTGACCTCACAGTAAATTTCCAAAGCTTATAAAATATTATTTCTATAGGTTTTAATTATATAAAAATTCTCAAAAATTCTAAAAATCCAAAAAAATTCTAAAATATTCTAGAAAATATTTTTAGTCATTTAGAGCCCAAATAAAATATTTGGTCCCGAAATACCCCCGTATGACCTTACAGTAAATTCTGAAAGTCCTTAAAAATAATAAAACCTTAAATATTAAAAACCTACAAATATCCAAAAATTGTAGAAAAATATAAATTAGCTAAATAATACATATATAAGCTATCTAGAGGTCATATGACCTTAATATGGTCATAGCCCACCTACAAGCTTTGGCATGACTCACAATGGCCATAAAATTAATCATAAACAAATAAAATTAAAAAAATAAAAAAAATTGGGAAGTGGGCTTACAAATCTACCCACCTTAGAAAAATTTTGTCCTCAAAATTTCAAAAGATACAAATAGGCACAACCAAGAATATCATCAAAATATGACATGACCAATCGATATGAATAAGCACGACAAAGAATATAATCAAGAAAATAATGTGATGAATGATAGAATGAAAATCTAAATACGTTTTAGAAATATAGTAGAAGGAAATCAAAATAGATTTAAAAAATAACAATTAAAAAAATAGAAAAATATGAGAGAAATAAAGAACTACTAGTTGTAGAGAAGGTGGTAACAAGAAATAAGACATCAAATAAATTTGAAAAAAAAAGAAAAAAATTAATAGTCATATGCCAATAAAAGATAAAGTCGCTACGATTTTCAAAAATCATAAGTATATCCGAAGTCATTTAACCGAGAATCCATGCCTCGCCAGTGTACATCTGGCGACCGTGGACCCTTGGTTTCATGACTCAACTATAATATGTTATCGAACACTTTATCAACTCTACCCAATATTGACATAATAAATCAAAAGATCAATAATTCAACTAGAATATATTTTTAGTAATATTCGACAACCTACGCATACTTAAAATTATTTCAACTTAGGGGTCATGCCACGCCAGTGCGCTGCCGACTGCATTGAACCCGCAGTCTCCATAATTTAAATAAATGGGGATAGTGCGCATTTATCTTACCATTGTAAGTCATCGAAAATTATTTCAACTATATCCATAAGAATTTCAAGAAGCTTCCATAAATTTAAACAAGTCGATCATGATAATAAAATGTAAGTATATGTCCTTGAATAAAAGTGTCAGTTTTGAAAACAAAACGATCGCAAGATAGTTTTGAAAATAAAACGAGGTTTAGAGAAGATAGAAGATAAAATGGCACAAAAATGATCAAAATTAGTAATTGAATTCTATGAAGGCCTAACTTACCAAACGTATATTCTACCCACCTTGGATCCTACCAACATGTCAAAACAAAATAATATATTCTCTTAGAAAAATTCTTCAATTTATCCATGCCTATACTTCAATAAATTATTGGCTAAATCACATGGTCTATTTAACAATCTTAACTATCCAAGGGTCAAATTGAATAAGGGACTCCTAGTCCTATTCATTCTCATAAAATCAAATCATACCTAATTGTGAATGAGCATCCTAGTCGCAGGCTTGCAGTAGTACGACTAACTTAAGTACTACCACAAGTTTGCAATCTTTTACGAAATCAGACCTGCATGGGCCACCATAAAAACTTGTTACGACCCGCTCCCGGATAACCGAGTATGAGTTCGTGTCCAAGCCCAGCCTACGCCACAGTATCGACGGTAGAACGCTGTCTAGTACACACAATAAATAAAGTGCTCATAAATACTAACTGCTCATTCACAACAACTAAATCAACTTTATAAAATATAAAAGTTTTACATTTGAAGAAGAATGTAAACTTTTACATTTATAGAACACATAGCTAACTAGTCTTCTATGGTTTAGCCTTCGAGTCTCTATCTCCCCCTCGTATGGTCCATAGCGTAAAAGTAGGCACGTCAACCTCACCTATAACAACGATCCAGTCAGGAAAGGAGCAGAGTACAACCATATTGCAATTAATGTTGTTAGTCCAAGATAAGTTAGAACAAGTGAGAAACGATGATGGCAAAGAGTATATAAAGAACTAGTACAAGGAAGGTATGAACGATCAAGATATAAACTAGCAAAATATAAACTAGCAAGATGGGATCTAACAAGATATAAACTGGCAAGATGTAAACTAGCAAGATATGAACTAACAAGATAATGAACTAGATAAGGAAAAATAGGAACCACTATGTGTGTTTGAAATACCTTTTAATACGTGAACGACTGGGCTAATACGGTATATCATACGATGGCTATCATTCAGTAATTGGTACGGCTAACTCATACGTGGGTGTGTATGACTTAGCTATCATTCGGTAATGGTAATTGGGTTTGTTCACGTATTTATCGAGTATTTCCCCTCCCGACTCTCTAACAATCAAAAACGATCAATGATACGCTAAGAAGGATACGATAACTACCGTGTCACAATGGTGTCTCAATGGAATATCAAGCAATGACTCTATCAAACGAGAAATCTATAGAGTAAACATTATAATGAACTAAAACATAAATGCAATACTGTACTTGCCTGAATCCTTGCACAAACCATAGTCACAAGCCAAGGATGAGAGTTTGCTGATCTATAAGCTGTCAACCTATAACACACATCGCACCACGAACCGTGCACGAAAACCACAAATCAATTCTAATGTTCTAGTTCTAAATAGTGGCTAGTTGGATTACTAATCTAATAATAAATAATTCTGAAATAATTCACTTTAAAACCTAATTTAACCTAATAATAATCTGAATAAAATCTAGACATGCAAGTTTGGTCATCAAAAGTCGTGTTTCTCAATTTTGGAAACTATGGCACGCAAATCGATACGTACCGTTGACTTTTTAGTCAAACGCTATGAACTCTAGATTTTGAAAGTGCACCTTGGTAGATTTCAGTGCCAAGAGTGCGCTGGAATCGACCGTGCCACAAAATCATGCTTTGGTCAAAAGATATCGCCGTTATGGCTAATCGTGACCAAAACGGGGATCAACCGATCAGTTCTGAGTTCACAGAATAAATAAAATACTAGATGAACGAAATAATTTTTGGAAAAAATATATGCCGTAGATCTCTGTGTTAGCTTTCCGAAACTTCAAACGGTTCGTGATTTCGATTTCTGGTTCTCCTGGAATCTCGAAACACCAAAACGTGTCAAGTTTCGGACAACCGACACTCTATGAATTTTCTAGAAATTTAGGTTAAGAAATTATGAAAATAAATTATATATTAAGAAACTATACCTCAATACGCTTCCAACAAAAAAAACGGAACATAAAAATGAGGTCCGAGTTGACGGTAATTGCCTCGGGAAGTCGGAGAATCACCAGGATCAAACTCAAAAAGGAGGAGGCTATAATTAATTAAGGTTTATGAATATACAATGCATATATATAGGAGAGAGAGAGGCGGTTACTGTAGCAGCGCCGACAGGTGAGCCCCCCGTTGGATTTTTGGGTAATTATTTATTTAATTCAGAAAATCATTTAAAAATCATTTTAAGCCCAAATAAATCAAAATAAATTGCAGAAAAATCCAGAAAAATTCTAGAAAATTCTAAAAAATATTTCTAAGTGTCCAGAATCTAAATAAAATATTTTTAACACAAAATATCATCATGTGACCTCACAGTAAATTTCTAAAGCCTATAAAATATTATTTCTATTGGTTTTAATTATATAAAAATTCTCAAAAATTCTAAAAAATCTAGAAAAAATCTAAAATATTCTACAAAATAGTTTTAGTCATTTAGAGCCCAAATAAAATATTTGGTTCCGAAATACCCCTGTATGACCTTACAGTAAATCCTGAAAGTCCTTAAAAATAATAAAACCTTAAATATTAAAAACCTACAAATATCCAAAAATTGTAGAAAAATATAAAATAGCTAAATAATACATATATAAGCTATCTAGAGGTCATATGACCTTAATATGGTCATAGCCCACCTACAAGCTTTGGCATGACTCACAATGGCCATAAAATTAATCATAAACAAATAAAATTAAAAAAAATAAAAAAAATTGGGAAGTGGGCTTACAAAGCTTCCCGCATAACCTTGGTCCGTGGAAAGGTTATGCAACTTAGCCTCAGGCGGGACACAATATTTGGGACGTTACATTCTCCCCCACCTAAGGCATTGATGCCCTCATCAACCATGCTCGCTAAGAAACACCTGGATCTCGGCTTCGAACTGATGCAGCGTATCAGCACATTCCCAACTAGACTCACCGTACAATATTCCCTTTCATTGGATGAGGTACTCCATATACGGGGACACGCCACACCGACGAATGGTCCTCTTGTCCAGCACGGCTTTCACCTCCTTGTCGAAGGACATAGTCATGGTCGATGTTGGTCGCTTCGAAACTCCTCGCTGGGGATCCTCCAAGTCTTCATGGTACGGCTTCAGGCAACTGGCATGGAAGACTGGGTGAATCTTTAGCTTGGCAGGGAGTTCGAGCTTGTAGGCCACCTTGCCTATCTTCTTGAGCACGGGAAGGGGCCTTCGTACTTCCGAATAAGTCCTTTGTGCACTTTTCGGAATACCTTGAACTGTTGCGGTTGTAGATTCACCATCACCATGTTCCCCTCCTTGTACTCAACCGGCCTTCGCCTTGCGTCGGCCCATTTCTTTATCTTTCTCGCGGCCTTCTCCAGAAATACCTTGGCAATGTCCGTCTTTGTCTTGAAGTCTGAAGTGAACTGGTTGGCCGCAGGGCTTCCGCTCGAGGACCCCGCACTCAGCGTGTGCAGGGCAAGTGGCTGTCGACCAATTACCAACTCGAATGGGTTGCTGTGCGACGACTCGCTCCGTTGAAGATTATAGCAGAACTGAGCGACGTCGAGGTGATACACCCGATCCCTCTGGTTGGCACTCACAAAGTGCCGCAAGTACTCCAAGTGTAGCGAATTGACCCGCTCCGTCTGTCTGTCCATCTGCGGGTGGAAGCTGGTCGAGAAGTGCGAGTCCGTCCCAAGGATTTTGAACACTTCCGTCCAGAACTTTTCCGTGAAGCGGGGATCCCTATCGCTAACTATGTTCACCGGGATGCCCCAAAACTTTACCACGAGGCTGATGAACAGTCGCACGGCCTCCTCTATTGTGCAGTCCGTTGAAGCAGTAATGAAGGTCGCGTATTTTGAGAACCGGTCCACCACCACGAGAATAGACCCAAGCTCCCCCACTTTTGGCAGGGCGGAGATAAAGTCCATCGATATGCTCTCCCATGGCCTGCTCGATACGGGAAGAGGCTCCAGTAGGCCCCCGGGCTTCTGATGGTCCACATTGTCTTGTTGGCACATAAGACAGGTGCGCACACAGTCTTCCACACCCTCACGTATGCGAGGCCAGTAGTAGGCGGGCTCCAGCAGCGCCAAGGTCCGCTTTTGCCCTAGTGTCCAACCCACTTGGTTTCATGGTACTCCTTGAGCAGCTGTCTCCATAAGCCACTCCACTTGGGCACAACCACCCTGTCGCCCTTGGTATAGAGAAGCCCGTCTTTCAGCCAGAATCTTCTTGTTTTGCCCTCCTTGACAGGCTTCACTATAGCCTATGTTAGCGGGCCCTCCATGATACCCACTCGAACACGGTCCAGAATGTCCCCTTGAACAAGCATACTAATGCGAGCTCGGACTTCCTGTTGAGCCCATCGGCCACTTGATTTTTCTTGTCAGGTTTGTACCGTAACTCTATGTCGAACTCGGCTAGGAAATCTTGCCATCTTGCCTGCTTCGGAGACAACTTCTTCTGGGACTGGAAGTAGCTCGTGGCAACATTGTCCGTCATGACCACGAACTTGGTGCCGAGAAGGTAGTGCCGCCATGTCCTCAAGATATGCACGACCGTGGTCATCTCCTTCTCTTGCATCGTGTAGTGTCGCTCGGTATCATTCAACTTGCGGCTTTCGAACGCGATGGGGTGCCCTTCCTGTACCAACACCCCACCGATGGCGAAGTCGTACGCGTTCGTATGCACTTCGAACGCCTTGGAGTAGTCCGACAGAGATAGGACCGGCTCCTCCGTTACAGCCCACTTCAGTGCCTCGAATGCCTCTTCGTATCGGGGCGTCCAACTCCACGCCCGATCCTTTTACTGCAGATCGGTCAGAGGCGCTGTAATGGAGAAATATTCTCGGATGAACCGTCGGTAGTAGTTCGCCAGGCCAAGGAACGATCGCAGCTCCGTCGGCCTGGTTGGAACCTCCCACTCCCGCATGGACTGGACTTTGTGCCGTCCATCTATATCTTGCCATGCCCGATCCAGTGGTCCAAGAATGACACTACTTCTTGTACAAATAAGAACTTCTTCCGCTTGACAAAGAGTTCGTTCTTCCTCAGCACTTGGAAGACGGTCTTCAAATGCTCAATGTGCTCCTCCATCGTATTTGAGTACACGACGATGTCGTCGAAATAGACCACGACGAACCAATCCAGGTAGGGATGAAAGAGCTTGTTCATCAAAGTACAAAAAGTTGTAGGAGCATTTGTTAGACCAAAAGGTATAACCATAAACTCATATGAGCCATACCTCGTGACGCATGCCGTCTTAGCCTCGTCGCCCTCCGTAATCCGGACTTGATAATACCCCGAGCGCAGATAAAGTTTGGAGAAGTATCTTGCACCTCCCAATTGGTCAAACAAGTCCGCCACCAATGGGATGAGACATTTGTTCTTGACGGTCACCTTGTTTAGTGCACGATAGTCGATGCACAAACGAAGGATTCCATCATTCTTCTTCTAGAACAGCACCGGTGCGCCATATGGGGCCTTCGACGGTCTGATGAATCCCGTATCCAACAGCTCCTTGAGTTGTCTCTTCAACTCGTCTAGCTCGGACGGGGCCATGCGATATGGAGCCATGGCGGGCGATTTCGTGCCCGGCTCTGTAACACCCACTTTTGTAAAATAAGGGTAATTTTGAACTTTTGTAAAAGTTTATTATTTAATAATAGGATTTATGATTTATAAGAATTTTTAATTAATTTAATACTATTTAAAATTGGTGAATTATAATTTTGATGAGTTAGCTAGTGAACCCTAGAACTATTGAGCCTAGAGACTAACCATGACCATGGGGACCTAACCATGTGATTAGAATGACTATTTATAACTTTTTAGGCTAAGGGTATTTTGGTCATTTTGTGACTTTTGAATTATTTAGGATTTTAATTAATTGGTAAATTTTAGATTATTTTATTAATATTTAAATTGATGTATTATGATTTTGGTCATTTTTCATATTTTAATATTTTAGGAAAATTTTATATTTTTAATATTATTTTTATTGGATTTGTTTAGTCGGGTTTGAGTTTCGTCTCATTCTGACTTGTATTGTGACCCGGGTAGCTTAAACTCTAGATGGAACCCAATATTAAGTTAAGCATGGCCCACAAAACCCAATATTTAAGTTAATTAGTTAGACTAATTTTTATCATGCTAGAATGGTTAAGTTAGAGACTCAAAACTAGATTATTTTGACCCCAAACTTGAACCTAGTCTAGACTTAACCATATGAGACTAGAGAGGGGCAATTAGGACATTTTTCATTAGCCCTAATAGACTCTTTATGGCAGTCACCTTTAGGGGAGAATGATTCATTTCATTCATTACAATCTTGCCTCTTTTATTTTTCTTTTGTTCTTCCCTAATTTTAGAGAGCCTTCCCTTTGATTTGATCTCCAAATCAAATTATTCCTTCACCAAATCTTCCCTCAATCATTCTCATTCTCCAAGGGAAGGGTTCTACAGAGGATTGGAAGAGAAGTGCAAGAAGGAGTGTCCACTTTGAGGGATCTTCGTATCGGAGCCGTGTCCTAAAGGATTTTATTGGGATTCCACTCCCAATAGGTAAAACCCATCCTCTAAATCGATTTTCTTTGCATATAAATTAGTTTTAAATCCGTAGGATCCATTCTCATGCATGTGTCCCCTTTATAATCAAATTTGAGGCCATTTGGAGCTCTCTTGAGGATTTTAGATATGTGTCTTGTGTCCTACTTGATAGATCCCAAATTAGGACACCCCATGTGTATGTATGTATGATAATAGTTTAAATAGATAATTAAATTCAGTTTTAGAATGGTTAGAGAGTGGACTGATCTTAGTTAGGATGGTTAGAATGAGTTTCATTTGGATACCTATGTTTGTATCCAAGTATCTTGGCCTATATGTGTTCTTTTGTCCAAAACAACTCAAATTCGTCATAATATTCATCCACGTTTTTATTAACCAAAGCAACTTAGAAATGTCATAACTTTTAGCTTAGAACTCCGATTTATTTTTCCATTTTTAAAAAAAAAATCGTATCGAAGTTAGCTTTCCTAATATATATTTTAATAAGCCAAATTCTATCTGTAACTTTCTGTATAATTATTTGAGTGTCAGATGTACGAAAGACGAACGTGTTTCGGTATTTTCACGATTTCGGAAGCTTTCGGATACGAAAATGCTATCCGTTTGAAGTTTTGGAAAGCTAACACGAAGGGCTACAATATACTTTAATCCTAGAATTTAGTAGAGGCCCAATTGATACAGTATTGATTTTAAGTAGAAGAGTGACTATACGATATATGCATTTTGTGTAACCTATGAGCCTATGTAGTATGGATATTAAATAAATGTAGAGTATGTAATGCATGATATGTTAGATGAATGAAATGATATATATATATGATATGTATCCTCTTTATATTAATATATATATATATATATATATATATATATATATATATATATATATATATATATATATATATATATATATATATGGTTGAAAAAAAAAAATATATATATATGGTTGAATGCATGCATGTAGGAATGCAATAAATATAATGTATGTAAGCAAGGCATAAATACATGAATGAAAGAATGATATACAATGTATGCATGAAAGTATATAATGAATGCTAGATATGAATGCAAGGTATACATGTAATGATAGATATGAATGCATAATGTATACATAATGTTATACAATATATAATGATAGCATGTATGATAATGTAAAATATATGATGCAAGCATATATATGTCCACTGTTATTCCTTTTTCTTACATTTTTCCTTCCTTCCCTTTCCATTTTAGTTTTTCCCCTTTTTTCCTATTCTATTTTTACATGTTGTATATAATGTATATAATGTATAGATGCATGTAAGTATGTAATGTGCATGAATGAATGCAAGTATGCATATATGATATGTATGTAGGCTTGTATGCAATGTATGTATGTATGCATGTATGCAATATAAGCATGTATGAATGTATACATGTATGTATGTGTGGATACTTGAATCAAGTATGTATATAGTGATAACATGAATGAATGAATGTATAAATGCATGAATGAATGTCATATATAAATGAATGAATGAATCAAAGGTATAAGTAAAATATAATACATTGTAATGAATGTTAACATATATAATGTATAAAAGTATGTATGTAAATGTACATGAATGTATATATCTATGTAACTATGTAAATATGCATGATGTAACATATGCCTATATATATAAATATGTATGTAATGTGGATATGCATGTATGTATGAAGGTATGTATTTATATATAGTATCTATTTTATATTATGCATTGTTGTGGTTCATATTGCCTTGTGATTGTGTGAGTGCTAGCCTAGGCTTGGTTAGGCCTAGTGAGACTTGTTAGACTTGTTTGGACTATGACTTGACCTAGTTGACCTAGTTTGACTAGTGTAGTTAACTAGAGTTGACCAAGTATTGACTTTAGTCTAGTTTGACCTAGACAGCATGTAGATGCATTGTAGCAGTCTATTTTACTATCTTAGACTCATAGTGACTTGTACTGTTCTATAGGAGATAGACACCACTCCTCGGACATTACCTTCATCTTGGACATTCAGATAGCAGGCGAGTACATTCTCTGATCTCTTCATACCTGTCTGGGACTATATTATTGCTCTAGATTACTTTACTTGATGCTGACACGTATCTTCACGTATTAGTACTATATGGATCCTTTTCTGAGATGTTATCCCTATACGGGTGCATCGATTATTTCATGTTCATGTACTTTATCATGTGCATTAGGTACTCCTTGTACTCGTACTAGTTTATGTATTTACATGTTCTCATGTGCCTTCATGTACTATCATGTGCCTCATGTACTACTCATTACATGAGTTCACGTATCTTTAGCTGTATTCATGTGCCAATAACGTAACTTGAATGGATCCTTGTGTATTGATTGGGGCGGGGTGAGTAGAATTGGTTATGTGAACATTATTCCCAGTAGGTATTCATGTGCCTCTTAGTTGTATTCATGTGCCCCTAAGCCGTTTACATAACCATATTGTACTCTAAATCACTTAGCCACTTACTGTCTTTACTTATTATGTACTTAATTTCAGTTACAAAATATCTCCTATTTTTCTATACTTTCTTTCCAGTATTTTTTATATTTTACTCTATTGCATGCTTTATACTCCTAACCTGTTATGAACTGTTTTGAGAGATATGTGCTCGTTTCCGTCCTGATTGGACCTGTTAAAAATTTTACAGAGGACGAGGAGGAGGCCTGCTTAGATACTTTCTATGGGACAGCCTTAGAGGACACTTGCGATCCGGACTTCCAGTCGGATCCCTTAGCTGTAGAGACTGTTGCTCCATAGATATCTTTATCTTATTTTATTGTATTGGAGATTTGAGTTGTTTATTTGGATCTGTATTATTTCTGGTTGTCAATGGAGTTTATTATAGACACTTAGCTTTCTCTCTATTTGTATGTCCTATGGTTTTGGGTCTCGCATCTTTTATATTATTCTATCTTATAGTATTCTACCTTAGATGTGATTGAGATATATTCGGTTATGTCACCCCCATTCGGGGAGTATAACTGTTATTACCTTAAACTGTTAGATGTTGTGACCTAGGACAGCGTTCTACCGTCGACACTGCGGCGTAGGCTGGACGTACCCACGTCTCGTGCCCTTACTCTAGGGTGCGGGTCGTGACACGTTTTTAGTGGTGGCCCATGCAGGTCGAGTTTATGTAGTAGTATTCGAACTAGAGTATCACTACAGCCTGCAGTAGGATTATGATATTTTGAAGGTACTCAATCACAGTTAGGATTCCTTGAGAGATTCCTGGGAGATCCTTGAGTATCTTATCTAAACTTCAATTTAAAATCATTTCCCTTGTTTGTTTCTCTCACTCCTTGATTATTGAATTTGATTTTGTTGGATCGTTGTTGATTTTGATTTTCCTATCGAGATGAATTTTATGGCATGAGTTACGATATTTTCTGATAACATATGTTGACGGGAATACAGGGATGGTAAAATGTCTACTTGATTATGGAACCTGTAGTTTATCGCAGCCATATTAGCTGGCGTGGCGGAAACATAGGGACCTGACTTCGGATGTACATATCTTGATTATGAGATTTGGAATTTCTCGCAGCTATACTAGTCGGCATAGCGAGATTTCCAGACGACATGATTGTAGAGGTGCATACCCAAGTTATAGAATCTATCGTTTATCGCAGCCTTGCTTACTGGCATGGCGAGGACTCTGAGTAACATGATTTTGGACAGACGCATATGATTATCAGATTGTATCTTGAGAAGGTTTTTAAACATATTATCTCTATCGTACCATTCTGTTGTTACAAATTGTATTCCATCATCAAATAACTAGGAGTAGAAGTATGAGTAGGAGTAGCTTAGCTGTTATTATAAATCTAGTGTAACTTCTTGCTATAAATTTTTTTTTCCTAATACAATGAATCGATGATTTTGCTAGACCTTAACTTGGATTTGATATTATACTGGTTTCAAAATGGTTCCTTCTTTTAAACAGATAAGCAGAACAGATTTTATCATTATTTTCTTCTTGCCATTATTTCTTGTTTTACCTTAAAATATATATATATATATATATATATATATATATATATATATATATATATATATACAGTGGACACAGATACTTGCCTGACACGTATGCATGCTACACTTGATTACCAACCTATCTAAATGCATAGTAATATGTTTGATGTTAATTTCTCAAAATCCCAATATTTCTAATATAATACAGTATCAGTGACTAGTTCTCTGTTTTCCAGATTAAATTTGTAAATTAAATGTAAATTTCATGTTATTAGTTGTTGTTTATATCACTGCACCTGTATGTTATATACAGGGTTTCAATTCTTAAAAAAATTGGTTGAGTTTTGTGTTTGAACTTGTCAAATCTGAAACTGTGTGCATATTAACCATTTAAGCCTGAATTCTAAGTGATTAGTCAATTTGCAGTTTTTTTTAATGTAATGTTTTGAGCCGTATATATTGTTGTATGTAGGGATATAATGTTAGGTTTCATACTCTTACATGTTAGGTTGTGGTTGTGGTAAACGTTGGGTTGGTTTTGATGTCCGAATTTCTCCAAAATCCTGAAAACTGAATACATGTTAACATTTTTACATTGCTTTCAAATGTGTAGTTCAATTTCGGATTAATATGTAATGTTGAACTAAACTGAATGATTGAACCATTCATTTCAAGTTTTAACCCATGTACACTTGACACTCTACACTAATGTTCACAACTGCCATGTAAACCTAACCCTTCATCTCCATGTTATGTTCATATATATATATATATATATATATATATATATATATATATATATATATATATATATATATATATATATATATATATATTTTATATATATATATATATATATATATATATATATATATATATATAGTTTATATAAAAAAATATATATATAGTTTATATATATATATATATATATATATATATATATATATATATATATATATATATATATATATATATATATATAGTTTATATATATATATATATATATATATATATATATATATATATATAGTTTATGTATACATGTTATAATGTATATAGATACATAATTAAATCTCTACCTATATATATATATATATATATATATATATATAGCCATGCATGTTATGAGTAAATAGCTTGTGCCTTGTAGACTGTTTAACCAATGTGCCATGAATAGTGTAACTTGATAGCTATTATTTTGAGACCCAAATCCTCCTATACACTTTCATGTATATTTCACACACACAAGCCTACTATCTAACCATATGAATATGTCCACATACACCCATACACACACTAACCACATAACCTTTACATAATGTTAGCTTTTCCCTCTCTAACACTCTCTCTTTCTATATATATTATTGTAACGCCCCAGTCCCAAAATACGTAGGACCAAGTACGTAGACATGCCAGCTGTATACATATGAAATACATGGACCTCGTATGTATACGTAAGCTGTAAATGTAGTAATCCAAGACAACTAAATCGCATCCACTATGAAAGGAATAATAATATAGAAATCAACTTGAATGTTTATGATACAATCGTTGGGCGGAGACAAAGTCCACTACCAACTAATTTAAATAGAGAAGAAATATACAAAGAAAGTGATTGGTCGAGCGAAGCAATGACAAGTCCAAAAGCAGTCATCACGAAGGAAGGAATGGCCTTAGCTAGAGCACCTGCAAGAAATCACGAAAACACACACCTGGAGAGATCACCAGGTCCTCAGAGGGACGTAACAAGACACATAATATCATGCCGATAAACTGAATAATAAATCTCAACAGAAAAGTATGTATGAGTAAAGGTTCCTAACCATTCTATGTGGATTTCAATTTAGAGGACAACGTTCTACGCAGGAGCTGTCTCAAGCATGTAATAAAGAGTGGCCAACAAGTAGTGCTCATCCGAGACACTATCGGCCGGGTAACACGTAGCGCTCATCCGAGACACTATCTCCCAAATGTGTAAAATAAAAGTAGCCCCTACGCTAGTAGCTGTCCCCTCCCTCCAATAATACTATACGTGTGTTGTAACCATGACACACAAACACGTGTCGTTTCCACCACACTGTTTTAATATAGATAACTGTCAAGTCTTCTAATCATGCATCTATTGACAGTTATTCCTACGCATGCGCACGGGGGATTAGCACACACGCAAGTGACCTTTATATGATACTCACAACTCTCACACACAACTCGTGTATAATCGTGACAAGTCAATGAGACACACTATATTTGACGGTAGTCCCTTAACTATAAGAAAATTTTATAAAATATAGTAATTTGCATCTACATATAATTTAGAAAGAAACAAATTAAAAATAAACACAACATACATGGTATTGAGCAGGAAATTTAAACAGTAAAGGCAAGGTATCTTGCCTGGTGTTACGCCTGGTATGGTGTGACGATCCGACAAGTCCGAGTAGTCCATTAGCCAAGATTGATGTACAAGGGTCCAAATTTTACGAGAAATAGAACGCACGATCAGTCGTAAACAATGGTGATAATCTTGGAGAATCTTGGAATAAAAGAATACTCTTACTATTTTTAGAAAAATATTTATGCAAACTATACTTATTACTCCAAAAATATTTTTAGGTAAATATTTGAAAAACCAAGAAAAATAATATCAGTACTATAATTAGGTAGAAAATATTATAGTAATATTTTCAAAAAAAGGTCATTTTTAAATACCACAAAATATATTTAGGCTTCTGGCCCAATTTAAAATACCAAGTCAAAGAAATTCTTTTAACTAGAATGCTCATAATTTAATCTTATATAAAATCTATTTAGAATACTATAGGAAAACACAATTTTGAATTTATACTTATATACGTATTTATTGTATAAAGACTACTAATACTTTATACATATTTTTGAACCCATTGGACTTGAAGCCCAATTCAACAAGCCCATAACTAATATATATCCCTCTATGTAAACAAATAATAATAATAATAATAAATTTAACAAATAATAATAGTAATATAATAATAATGCTAATAACAATGTTTTTAAAAAAATAGTATTAATAATAATAATAATAATAATAATAATAATAATAACAATAATAATAACAATAATGATAACAGTAATAATAACATTACTAATAATAATAACTCTAATAATTATAATAATATTTATAATGATAATAACAATAATAAAACTAAATCCCTAACCATTCTCATTCCCAAATCGTTCTGTGAAAGAGAGAGAGAGAGAGAGGTAGGAAGAGAGGGCGCTCACCGATGGGTTCGTATGGCGGCGGCGGTGGCGCTGTGAGCTGCTACGGCGGTGGAGCGGAGCACGGCCACGCGGCGGCTGGGCGTCGGGAACCGGCGGAGCTCGGCGAAGCGGGTGGGAGAGCCACGCGGCAACTGCGGGCTGACACGCAGAGGAGTTCCACGTGGTCGGAAGTCGTCGGGACGCGGCGGCGTCTGTGCTTGGTTGTCGCCGGCGCAGTACTGGTCTGGCGGAGGAGGCACACCGCCGGCGCTGCCGTCGGGCGGTGCACGGGAGAGGTTCGCCAAGTCGGAGGGGTTGTCAGGTGCGGCGCTACCGACTCCTGGCTCTGATCGGCGGAACCAGAGGTCGACGACGACTTGGGCAGGGTTGCGGTGGCGGGCGTGCTCGCGGGAACCGCGACGAAGGTGAGGGTTTCTCCCTCCTAATTGTTCTTGGTTGATGGTGGTGGTCATAACGGTGGAGGTGATGGGGGTGGCCGTCCGGGTGAGGTGGCTGGAAGGGAAGTCTAACAGTCAGGTGGTCGGAGTTACCATGGGGGCGTTGCCGGGTTGGGGTGGCGCAGGCTGATAGCGGTGTGGTGTGGGCACTGTCGGGATGTCAGGGTGATGGTGGTCGAGCGTTTGTGGAGGAGATGCTGGTGGTTTGGGAGGAGGAATGATAATGGTGGTAGTGGTCGACCAACGGCCTAGAGGGAAGATGGTGGTAGCGTAGAGGAGATGGCCGGGGTTGTGGAGATGATGATGATGTTGGTGATGGTTGTGGCATTGGCGAAGAGGCTGTGTTGGTGTCGCTGGAAGTAGAGGCGAGCGGAAACGTAGTCCAGTGGGTATGACCGAGGAGCAGATGGCCGGGTTTGCTCGACGACGGTGGTTGTGACGATATTGCGGGTGTTGCGGATGTTTGTGGAGACGATGGCAGCGGTGGTGTAATGGTTGGTCGGAAAAGTTAGAGATGAGGTGTCGGGTGAAGTGTCCTGCGAGACACGGGATGGGTTGGCGTCCGGGTTGTCGGACGCGGAAAGAAAATCACTATAATTATAATAAATAGAAATATAGTGGATGACAGTAGGACACGGACACAATGTACGTCTGGTTTATGGAAAATTTGGTGGATCAATAATGAATTGGAGGAGTACCTGCCTATTTATATGATGTGGGAATTCCCAATTAGATATGGATTAGGATTTAAATTCCCCATAATAGATAATTCAATCTATAATTTAATTTAATTCAATAAATCCAATCCAAATTAAATCCAATTTAAATCTAATTAAATTTCTAGTATAAAATTAATGAGATACCTCAAATTTTAAATATTCAACTATATAAATAAATCCATAAATTTAAATCAAGATTTAAATGCCACAATAAATTCAAAATATATTTTCTAAAATACTAATAATATTAATTTCAAAAATACATTATTATTTACAAATAAACTCAATAATAATTATTAAATATATATGTATGTACAAATAATGTTTACATAAATATACTTTTCTAATATACCATTTTATAGGAAAAAAATAATAATTTATTATTATAGCTGTATAAATGAAAGGCCTTTCATAATTAGAATCATAAACTTGAAAATAATAGCTAGAAATAATTATTACATATATTATTTTGAAACCATAAAAATAGAAAAAATATTTTTCTAAAATATGTACGCTCGTACATATTCGCACTCGTCGAGCAAAACGAAAAATAAAATTCCGTGCACGACGTACAATACGACTACGTGACGTACAATACAAAAATTTTAAATCAGTACCAAAATCGATAAAAATATAGTAAAAATTTAGGGGTTTTACAATTATATTATGATTGGATTCAATGCTATTGACTTTCGTTCCTTAAACTTTTGGTTTTGATTTTTTCTTAAATAGTGCCCCTTTATAGATGATTAGTAGTTATCTTATTTTATTTTTGATAATTACCAATTTTCATATAGGATTGTAGACTGCCTTAAGCCTTGATGATTGTTGTTTTTGTAACTTTTCTAGTTCAACACCCTTGATTGCTTGTATGTTTTGATACCCTATGATTGTTTTGGTCTAGTGTGACTAGTATACCTAGATGAGACTTTCATTACCACCGTATGCCATGACCCTGTATGCCGTCCTTTTAAATTGTATGATCGATTAAGTTTTGAGACTTTGATTGTGGGGGTTTGACCTAGAAGGGGTAGGAACATTTTAATTTTGAGGACGAAATTTTCTAAGGAGGGTAGACTTGTAACACCCACTTTTCTAAAATAAGGGTAATTTTGAACTTTTGTAAATGTTTATTATTTAATAATAGAATTTATGATTTATAGGAATTTTTAATTAATTTAATACTATTTAAAATTGGTGAATTGTAATTTTGATGTTTTAGCTAGTGAACCCTAGAACTATTGAGCCTAGAGACTAACCATGACCATGGGGACCTAACCATGTGATTAGAATGACTATTTACAACTTTTTAGGCTAAGGGTATTTTGGTTATTTTGTGACTTTTGAATTATTTAGGATTTTGATTAATTGGTAAATTTTAGATTATTTTAATAATATTTAAATTGATGTATTATGATTTTGGTCATTTTTTATATTTTAATATTTTGGGAAAATTTTATATTTTTAATATTATTATTATTGGATTTGTTTAGTCGGATTTGAGTTTCGTCTCGTTCTGACTTGTATTGTGACCCGGGTAGCTTAAACTCTAGATGGGACCCAATATTAAGTTAAACATGACCCACAAAACCCAACATTTAAGTTAATTAGTTAGACTAATTTTTATCATGTTATAATGGTTAAGTTAGAGACTCAAAACTAGATCATTTTGACCCCAAACTTGAACCTAGTCTAGACTTAACCATATGAGACTAGAGTGGGGCAATTAGAACATTTCTTATTAGCCCTAATGGACTCTTTATGGCAGCCACCTTTAGGGGAGAATGATTCATTTATTCGTTACAATCTTGCCTTTTTTATTTTTCTTTTGTTCTTCCCTAATTTTAGAGAGCCTTCCCTTTGATTTGATCTCCAAATCAAATTATTCTTTCACCAAATCTTCCCTCAATCATTCTCATTCTCCAAGGGAAAGGTACTACCAAGGATTGGAAGAGAAGTGCAAGAAGGAGTGTCCACTTTGAGGGATCTTCGTATCGGAGCCGTGTCCTAAAGGATTTCATTGGGATTCCACTCCCAATAGGTAAAACCCATCCTCTAAATCGATTTGTTTTTGCATATAAATTAGTTTTGAATCCGTAGGGTCCATTCTCATGCATGTGTCCCCTTTATAATCAAATTTGAGGCCATTTGGAGCTCTCTTGAGGATTTTAGATATGTGTCTTGTGTCCTACTTGATAGATCCCAAATTAGGACACCCCATGTGTATGTATGTATGATAATAGTTTAAATAGATAATTAAATTCAGTTTTAGAATGGTTACAGAGTGGATTGATCTTAGTTAGGATGGTTAGAATGAGTTTCATTTGGATACCTATGTTTGTATCCAAGTATCTTGGCCTATATGTGTTCTTTTGTCCAAAACAACTCAAATTCGTCATAATATTCATCCACGTTTTATTAACCAAAGCAACTTAGAAATATCATAACTTTTAGCTTAGAACTCCGATTTATCTTCTATTTTTTTCAAAAGAACCGTATCGAAGTTAGCTTTCCAAATATATATTTTAATAAGCCAAATTCTTTCTGTAAATTTCTGTAGAATTATTTGAGTGTCAGCTGTACGAAAGACGAACGTGTTTCGGTATTTTTACGATTTCGGGAGCTTCCGGATACGAAAATGCGATCCGTTTGAAGTTTCGGAAAGCTAACACGAAGGGCTACAATATACTTTAATACTAGAATTTAGTAGAGGCCCAATTGGTACAGTATTGATTTTAAGTAAAAGAGTGACTATACGATATATGTATTTTGTGTAACCTATGAGCCTATGTAGTATGGATATTAAATAAATGTAGAGTATGTAATACATGATATGTTAGATGAATGAAATAATATATATATGATATGTATCCTCTTTATATTAATATATATATATTGTTGAATGCAAGCATGTAGGAATGCAATAAATGTAATGTATGTAAGCAAGGCATAAATGCATGAATGAAAGAATGATATACAATGTATACATAAAGTATATAATGAATGCTAGATATGAATGCATAATGTATACATAATATAATACAATATATAATGATAGCATGTATGATAATGTAAAATATATATATGCAAGCATGTATATGTCCACTGTTATTCCTTTTTTCTTACATTTTTCCTTCCTTTCCTTTCCATTTCAGTTTTTTCCCCTTTTTTCTTATTCTATTTTTACATGTTGTATATAATGTATATAATGTATAGATGCATGTAAGTATGTAATGTGCATGAATGAATGCAAGTATGCATATATGATATGTATTTAGGCATGTATGCAATGTATGTATGTATACATGATATGTATGTATGCAATATAAGTATGTATAAATGTATACATGTATGCATGTGTGGATACTTGAATCAAGTATGTATATAGTGATAACATGAATGAATGAATGTATAAATGCATGAATGAATGTCATATATGAATGAATGAATCAATCAAAGGTATAAGTAAAATATAATGCATTGTAATGAATGTTAACATATATAATGTATAAAAGTATGTATGTAAATGTGCATGAATGTATATATCTATGTAACTATGTAAATATGCATGATGTAACATATGCCTATATATATAAATATGTATGTAATGTGGATATGCATGTATGTATGAAGGTATGTATTTATATATAGTATCTATTTTATATTATGCATTGTTGTGGTTCATATTGCCTTGTGATTGTGTGAGTGCTAGCCTAGGCTTGGTTAGGCATAGTGAGACTTGTTAGACTTGTTTGGACTAGGACTTGACCTAGTTTGACTAGTGTGGTTTACTAGAGTTGACCAAGTGTTAACTTTAGTCTAGTTTGACCTAGACAGCATGTAGATGCATTGTAGCAGTCTATTTTACTATCTTAGAATCATAGTGACTTGTACTGTTCTATAGGAGACATACACCACTCCTCGGACAGTACTTTCATCTTGGACATTCAGATAGCAGGCGAGTACATTCTCTGATCTCTTCATACCTGTCTGGGACTATATTCTTGCTCTGGATTACTTTACTTGATGCTGACACGTATCTTCACGGATTAGTACTATATGGATCCTTTCCTGAGATGTTATTCCTCTACGGGTGCATCAGGTATTTCATGTTCATGTACTTTATCATGTGCATCAGGTACTCCTTATACTCGTACTAGTTCATGTATTTACATGTTCTCATGTGCCTTCATGTACTATCATGTGCCTTATGTACTACTTATTACATGAATTCACGTATCTTTAACTGTATTCATGTGCCAATAACGTAACTTGAATGGATCCTTGTGTATTGATTGGGGTGGGGTGAGTAGAATTGGTTATGTGAATATTATCCCCAGTAGGTATTCATGTGCCTCTTAGTTGTATTCATGTGCCCCTAAGCCGTTTACATAACCATATTGTACTCTAAATCACTTAGCCACTTACAGTCTTTACTTATCATGTACTTACTTTCAGTTACAAAATATCTCCTATTTTCTCGTACTTTCTTTCCAGTATTTCCTGTATTTTACTCTATTGCATGCTTTATACTCCTAACCTGTTATGAATTGTTTTGAGAGATATGTGCTCATTCCCGTCCTGATTGGACCTGTTAAAATTTTTACAGAGGACGAGGAGGAGGCCTGCTTAGATACTTTCTATGGGATAGCCTTAGAGGACACTTGCGATCCGGACTTTCAGTCGGATCCCTTAGCTGTAGAGACTGTTGCTCCATAGATATCTTTATCTTATTTTATTGTATTGGAGATTTGAGTTGTTTATTTGGATCTGTATTATTTCTGGTTGTCAATGGAGTTTATCATAGACACTTAGCTTTCTCTCTATTTGTATTTCCTGTGGTTTTGGGTCTCGCATCTTTTATATCATTCTATCTTATAGTATTCTACCTTAGATGTGATTGAGATATATTCTGTTATGTCACCCCCATTCGAGGAGTATAACTGTTATTACCTTAAACCGTTAGATGTTGTGACCTAGGACAGTGTTCTACCGCCGACACTGCGGCGTAGGCTGGACTGTAGAAGCAGGGAATTTCACGATCAAAAATCCTATGCGCCAAACACTATATGCGCCAGGGAGCTCAGACAAAGTACTTGACACAGCAAAACAAAAGTATAGACATTGAAAGAGGATTTTTATTTATATATAAAAGTCTATTACATGTCTAGAAAAGGCTGTATAAAGGAGAATTTCTACAAAAAGAAAAGACCCTAAGTTTACAGCCAGGCGCAGCAGACACCATGCGCTCTCAGTCAGGCGCAGCAACCACCATGCGCTCTCAGCCAGGCGCAGCAACCACCATGCGCTCTCAGTCAGGCGCATCCCACTATGCGCTCTCAGCCGGGCGCATCCTTTCAGCAGCTCAGTTATGTGCATCCTCAGTTATGTGCATCCCTTCAGCAGCTCAGTTATGTGCCATCCTTTCAGCCAGGCTCATCAATCTAATGTTTCGACTAATAAAGCATTTATTGAGCAGAACGAGGATGGCAATCAACCCTCTAGCTGGAGGAAGAGCTCCCCAAATTGAGGAAGAGAAAAGCACCGTAAATTAACCTGTGGCCAGTGGAGGCTTCGAAAGAGCCTCCAAAGACCAAGGAAGACCGTAATCGAAACCGCGGCTAAAGGAGCAGCCTTCAACACAACCAGAATGGGCAACACCCATTCTGACAGAAGAAAGAGCCCCCAAAGCCGCAGCACCGCAATTCCGATCTGCGGCTCTTTCCATATAACGGAGACGAGGCTCGAGCATCCCGATCTTTGGATGCAACAGGCACCTTCCGCCTGCCTCGGAAGCCCTCGACTCTGACTTTTGGATGTAACAGTCACCTTCAAGTGCATCAATGAAGACATTGCGTCGCATTTTTACCTTCGGGATATCACGCCCCGATCCCGCAGAGTCCTTTCGTCCTCGCTTCGGACTCTTTGGTATCGTTCGTCCCCGCTAAGGCATGATGCCCTACAAGCCTATGTTGCGCTTGTACAATGTCAAGACCTGGAACAAGACAAGATAGACAAGGTTGACAATACGCAGCGGAACGTATCGCAGATAATTGAAGCAGCAGCGGACATATTTCAGAGTACAAGCACTGAACACAATGGTAACAAGAAACAAATCTCTTTATTGATTTCATTTGAACAAATTACAAGCTCTCGATTCTCTCTGATACAATGTTACATTCTCTCATAACTTTACAGATTACAATTATCACGTTCCCATGCATTACATCCTTTTATATACAAAACCAAACTCTTGCAACAGATGTCATCTCTTGGCATCTCTTCTGATTTCTGGCTCCTGAAGATGAGGCTCGGGCTATCGCTTCGGACTATCCTTTTCGATGTATAGTGCACCTGCATGCAGACTGATGATGGGTCAGTATATCAGCATACTGGTGAATTATGAACAAAGAGCTACATTTGTCTGAAACGATCACTGTTCAATTAGTGAGAAAACGTTTCTTGCGATATGATCTTGCTAGTTTTACCTAGATTCATTCCATGCATACAGAGTCAGTTTACATATCTTTTTGAAAACATCTTTGAAAAGCCACAGTTCATATCATTTCAAGCATACAAGGGACTATTCAATTCTAGCACGATGACTATTCATTTCATGTACAATGCGCAGCGTGTTTCATGAGCATATCATTTCTTTTGTTCGAGCAACTGTTAGGGTCAATGACACGCATGATACAATATCTTTTCTTTTGTGGAACATAGCATTTCATGGCATAGATAAATCTCTGCAAGCAATTCATGTCAAAGACTTAAACAATACATATGTATCACTTTTAAGTGATTCTTACCATAGCCGACCGTCCATCCCTGCACAAGATAAGGATTAGCAAAGCATGATAAAACCATCATTTTCCATATGATCTAAACTCTTGAGGTACATTTGATCTATTGGCGATTATTCATTGAAGTCCATCAGATAACAGAGTCGAAGCCCCCAGATAACAGAGCCGAAGCCCCCATACAATAGAGCCGAAGCCATAACAGAGCCGAAGCCCCCATACAATAGAGGAGCTGAAACCCCCAGATAGTGGACCCGAAGCCCCCAGATAGTGGAGCCGAAGCCCCCAGATAGTGGAGCCGTCGCCCCCAGATAACAGATAACAGAGCTGTAGCCCCCAGATAACAGATAACAGATAACAGAGCCGAAGCCCCCAGATAACATACCGGCACCCATTTTCACATGGATGCCCTCTGCGTTAGATATACATTTGCAAGCAAGCAGTTGAGCAGTTCTACTTCTTATACATGCAGATTATCTAGTTTCTTGTACTAGCAAGGCAACAAGTCTTCTTATTAGCATGTAGATTAATTCTTTCTTTAGCATACATGTTCTCTCTTTCCTTGTTCTTAGCATGGCAACATGTGAAATCTCTTACAAGCATACATACTGGTTACCATCTTGTTATTAGCATGACAAGGTTCTCTTTATCAAGGCAACATTCATTTTTTAGCAAGGCAACATGTGAATTCTCTTAAAGCATACTCAATGATTTACCATCTTGTTATTAACAAAAGCATTCAATCAAAAACTTAGATTCTTATTAGGCGCAAGCAAATCAGCAAATGAGACTTCGTTCACTCACCCAGATCAATCGTCTTCTGTTGCAAAGCCAGCAATCCAATCTTTCTGTCTATCTAGTGCCTTCGCGGAGCGAGGCACTACACGGAAGCATCTCATCGACAGAATGCACTCGAGTAAACAAATTTATTTCGGGAGGACGTGAGAGAACGAGAAGCAAACCCTCTCCATGCCACTATTTATAGGCCGGGCAAATCAAACCCATGTGCCAAGTGGCTGGCTCTCCGAATCCCGTGCAATAAATTTGCATTAAATGGATGAACCTGACGCTTCGAATTCAGCCAAATCAAAAATGGCTATTTAAAGCACTCGAAGAACGTAACAGTCGCACCAAAAGACGTGTCAAGCAGAGCGGATGCGCCGGTCGGACCACGCATCACATAGACGTACCTCAAACACCAAGCGCTTCACAAGCATGCGCCCCCATGCAGCCCCATGCGCCTAGTGAAACACCGATCAATGCGCCCACTCAACCGACCATCACCTGTCAAAAATATTAAATGCGAAAGTCTGACAAAGTTGGCAGCACGTCTCTCGAGGACTGAACAGTTGACAGCTTTTTCAGAAAATGAAGCGTCGCCAACGTCAGCATCATCATTACTTCCCTTCGATGGTTACAACCACGTGGCCGCCCAACCATCTCGTATGCACCTCTGCAGCCAAGCGTCCAAAGCTCTGCATGCGCCTCAGACTTTTCTCTGATCCCTAAAGACAGAAGTAAAATCACTACTGAAGCCTCGCATGCGCCTCAAAAGCCATGTGCCCTAAATTGTTCATGACTCCCAAAGGTTACGAGCTAAAGTCTCCTCATGCGCCCAATCCCAGGCGCATCCTACCAGATCATTCCCCATCAAATTCGAGATCTCCAAGCCATGGGCCTACAACACGTGTCCTTTGACTCGATTCACCCAAGATCTCAGCAACAGAAAGATTCTTCCCCCTGCTACGTGCCAGCTCACAACAATAGCATGAAGAATTCAACTCCTCAATCAGGGCGCATCGTCCATGCGCCTCCATCAGCAATCACCACGTGGCGTCCCCGCGTCCAGGCACATCCTACATATGCGCGCTTGAACAGCCAGCCTGCAGACTATAAATAGAGGGATCATCTCCTTCTTCCACACGAACATATATAGACAGATAGAGACATCGCACAACCACCGAGGCAGATACACACACTCAACGTCTTCTTCCTCTCTGCAAGATCCAGCACCCAGAGCAACTCAGACCTTCAGAGAACCGATAACTGTCGTCAGATCGTCAACGGAGTCAACGTATTACCACTCGCTCCATAGGTACAAGGGACCCAGATAAACAAAAGTGTACTCCTAGGACTACGTCTAAGTCCTACATTGTGACACTGTTCTGTTTATATTAAAATTTCCATCAAAAGATTTTAATGGCAAACAAGCTGGCGACTCTGCTGGGGACCTCTTTCTCCTCCACCAAGAAAGCTGTGTCGCAATCCGACGACGTGAAGGTGGGCTCCTCCTAAAAGACGCTGGTCATACGCCTCAATCAACAGGCGTATGAGGAGTTCATCTTTGAAGGCAGTGCGAGCCCTTCGAAGCAGCTGCCGAAGCCGAAGAAGACTCGCCAAATCTGGGTGCGCAAGGTCGACGCCTCTGGCACCACCACCGAAGGGGATGCGCCGATCCAGCATTCCCTTCCTGTTGACGTCCTCAGCAACCAAGATGCGCCCACCGGTGCAGCACATCTCTCGGGGAAACGTGCGACTGACCACATTCCCCAGCCATCTCCTTCTCAGACGAGGAAGATGCGTCAACGGAGCAGGGACGCAGCTAATGCCCCGCGCATCACCTCCGATGCGCCACAGAAGGTCTCTGTCTTTGATAGACTCACTCGCTGTAGTGGCGAGGAGAATTTGGATTCTGAGTACTACGCGCCCCAGCGGCCTAGTACGAAGAAGTCCAAGGCAGCACGGGCCATGCGTCCCAAACGTGCTATGCCAGCAGCAAACTAGAAGCATGCGCTCACAATTATGCGTGCTGCTGATGGTAAGCTGTATAAGGTCGACTCAGGTGCTTCTGCGCCAGAAACGAGCCGACCTTCAAAGTCCTGGTCTCACTTGGGCGCACCTGTTGCGTTTGTAACCAAGTCGAACAAGGCAAACCCAGTGGTCATGAACTCTCGCGCCTCCTCTGGTTGTGCATCTGAGGTTCGTTCAAGTCACTCTAAATGTTGTTCCCCCACTACTGATCTGAGCGCCTGTTTGGTATTGGATCAGGGGGCACAGCATTCACTTGACCACCCCGGCTCTTGGCCTTACCATGCGCCTGAAGGGGGTACGAAGGTGGCACTCTCCTCCAATGATCTGCGTAACGTGATCACTCAAAAACGTCGGTCAGGAGAGTCGACTGACAAGCACGATACGCCCCCGACAGGGCACACTTGTGCTGTAGTCATCATCAACTGCTGTTGCAAGTCAGCAGTCCCACCAAGACAGTCGGTGTTCCAGCGACTGCAATCATCGACACCCCTCCGACGTCGCCTCGGGAAGAAAGTGTCAACAAAAGAGGAGCCAGAAGTAAAGGTTGCTTCATGCAATGTAATCTCTAACTCCTCGTCAGTCCGAAAGACGACTGGCAATTCCTCGTCCAAGAGCCAGCCGAGGAAAACCAAGACAACCGTCTCGTCCTCCGGAGTGTTCGAAGGCACTCGGGAGAGGAAGAAGATCTTAGAGGAAGCTGGGGGTAGTCAAGCCCTTGTTGATCCTCCTTCCGAAAACGAGGGTGTCCTTCAAAGCACAGCTTGAGTGGATCTTCATCCTCAAGGCGAAGTCAGCCTCCCCGACATAGCTGGGGGTCGTCTAGCCCCAGTGGACCTGCATCTCGAAGATGAAGAAGTCCTTCAAGACATGACTGGGGTAATCAGGCCCTTACGGATACTTCTCCCGAAGACGAAAGCGTCCTCCAAAACTTAGCTGGGGGTAGTCTAGCCCCTGCGGGTCTCGAAGACGAAGAAGTCCTCAGGAACATAGCTGGGGGTAGCCAAGACGAAGCTCCAGGAACAACAACTCCTCTACAGGAGAGTGAGGCTGAAAGCAAAGCCTCAACCGAGCCATCCGACTCTAGCCGTGTCATGACAGTCTACATGACTGGGGGTGACACCAAGTCGGATGCGCCACCAGCGAACCTCGTCCAGCGCATAGATACCCTGGAGGGAGGACTCAAAACCCTCTCTGCCTCCATGCAAACACTGACTCAAGCAGTATTTGAGATACGGTTAGCTTTGGCCAGGACACCTTCTACCGGTCCCGACCCAGGGGCCAATGGAGAGTCAAGTGTACCCCCCAACGGGTATCCCTGGATACGGATCGCCGCAAAGCCCCTCGGACGTCGGAGCCCTCAAATGCCCAACTCCAGGTGGTACCACCTTCTCCGACTCCCAGCTCCACGGAAGACGTGGTCGAGATGATCAGGGACCTGCACGAACGCTTTGAGTCCAAGAATAGACAAGAGGAGCGCCAAAAGATGGGCATCCCCCAACCTTATCCCCTCGAATGGAACAAAGTGGTTTATCCTCCCAAATATAAACCACAAACATTGACGCCATACGATGGGAAGGACTCTCCGCGTTGCTATTTGACGTACTTCCAGTCCCAAATGGGACATCTTCCGAAGGAGGACGCGCTACTCACCAGCATATTTGTCGGTGCACTGAAAGGAGTGGCGTACGACTGGTACTGCAGCCTTCCCGACAATTCCATATCTTTCTTCGACGACTTGATACGCCTTTTTCTCGACCGTTTCTACGACGGCGGAAAGGACATGACAATGGCGTCCCTCATAGAGATACGCCAGAAGGAGAAGGAAACAGTTCGGTTATTCATCGAACGGTTCCGACAGGCCTGTTTCAGACTGCCCCCGAGCATGCCAAAACATGCACTCCTCTCCTCCTGCAGCATGAACATGCTGCCTGCAATCAAACTCTGGCTCAATTCTACTCCTCCTCCCGACTGGAGTTCCTTGATCATCGAAGCTGAAACAGCAGAAAAGAAGGCGTCCAATGCTCGTCTTTTGGGAGTTAGTTTCCCTGCCTTTGAGGACAAGGGGAAGCGGCCTGCAGCCAGCAACCCCGGATGAGAGACGAAGGGGAAACATGCATTGACTGTCAATGCCTCAAAAGGTGCATCAGCGCCTACTCAGAAGCCTTCACTTGCACCAAGGCCAAAGGAGGTGTATTCTTTCAACGATGAAGACACCCTGCAACTCTTCGAGATACTGAAGCAGGGTGACAAGATCAAGTTGTCGGACCTGAAGCGTCCCGACGAGGTTAGGAAAGTGGATAATCCGAGGTACTGTTACTACCATCGGTTTGTCGGACATCCAACCAAGGACTGCTACGCCCTCAAAAACTACATCCAGCACATGATCAATGCGGACAATATCTCCGTCGACTATGAGGAGAAGACGGTTTTGGCCAACGTGGTGTCACTCCAGTTCGGCACCTTGCCGCCAACTACAACATAAGATGGCATCGTCCCCATCCCTAAGGCGACAATGGAGGTGGTTAACTTACCACCTACTCGTGACAACGTGAGTGGACTCATCCCACTCACCACATCTCGGGGAGAGATCTTATGGGTTCATCTTGATCTTGTTTCTGAGGTTACTCAACCGGAGGTACGCTCTGCCTCCAAAACCAAAACTAAAGGCAGGAAGATCAAGTCTTGCCGTATGGTATCTTCCTCTGCGGAAGAGGCACTTCCAGTGCAGACGCGTTCACAACAGAACACCCAACCTGACGAAGCTGCCGTCGAGGTGGTGCCTCCTTGCACTGTCCCTGCTCCCCAGGAAGAGGGCCCATCTAAGCCCCCAGCAGCCAATAAGCAGAAGAATGTAGAGGCTCGTTTCGACAGGCCTCTGTGAAAGGAGAATGCTTCGGGGCTAGCCAAGCCCCACAACTTCGACATACTGGCACAACTTGCCAGTACTCCTGCCCGCCTTTCTCTGTTTGAGCTCCTTCGTCTTTCCAAGGACACTCGCAAAGCTCTCTGTGAAGCCCTGAAGGATGCTGAGTCCTTCACTAGTCAGGTCAAGCAGCCTGAACCCAATTACATGTGCGCACTGTCATTGTGCGGATGAGGTTATCCCCAATATAACCTTTACCCAACAAGACATGCTGCTCAAGCACAACCGACACAACAGGCCGCTGTATTATACAGGGTATATCGGTTCTGTCAAGATGAATCAGATTCAGATCGATCTGGGGTCTTCTCTCAGCATCATTCCGAAGACGCTGCTCTCAACACTGGGGATCCCAATGTACCGATTGGTGCCTTCCAACACAAAAACGACAAAGGCCTAAATTATGTCATGGGTCGACGTCTTCCTCTCCGGCTTCCAACACCCAAAGGAAAGCCGCAGGACTACTATAATCGAACTCAACGAGGGGTGGGATATGTCACGCCGCCGTCAACTCCAGAGAATTCGGAGGCAGAAGAAGCAGGACATTCTCACTCATCCGAAACATCAACCTGGGATTTTGATACCAGTATCGGCTCAGTCTTCAAGAGAGTGCTATCAGCCAATATGACATCTGTACAATTTCAAGAAGATGAAGGCGAAAACCAAATGCCAGAATTCTTCGAAGAAGAACCCTGGGCTCAATGCCTGGGAGAACAGTGGGAGCCACATTTTGAATTACGCGAACCCCCTACCGAAGACGAAGTCGAGCAGATCGATCTTAGGGATGGATTTTCTTCCAAACCCATCTTCATCAGCAAAAGCCTAGAAGGAGAAGACCGGGAATCTTTAATCCAGCTGGCTAAAGAGTATATCGATGTCTTCGCCTGGAGCTACGAAGATATGTCGGAACTTGATCCCCAGATCGTGATGCATAGGCTTAACATCTTACCTGATGCCAAGCCTATCAAACAACAACAGCGATGCTTTCGTCCTGACATCATGAACGCCATCGATCAGGAGGTGGATAAACTCTTGACCAGCGGCTTCATCCGTGAAGAACAACACCCGGATTGGGTAGCCAACGTTGTCCCTGTCACCAAGAAGAATGGAAAAATGCAAGTCTGCATCGACTTCAGGGATCTCAACTCCGCTTGCCCGAAGGACGAATTCCTGCTTCCAATCACCGACGTGATGATCGACAACACATATGGCTTCGAACATATGTCTTTCATGGATGGGTATTCAGGCTACAACCAGATCTAGATGTTCTCCGATGATGCAAAACATACGTCATTCAGGACTCCAAAGGGCATTTTCTGCTACACAGTGATGCCCTTCGGCTTGAAGAACGCTGGTGTGACATACCAACGAGCTATGAGCACCACTTTCCGTCAGCATCTTCGCAAGACAGTCGAATGCTATGTTGACAACACCACAGTCAAGAGCCGTCTCAAAGGTGATCACCTACAAGACCTGAAGACAGTCTTCGATCTCATTCGGGCGCATCAACTCAAGATGAACCCCGCTAAATCCTTCTTAGGGGTTTCTAGCAGAAAGTTCTTGGGCTTCATTATCATGGCGAAAGGCATTCATATCAATCCCGAGAAGACCAAAGCCATCCTTGACATGGATCCTCCGAAGAATCTCTGAGAACTTCGAGGCCTGCAGGGACGTCTGGCATATATTTGGAGGTTCATAGCAAACCTCTCCGGAAAGTGTCAACCCTTCACTCAGCTCATGAAGAAATGAGTCTCTTACGTCTGGACAGAGGAATGCCAAAAAGCTTTTGATGACATCAAGGCTTACTTGACGAGCCCGCCAGTCCTGGTGGCACCCGTCGCCGGCAAACCATTTCTCTTCTATATCCGTGCCATAGATCATTCCCTCGGTGCTCTGCTGGCTCAGAACAGTGATACAGGCTATGAGCAAGCTATCTACTACCTCAATAGAACACTGATCGGTGCCGAACACCGGTACAACCCCGTTGAAAAGGAGTGCTTGGCGTTGGTATTTACCATCCAGAAGACTCGCCATTATGTCTTGGGCCAGACAATTCATGTCATCTCCCGAGTCAATCCACTCAGAGTTTTCATGACGAAGTCGGGGTTATTGAACTCCCGGCTAGCTACATGGGCGATCCTGTTAACGCCATACAACATGGTGTTCGTTCCACAAAAAGTCGTCAAGGGTCAGGCTCTGGCCGACTTTTTAGCTGCACACCCTATCCCAGTGTCCTCAAGACTATATGAAGACATCCCGGATGAGGTCCGAGAATCAAACGTCACTGAAGAAAGCTCCGTCTGGCGGATGTTTTTCGATGGCGCTTCAAGAATAGGCCCCAAAGGCCAAATTATTGCAGGAGTGGGGGTAGTCTTAGTCTCCCCCGATCAGCTAGTCATACAGCGTGCCTACTCCTTTTCGAAGCCGTGCTCCAACAATGTTGCCGAGTACAATGCGCTCATCATGGGACTCCAGCTGGCACAACAACTGGGGGTGAATCATCTGGAAGCCTACGGCGACTCAAAACTCGTCATAAACCAGATCATAGGACAATACGAAGTTCGCCATGAAGACCTGATCCTTTACCATGAAGTTGCGTTGAACATCATTTCAACCTTCGTCGAGTTCTTTATCGAACATGTACCTCGTTTACAAAATCTGGAGGTTGACGCTCTGGCTGGCCTCGCAGCCTCGTTAGCAGTACCCCTCGAGACTCAGCACTACGTCACGGTAGTTGGTCGAGACTTGGTATGTCCTAAAAACAACTTGTGCTCACGAGTGGCCCATGCCATGTCAACAAGTGCTGGTGTTAATGTCCGAGACTGGAGATTCTCGTTCATCGACTTCGCTGTCTACGAAATTCTTCCAGAAGACCCGAAAGATGTCGTCTCAGTCAGGAGGCGCTTCCTTCGATTCTACTACGATACAGCTACTAAAATGTTGTACCGACGCTCCTACGATGGACTTCTCCTGCGATGTCTGTCCAACGAAGAAGCAGCCGAAGCCCTTCGAAAAGCTCACAATAGAACCTGCGGAGCTCATCAACCTGGCCCTAAGTTGCAGGATCGACTGTGATGCATGGGCTACTACTGGCCAACCATGGCCGCTGACGCTGTCGACTATGCTAAAAAGTGCCATGCGTGCCAGCTTCACGCAGACTTCATCCATACACCGTCAGAACCACTACATCCTACAGTCGCCTCTTGGCCCTTCGAAGCTTAGGGAATGGACATCGTAGGACCGATCACCCCTCCTTCATCGAGGGGACACCGCTTCATCCTAGCCATCACCGACTACTTCTCCAAATGGGCAGAAGCAGTTCCACTGGCGGAAGTGAAGAGCTCTAGGGTGATCAGCTTCATCAAGCACCATGTCATATACCGTTTCGGGCTACCCCGAAGGATTATCCACGATAACGGTCCTCAGTTCATCAGCCATGTTTTCAGCAGATTCTGTGACAAGAATCGCATTCAAAACGTGGCATCAACCGCCTACAATCCGGCAGCAAACGGATTGGCCGAGGCGGTCTACAAGACTATCGTCAGGCTACTCAAAAAAGTCGTCTCATCCAATAAACACGACTGGAACGAAAATCTCGACAAATGCCTTTGGACCTACCGTACAATGGTACAGACCCCGACAGGAAACACGCCATTCTCCCTGGTATACGGGAGCGAAGCGGTACTACCTCTCGAGATCCAGATACCCTCCCTCCGTGTTATAATCACAAACCAACTCACAGAGGAGGACAATCAATGTCGTCGTCTGCGAGAATTGGAGGCACTTGACGAAAAGCGTCTCCTAGCTCAATAACGCATTGAACTCTACCAAGCTCGTATATCACAGGCTTTCAACAAGAAGGTCAAACAAAGATTAACTTTCCAAGTAGGCGACCTGGTTCTGGCAGTCAGGAGACCGATGGTGTTGACTCACAAGACACCAGGAAAGTTCGAGCCCAAGTGGGAAGGACCTTTCATCATATAGACGGTATACTCAAACGGTGCTTACCGTCTCGCTAAACCCAATGGAGACTTGTTCATGATGCCCATCAATGGCAAGTTCCTAAAAAAGTACTACTCTTGACATCTTTCAGACATGTACTTCCACAAAGGATCAGTGGACCCAATCATCAGGACTCACATACAATTCCCTTCCACAAAATCATATACTTCTGGAACCCAGCTGTTCCGTGGCATCCTCCAGTAGAAGGACAACCACGTCCACATCACCTTTGAGTTGTCCCCCTACGCCCTACAAAGCGGAATCTTACACTCGGTAAGACTACGCTACCCATCATGTTTACCACGTCCACATTACCTCTGAGTAAACATCCCATACAGATAACCCCTGCGTTGCCGTACATTGATCGTAGAACTTCTACGTCCATATTACCTCTGAGTAGTTCCGCGTATCCCCTAGAATCATTCCTACCACGTCCATAACACCTCTGAGTAGGAAGATTCCGTCATTTGAATCCCATATTTGCCACGTCTACATCACCTCTGAGCAAACATGTTGGTTCTCTCAAACTTATTATCTGTACCTAAAAACCAAGGTGCGCAAAAGATAATAGGTCCACACAAATCATCAAGTTCATGACAAGCAAAAATGAACACACCACAAAAACTTTGTATTCTTTATTTTTCAAAAAAAAGAGTAAAGGATTACACCCCCAGCAAAGAGTTGCAAAAACACAAAAAGAAGAGACTACAATCCCTAAACATCCCCGGGGTTAGCCGAAAGCTCTTCAATCCGGCGCCTCAAGTCTGTCGCCCGAGTCTCCACAGTCGCCAGGACCCGGCGTTCAGCTTCTTGACGCATCGCCTCTATGGCCTCAGGAGAAGTGTCATCCTCATGCTTCTCATCCAGCTGTTGCCGCTGCTGAGCCAGAGTAAGAGCCCGGTGGGTGAAAGCTGCTTCCTCCTTCTTGAATGCTACATGTTCAGCCTGGACACGCTCGGCATCTAATAGGAGTCGGTCCCGCTGGTCCTCAAGGCGGCGAATCTGGGCATCAACCTCCGCGATACTAGCGTCCAACGCAGCTCGCAACTCCACCTTCTTCTGCATGGACTGAGACAACCGCTCCACTGCAGCTTCAGTCTCAGCCACTTCGCGTTCCCAGACGTTCACGGTGGCCTGATAAGAGGACTCAGTCTCATCGATCAACTTTTCATTTTTTTTGTCTATCAGGACGGAGAGATCGTTTTGCTAGATACACTGAAACTCGGAAAGCCGCTGGTCCAGCTCGGCTACCGAGGTCTCCAGAATGTCGGCCATATGATCATGGCCCTGGTGGAGACGGATCAGGTTGATGTGAGGTAGTGCCAGAGTTTTTGCCGTTGCAAAGCTTCCATTGGCATCCATCATCGCCGATACGCCCCTCTGCAGCATCTTATACACCGCCTCGATGATGAACTTTATATATTCATCTGCATCCGCCAACACCTGCGGCGTCATAGCAGGAGTCGGAGGAGCTACTCTAGACAACGGACCGGAAGAAGGCCCGCCTGCCTCAACCTGCGAGGCTGGAACCTCGGTATCAACAGGCTCTTCATCAACATGGGCTTGACTACTAGCCCGAGGAGCCAAAAGAGCAGAAGGAGCCGAGAGAGGCGTCGATATAGTACCCCAAGTAGAAGGAGCAACAGAGGGTTCCACCAAACCCTTATCCTTCTCAAGCTCGGAGGAACCACCGACGTCTGCAGCTACCTCATCCGTCTCTAACGCACTATCAGCAGGCAGTACGGGACATTCCCCTCCAGGCAGAACAGTGAGATCAACACTTGCCTCATGACTTGACCCCCTTAAAGTCAGGATTGGCGGACAACTTTCACTTTCACCATCAAATCCCTCCGTGGGGATAGGATCTGTTGTTTCCTCCCAATCGGGAGCCACCTCAGCCTCCGCTGCTGAGTCTGGGGTAGGGCTCGGCAATGCTGTACCCGACCTCCCCTCATCATGACAGGAAAGGGAATCAACCCTCTCCTCTGTTCCAATCACGTCTGTTGCCCCCGCAACAGACTTATGAAACTCTGGAGGAACGTCATCTGAAGACGACGAACTCCACCCCACTTCATCATCAGGAAGCCCCGTGTCTGTTGGACCTTCAACGTCCAAGGCCCCCACGGCAGCTTGCACTATTCCGGAAGCTGCTGCATCCTCGGCCTCCCTCCTAACACAATCTGGAGATGCCGGAGTCTCCACAACAATGACATCATCTGTATTCTCCTCCATGGAAGACATCATAATCGGCGGAATACGCTCTTTAGATGAGCCCGCCATCGCCTTTGGCCTGCTGCCACCAAACTTTGGAGTATGGGGTCTCCTTTTGAGCGGCTCCTACAAAAAGAAAGCATAAGTCACACGAAATATGGAACCTGAATTGGACAATATGGGACATCCTTACCTTCGTAGGTGCTGAGTCCGATGACACAGTCGGTGATGATGACTTCTTCTGCCTCTTTGACGCAAAAGAGCCAGCCTCTGAATCCGCACGTCTTTTCGGTTGATCAACCGAAGGTTCTGCTTGACCCCCTATGGATACGGCAGGGGCACCTCGATAACCCACCTCTGGCGGACGGTACGATCGAGCCCTCGCCAATATATTTTCGGTCACCGCTAACGGGGTGCCTACAACAAGACTAGTCTTCCTATCATATCCGGGAGGCATGGCAGCCATAATACAGTAAAATTTGGTGGCTGATAAAAGAATCGGCGGTCGCAGATTCTGGACGGGCAGCGTAAAGCGAACTCCGGTACATCCGGCATTGTAGTAATGCCAAGCTCGTGCACCATCCAGCAAGCTTCCAGTATACCCCATGTTGATATTGGGATTATCCAACATCAACTGAGCATAACCAAATTATCGTACAAAACGGCTTGGTAAATACGGTTCCAAGTAACACCGGTTCCTGTTCCGGTACACCAGATGGGACGGCCGGATACTTTGCAACCAGCGAAATCCCCATAGAGGCAGAGTGGTGGCATCTTCACCCGAATCCATTAAGTCTTCATTGGCCTAAAAACCCAAAAAGACAGGACCTACTTTGGTGATCTCCCACCCTTGAAGGCGGGATAAAACCTTCCTGCAAACAGGAACGTTGTAGCACCCAATTTCCCAAATGAGGGTAATTTTGAAATTTTGTATTTATAATTATTTTAATAATAATATTTAATTCATGATATGATTTTTGGTGATTTTAAATTATTTTAAAATTATTTAAATCAATGACTTGTGGTTTTGACATTTTGCTAGTGAAACCCTAGAGACTGTTTGACCTAGAGCCTAACCATGTGATTATGATATTTTAATGTCATTTTTGGCCTAAAGATATTTTTGCATTTGACCTCTTGAATTATTTTGATATTATTTTATTATTTATGATATTGTTTTGGGGTTATTTGAGTCGGGTTCGAATTTTAACTCAATCCGACTTGAAACGGGGACCCGGGGGTAGTTTGACTCTAGTGGGACCCACACACTAGTTAGGCATAGCCCACATGATATTAAATTTAGTCCACATGATAGAAATATTTTAGTTAGAGGTTAGACTAATTATTATGGATAAGGTTAGTGTGATTAGAGACTTTAGAATGACTAATTTAGCCCCAACCAATTAGCCCTTTCCTAATACTCATAGAATAGGTTAGTGGGGGCATTTTGGACCTTACCATAATAGGACAAATAGCCCCATATGGCCAGCCACTTTGGGAGAGGATAGGCTCAAGTTCATTTCATTATTCTCATCCACACTCTCTCTCTTGTTCTTCCCCAAATTCCTAGAGAGCAATCCATAGCAATTTCTCTACCAAATCCTTCCATTTTGCCACCAAATCTTTTTCTTTCCTTCTCCATTCTAGCGAAGGAAGAATCTACCCAAGTTTGGGAGGATTCGGAGCTCGTTCGTGTCCTTTTGGAATCTCTACGTGTCTGTGTCGCTCCGGGAAGGCTTTTCTTCGATTCGATCTACCGGGAGGTATAAATCCCTTCTCCTTTTCATTTTTTCATGCATATAGGTCTATTTTGAACCCATAGGAATGACCCCCATGGTTGTATCTCCATTTGTGTCCATTTTGTGTCCATTTGGAGGTCATAGGAGTGTCCTTTGTGTTGTGGTTGTGTCCATGTGGGAAAAACCCAAATTTGGACACACTATGTGTTGTTGTTATGTATGAATGAATTATTACATGTTTAATCTCATATTTTTGTATTGGAGATGTGTTCTATAGTGTCTCATATATATATATTAGTGTAGAGAGTGAGTTCTTGATATATTATGTTATATACTTGTGTTCTTTTGTCTCAAACTACCCAAATCCGTCATGATTTTTATCCACGTTTTTAATTTCAGCCCTAACTTAGAAATGTCATAACTTCTAGCTCAAAGCTCGGTTTAATCTCCCATTTTTTTTAAAAGAAGAGTATTGAAGTTAGATTTCCAAAAATATGTATTAATAGGCCTAATTCATTCTGTAACTTTTTGGAGAATTATTTGAGTGTTAGCTGTACTAAAGACAAATGCGTTCTCGGTGTTTTCGCGATTCCGGGAGTTTTCGGAAACGAAAACGCGATCCGTTTGAAGTTTCGGAAAGCTAACACATAGATCTATAACATAATTTAATTCTAGAATTTAATTCATACTGAGTTGGTACAGTATTGATTATTAGTAGGAGTTACTATTCGGTATATGCATTTTGTGCACCCTTGTGTCTAATATAATGTTCTATTTGATTTTAACCCATGTTAATGTATATACATTATGTAACTAAATAGAGAATGAAAGTATGAGTAAATGGTTAAATAAATGATGTATGAGGTGTAAGTATCCTATCTAATGTAAGCATGTATAAGTATGGCTTGTAGTGAATATGTAGGTTCCATAGTATATAATGTATGGTACATATAGTAGTGCAAGAGAATAAATGAATGATGAATGAATGCAAGCATGAATGTAATGTAATAATAGATGTAATGTATGCAATATACAAGTTAATGAGATGTAATGTTCTATGTTAACACAAATCCTATATTACCTCATGTACCCCTTACACTATGTTGATACTATCACACTTGACACTTTGTTCACGTACACTTTGACACTCTTTGATATGTATACACTATGTATGTCCATTTAACCCTCACTTGCCCCTTTGTCATGTTCACATACACACACATAGCCTCTTAAATAAGTATTTATGAATATAGTTAACTTAGCTATGTATGTATATTATATATATTAGCATATTGTGTTGTAATATATAAGTTTATATAACCATTTGAAATGCCATAAATATAGACCTAATGTTGAATACCAATATATGCATGTGTATATATGTGTAGACATATATAGCTTAAAGTAATAGATTATCTAGTGTATATCCAATATGAATTTTTGCCTATTTGAGTATTGAATAATTGCATACTATATAGAGTTGGGTGTATGTTGGCTTGTATAGCCTTGTATTGATGTGTGCTTGCTAGGATAGTCTTGGTTAGGCCTAGTAAGACTTGCTGGGTTAGGACATGACCTAGTTTGACTAGTACAGTTGACCAGAGTTGACCAAGGATTGACTTTGGCCTAGTTTGACCTAGATTTATGTAGAATGCATTGTAGTGCTTTATATTACCCTTCTGGACATGTTGTGACTTGTGCTGTTCTGATTAGGAGCCAGACACCTCTCTTTGGACAGTATATTTACTTTGGACATTCAGACACCAGGCGAGTACATTCTCTGATCATTTTATATCTTGTTTAGGATTATATTTCCTGCTTTAGATTACTTTACATGATGCTGACACGTTGGAAACACGGATTAGTACTATATGGATCTTGTTGTGCGATGTTATCCCCTTAGCGGATACATAGGGTATTCGTGTTCGTGTTCTTTATCGTGAGCATCGTGTACTCCTTGTATTCGTGACATTCCTGTACAAATCGTGTGAAATCGTATATATTCATGTATTCACATGATCTCGTGTGCGACTATACTTCGTGTGCAATAACATATCATATCTAGATCCTTGTATATTGATTGGGGCGGGGGAGTAGAAGTGGTTATGTAATCAATCCAGTAGATTACTCGTGTACAACCTCTGTAGATTACTCGTGTACAACATCGTGTCGTTTATATAACCATCTTGTGCTCTGAATCACTAGTCACTGATAGTTCTCTATATAGTGTAGCTATTTACTTATAGTCTCTCTCTTCTTCATCATGTTATTTCTTCAGATCCTGTATCTTACTCTCTAGCATGTTTATATTTCCTAACCTGTTATGATATTGTTGAGATGTATTGTACTCGCTCATGTCCTGACTGGACCCGTTGATAAATTTTACAGATAGCTTGGAGATTGCCTGCTAGCCTAGAGGAGACACATTAGAGGTTGTTTAGTTAGCTATTTTCAATTGTCTGGAGTTGTATTTACTTTATGGGTTACTGTATCTGAGTTTGGAGATTTGAGATATATTTTTTGGATTTGTGTATCTTAGACACTTAGATTTCTCTCTGTTATACCTCTTTTGGATTTCATATTTTATCTATCCTTATCATGCTCTACCTTAGATGTGATTGAGTCTGTATCTACTATGTCATCCCCATTCGGGGAGTATAAACTGTTTAGCCTTATACTGTTAGATGTATGAGACCTAGGACAGCGTTCTACCGCCGACACTGCGGCGTAGGCTGGACGTACCCACTTCTCATGCCCTAACTCTAGGGTGCGGGTCGTGACACGTTTTTAGTGGTGGCCCATGCAGGTCGAGATTCGTATTAGTGCGATTTCGTAGTAGCGCAACGACTTAGTTGTACTACTACGAGCCTGCTATAGGATATATAAATTAAGGTGTTAGGATGAGAGGATACTCAATCACTGTTAGGATTTCTTGAGAGATTCCTGGGATGACCCTTGAGAATCTCATTTTGAATTCCGATTTAAACTCCTTTTCCTTGTTTTGATTCACCTTTTTTTTATTTGAATTTGATTTTGTGGATTCATTGTAGAACTTTGAATCCTGGTATTAGTTGATGATTTTGATAAAATTTTGTAGTTGTTGATTTAATTTTGTATTTAGATTAATATTTTTAAATCCAAGGTACTCAATCACACTTAGGATTCTTTGAGAGATTTCTGGGACGACCCCTGAGAAACTCATTTTAAACTTCAATTGGAATTCTTTTTCCTCTTGTTTGGATTCACCCTCATTTGATGGGTTCCTCTCGTTTGAACCGATGAGAAGGAACATATCTTCATTATTCTTTTTCGCCATTATTTCCTTGCATTCTTATTTACCTCTTATCTTAAACTCTGTTTCATTACATTAATTACCCATATCTTGTCGTCCCTACCAGATGTACTTCGAAAACCCTTGAATCTTCGTATCTTTTGCATGGGGAAGGCTAAGGAAGTGACATAAATTATGTAGCTCAGAGAAGACGTAACTGGTTATTTTATGATGATCTAAAGGAAATCAAATGTGGTGTGTTCCATATGGAAACTTGAGATAGAAATGTGGTAAAGGTCTCGAATAGAATAAGGAGATGTATACTGCCAATCTGGAAACAATTATATTTAGAGAAATTTTGGGGTTATGAGATAGTTTATAGGTGTATTCAAAACTAATGAGGATATCAGAGGTCAACCTAGTTTTGAGAACTTAGAAAATCTTGGTTATTGATTCTGGGAAAAACTTTTACTCTGAGGCTATGTAGAAGGTTAGTAATGGAAAAGAGAAGTTAATTATGTTTAATAAGGATATTAAATAAGATGTTGCGAGGAAATGACTAGGGATAGAGAGAGCACAAAGTTATGGAAGTTTAGAGATTGTTGTGAAATATTTTTAGGAGAATAATATTCAAGGGTGTATGTCGAAGAAAATACGAAAGTTGATTTATGATGAAAGATAAGTTTTGTAAGGCCTAGAGATTTAAATTAAATAATATGAGGAGAACAATTTGAACAAGTTCAAGGAATTTGTAAACGGGATTTAGAGGTTTTGGGTCAAATTTAAGACAAGGTGAAAGAACTTAGAAATTTAAATAAATGGTTAATGTTGATTCCTAAATGTGAGGGCTGTGCTTCACGAGTGGTGTTTGGAAATTGGGAATTACCTACGGTAGTCATGGTAAGGGTTTAAGTAAAGGTTAAATTTTTATATGGAGACTGGTGAGGTAAAGATATGATTGGCAAGTTATGACCAGATGAACTTAAGAGTATCAGAAGCAGATGACTAACTCGATCTTCATTATTTTTGTGCATTAATTACCACCTCTTGAACTCCCACTTTCTAATTGAGATCCTTGACGTTCCTTATCGTGACTTTGATATTCGGAATGTAATACTAGCTGTTACCCTCCAACAAATCTTATATGCAAGACCTAGACGAGCTCACCTTCGTGTAGGTATATCATGTCCCACTAAAACTCGTCTTCTTGTACTCTATTTTCTTGATATGATTTTTTGGTCAACTGGCTAAACTATAACCTCTACCATTATACTAAATTTCTTCTTATTTCAATTAGAAATCCAGCCTTGACTCAATTCTTTCGACCCGACATGTGATGGTGTTCTTCTTGTTTCCTTAGATGCTTAACCTTGTACCTTATCTGATTACTTGACCCGTTGGTTAAGAAACTTGGACTATGTAATTCCTTTCATCATTGCCACCCTTATATCTTGTGCTGCTAAATTAGCCTTAGTTTTGTAAGCTTATCTATTTTCGAGCTTGGTCATGACATATTTTATTGGGTTGCCACCCACTAACATATTGTCTAATCAGAACCGGTACATGATGGTCTGATCAACCTATTGCACTTTGGTTCACTTTTTCATGTATCAATCTACGAGAATGGAAACATAGTTAAACTTGACCCTAGAGTCTCATTCGCGACAGCCTTGACAATTCTCCTTGAAATCTTTTCATCGCCTATGAACCTCGTATTCGTACTCAGTCGAATTAAATTTAATCATGACCTGAATCTCCATCATTGGATGCTCGTGCTCATACTTTGATTTCATTGATTTTCCTTCTTGCCCAAATCTCGTTTTATCTCGAAATTGATCAACTTAGATCGTGTCAAGACAAAAATCTATTTGTGATTTGTTGTGCCTAAATTTTCAATTTTTGCCATTTTATGGAATAGTAACCTTTTAATAATTTCTTAGTTGCTTGTTAATGACCAATTTTTATATAGGATGGTAGACAGCCCTACAACCTTGATGATTGTTGTTCCCTTACATTTCCAATTAGGACACCCTAGATTGTTTGTGTGTTGATACCATAGTACTGTTTTGACCTAGAATGACCAGTGCACCTAGGTGAGACTTCCAACTGCTACGGTATGCCTGACCTTGTATACTATTCCTTCAAATTGCATGATTTAGATAAAAAAAAATTAGACCTTGATTGTTGGAAAATAGGGACGTCACCCCATTAGTATCAGTTGTAGATATATATAGGTTAGTCCTTGATGTGGGGATGTGTGTCTCTAAACATGTAGCTTATAAGATTTATGAGAGATTATAGTATCAGCCTTGATAGGATGTACTAGTCTTTTGGTGAGTATAAATGTGTTATGAGAGATAGGGGCCTATATGTCTTAGTAATGCATCGTTCCTATGGTAATAGAATGTATTAATAGATGGTTAATAGGAAGATAGTAGTTTGAGCATACCTATAGCCTATGATTAGTTCCTTTTCATCCTTAGTTAAGACCACTTTAAAATAGGTCCAGTCCCTTGGATATAGGTTCCAGTCCATATTTTATTGAAGTTCCATTACCGCCGTACAGCAGAGCAGTTTTGGAGGTATTCCTAGATTGACACTTTTTAGATGTCCATTTATTATTCCAGTGTTAGGAAGTGTTACCTTAGATATTGGGTAGGTTAGAGGCTCTAGAAGGAGTACTATCGATCTTAAATTTCGAGGACGAAATTTTTCTAAGGTGGGTAGAGTTGTAGCACCCAATTTTCCAAATGAGGGTAATTTTGAAATTTCGTATTTATAATTACTTTAATAATAATATTTAATTTATGAGATAATTTTTGGTGATTTTAAATCATTTTAAAATTATTTAAATCAATGACTTGTGGTTTTGACGTTTTGCTAGTGAAACCCTAGAGACTGTTTGACCTAGAGCCTAACCATGTGATTATGATATTTTAATGTCATTTTTGGTCTAAGAATATTTTTGAATTTGACCTCTTGAATTATTTTGATATTATTTTATTATTTATGATATTGTTTTGGGGTTATTTGAGTCGGGTTCGAATTTCAACTCAATCCGACTTGAAACGGGGACTCGGGGGTAGTTTGACTCTAGTGGGACCCACACACTAGTTAGGCATGGCCCACATGATATTAAATTTAGTCTACATGATAGAAATATTTTAGTTAGAGGTTAGACTAATTATTATGGATAAGGTTAGTGTGATTAGAGACTTTAGAATGACTAATTTAGCCCCAACCAATTAGCCCTTTCCTAATACTCATAGAATAGGTTAGTGGGGGCATTTTGGACCTTACCATAATAGGACAAATAGCCCCATATGGTCAGCCACTTTGGGAGAGGATAGGCTCAAGTTCATTTTATTATTCTCATCCACACTCTCTCTCTTGTTCTTTCCCAAATTCCTAGAGAGCAATCCCTAGCAATTTCTCTACCAAATTCTTCCATTTTGCCACCAAATCTTCTTCTTTTCTTCTCCATTCTAGCCAAGGAGGAAGCTATCCAAGTTTGGGAGGATTCGGAGCTCGTTCGTGTCCTTTTGGAATCTCTACGTGTCGGTGTCGCTCCGGGAAGGCTTTTCTTCGATTCGATCTACCGGGAGGTATAAATCTCTTCTCCTTTTTATTTTCTCATGCATATAGGTCTATTTTGAACCCATAGGAATGACCCCCATGGTTGTATCTCCATTTGTGTCCATTTTGTGTCCATTTGGAGGTCATAGGAGTGTCCTTTGTGTTGTGGTTGTGTCCATGTGGGAAAATCCCAAATTTGGACACACTATGTGTTGTTGTTATGTATGAATGAATTATTACATGTTTAATCTCATATTTTTGTATTGGAGATGTGTTCTATAGTGTCTCATATATATATATTAGTGTAGAGAGTGAGTTCTTGATATATTATGTTATATACTTGTGTTATTTTGTCTCAAACTACCCAAATCCGTCATGATTTTTATCCACGTTTTTAATTTCAGCCCTAAATAAAAATGTCATAACTTCTAGCTCAAAGCTCGGTTTAATCTCCCGTTTTTTTTAAAAGAAGCGTATTGAAGTTAGCTTTCCAAAAACATGTATTAATAGGCCTAATTCATTCTGTAACTTTCTGGAGAATTATTTGAGTGTTAGCTGTACGAAAGACAAACGCGTTCTCGGTGTTTTCGCGATTCCGGGAGTTTCCGAAAACGAAAACGCGATCCGTTTGAAGTTTCGGAAAGCTAACACATAGATCTATAACATACTTTAATTCTAGAATTTAATTCATGCTGAGTTGGTACAGTATTGATTATTAGTAGGAGTTACTATTCGGCATATGCATTTTGTGCACCCTTGTGTGTAATATAATGTTCTATTTGATTTTAACCCATGTTAATGTATATACATTATGTAACTAAATAGAGAATGAAAGTATGAGTAAATGGTTAAATAAATGATGTATGAGGTGTAAGTATCCTATCTAATGTAAGCATGTATAAGTATGACTTGTAGTGAATATGTAGGTTCCATAGTATGTAATGTATGGTGCATATAGTAGTGCAAGAGAATAAATGAATGATGAATGAATGCAAGCATGAATGTAATATAATAATAGATGTAATGTATGCAATATACAAGTTAATGAGATGTAATGTTCTATGTTAACACAAATTCTATATTACCTCATGTACCCCTTACACTATGTTGACACTATCACACTTGACACTTTATTCACGTACATTTTGACACTCTTTGATATGTATACACTATGTATGTCCATTTAACCCTCACTTGCCCCTTTGCCATGTTCACATACACACACATAGCCTCTTAAATAAGTATTTATGAATATAGTTAACTTAGCTATGTATGTATATTATATATGTTAGCATATTGTGTTGTAATATATAAGTTTATATAACCATTTGAAATGCCATAAATATAGACCTAATGTTGAATACCAATATATGCATGTGTATATATGTGTAGACATATATAGCTTAAAGTAATAGATTACCTAGTGTATATCCAATGTGAATTTTTGCCTATTTGAGTATTGAATAATTGCATACTATATAGAGTTGGGTGTATGTTGGCTTGTATAGCCTTGTATTGATGTGTGCTTGCTAGGATAGTCTTGGTTAGGCCTAGTAAGACTTGCTGGGTTAGGACATGACCTAGTTTGACCTAGTTTGACTAGTACAGTTGACCAGAGTTGACCAAGGGTTGACTTTGGCCTAGTTTGACCTAGATTCATGTAGAATGCATTGTAGTGCTTTATATTACCCTTCTGGATATGTTGTGACTTGTGCTGTTCTGATTAGGAGCCAGACACCTCTCCTCGGACAGTATATTTACTTTGGACATTCAGACACCAGGCGAGTACATTCTCTGATCATTTCATATCTTGTTTAGGATTATATTTCCTGCTTTAGATTACTTTACATGATGCTGACACGTTGGAAACACGGATTAGTACTATATGGATCTTGTTGTGTGATGTTATTCCCTTAGCGGATACATCGGGTATTCGTGTTCGTGTACTTTATCGTGAGCATCGTGTACTCCTTGTATTCGTGACATTCGTGTACAAATCGTGTAAAATCATGTATATTCATGTATTCACATGATCTCGTGTACGACTATACTTTGTGTGCAATAACATATCATATCTAGATCCTTGTGTATTGATTGGGGCGGGGGAGTAGAAGTGGTTATGTAATCAATCCAGTAGATTACTCGTGTACAACCTCTGTAGATTACTCGTGTACAACATCGTGCTGTTTACATAACCATCTTGTGCTCTGAATCACTAGTCACTGATAGTTCTCTATATAGTGTAGCTATTTACTTATAGTCTCTCTCTTTTTCATCATGTTATTTCTTCAGATCCTGTATCTTACTCTCTAGCATGTTTATATTTCCTAACCTGTTATGATATTGTTGAGATGTACTGTACTCGCTCCTGTCCTGACTGGACCCGTTGATAAATTTTACAGATAGCTTGGAGATTGCCTGCTAGCCTAGAGGAGACACATTAGAGGTTGTTTAGTTAGCTATTTTCAATTGTCTGGAGTTGTATTTACTTTATGGGTTACTGTATCCGAGTTTGGAGATTTGAGATGTATTTTTTGGATTTGTGTATCTTAGACACTTAGATTTTTCTCTGTTGTACCTCTTTTAGATTTTATGTTTTATCTATCCTTATCATGCTCTACCTTAGATGTGATTGAGTCTGTATCTGCTATGTCACCCCTATTCGGGGAGTATAAACTGTTTAGCCTTATACTGTTAGATGCATGAGACCTAGGACAGCGTTCTACCGCCGACACTGCGGCGTAGGCTGGACGTACCCACTTCTCGTGCCCTAACTCTAGGGTGCGGGTCGTGACAAATGCCAGAATGCAACCAGCTCCTCTGGTGGAATTGGAGGAGGAATGCATCTCCGGCCCTATGATCTTCTTCCGAGCCCGGACTCATTATATTTGGATGGTGTAAAATTAACCACCCCATCAAATAGTGAAATGGCAGTTCGGTACGTGGAAAGTTGTCATTTCTACCGCGATCATGAACCACGTTTCCCGTAAACTCCCGTAAACCTCGCAGTAGGTTACACACCATCGCGGGAAGTAGAGCCAGGCGCCGGCCAAAAACCAACTTCACTGCTGGCAGGATTAGGTTCCGGGTCACCCTCTCTACAGAGCCTGACCCGCCCGAGAAGACGTAATCCCGAAGCCAAACCATCAGATACGCAGCTAACACTGCTTTCGACGACATCCGATGAGTAAGGTGCTAGAAACAGCTATAGGAGCGTTCATCCGACTCCCGATCCTCATTTTTTCGGGGATTCTTCTCACCTAACCTGCTCATTTCGGAGAGCACTTCGCTACGGAAAAGCGCTGGCGGAGTGGTAAATTGAGAGGAATCCTCCTTGTCTTGTTGAAGACGTAATCTCTCCAGACGGTCACATGAAGTTGCGACCCGCTCTTATCCCTCTTCTGCATATAGTAATGATGACTCGCCACTTCCTTGAAGACGGCCAACATCTCTTCAACTTTGTCCCCCAGAACTTGGAACTCCTCGTTGGTCTGGAAGTATTCCTCATAAGGTTCTGACCCCCAAGGGAGCTGTGACACCTCGTATATTTCATGAAGTGCGAGTCCCAGCTCTCCACCGGAGTGAAGAAAGTCCCGGTCTGGGTGTTAAACATCTCCATGAGCGCGAGGAACATATGCCTGTTAATGTCAACGCCTGCCTGAGTAGCACGGATTGCGGAAATCAACCCAATCTCTTGGAGTTCAGTTTGAAACCACGACAGGATCCAGAGTGTCAGTTTGTCCCATTTGAAAACATAATGACACCAACCCTCTACCTGAAATTCACCTTTCGGGTATGATCGCTCCATCAACAGCATGCGACTTGCAAAAGTTGAGGCGCCAAAGGCAAATGTATTGATGGGAACATCACTGTAAATGCTCCTAGGACGTAGATTCCGCCAGGTGAAAGATGGCCCAGACCGCACGGCGGCCAAAGTATCCCTTTGATCGGAGGTAGAGTCGATCTTGATGATACCTGTCACCGCTCTCCCCTGGGATGGGGTTAACTCCCAAGACATCCTCCTCTTGGAAGCAAGATGACAGAAAGCCGTCAAAGGCCATTGACGTTCAAGTTGCTTAACAGTCAAAGTGCTTGACACAGCAAAACAAAAGTATAGACATTGAAAGAGGATTTTTATTTATATATAAAAGTCTATTACATGCCTAGAAAAGGCTGTACAAAGGAGAATTTCTACAAAAAGAAAAGATCCTAAGTTTACAGCCAGGCGCAGCAGACACCATGCGCTCTCAGTCAGGCGCAGCAACCACCATAAGCTCTCAGCCAGACGCAGCAACCACCATGCGCTCTCAGTCAGGCGCATCCCACCATGGCTCTCAGCCGGGTGCATCCTTTCAGCAGCTCAGTTATGTGCATCCTCAGTTATGTGCATCCCTTCAGCAACTCAATTATGTGCCATCCTTCCAGCCAGGCTCATCAATCTAATGCTTCGACTAATGAAGCCTTTATTGAGCAGAACGAGGGTGGCAATCAATCCTCTAGCTGGAGGAAGAGCTCCCCAAACCGAGGAAGAGAAAAGCACCGCAAATCAACCTGTGGCCATGGGAGGCTTCGAAAGAGCCTCCAAAGACCAAGGAAGACCGCAATCGAAACCGCAGCTAAAGGAGCAGCCTTCAACACAAGCAGAATGGGCAACACCCACTCTGACAGAAGAAAGAGCCCCCAAAGCCGCAGCACCGCAATTCCGATCTACGGCTCTTCCCACATAACGGAGATGAGGCTCGAGCATCCCTATCTTTGGATGCAATAGGCACCTTTCGTCTACCTCGAAAGCCCTCGACTTTGACTTTTGGATGTAACAGTCACCTTCAAGTGCATCAATGAAGATATTATGTCGCATCTTTACCTTCGGGAGCATCTTATCGACATAATGCACTCGAGTAAACAAATTTATTTCGGGAGGACGTGAGAGAACGAGAAGCAAACCCTCTCCATGCCACTATTTATAGGCCGGGCAAATCAAACCCATGCGCCAAGTGGTTGGCTCTCTGAATCCCGTGCAATGAATTTGCATTAAATGGATGAACCTGACGCTTCGAATTCAGCCAAGTCAAAAACGGCTATTTAAAGCACTCGAAGAACGTAACAGTCGTACCAAAAGACGTGTCAAGCAGAGCGGATGCGCCGGTCGGACCGCGCATCATATAGACGTGCCTCAAACACCAAGCGCTTCACAAGCATGCGCCCCATACAGCCCCATGCACCTAGTGGAACGCCGATCAATGCGCCCACTCAACAGACCATCACCTGTCAAAAACATTAAATGCTGAAGTCTGACAAAGTTGGCAGCACGTCTCTCGAGGACTGAACAGTTGACAGTTTTTTCAGAAAACAAAGCGTCGCCAACGTCAGCATCATCATTACTTCCCTCCGACGGTTACAACCACGTGGCGGCCTAACCATCTCGCATGCGCCTCCGCAGTTATGCGCCCAAAGCTCTACATGTGCCTCAAAAGCCATGCGCCTCAAAAGCCGTGCATCTCAGACTTTTTATGATCCCTAAAGACAGAAGTAAAGTCACTACTGAAGCCTCGCATGCGCCTCAAAAGCCATGCGCCCCAAATTGTTCGTTACTCCCAAAGGTTACGAGCCAAAGTCTCCTCATGCGCCCAATCCCAGGTACATCCTACCAGATCATTCCCCGTCAAATCCGAGATCTTCGAGCCATGGGCCTACAACACGTGTCCTTTGACTCGATTCACCCAAGATCTCAGCAACAGAAAGATTCTTCCCCCTGCTACGTGCCAGCTCACAACAGTAGCATGAAGAATTCAATTCCTCAATCAGGACGCATCGTCCATGCGCCTCCATCAGCAATCACCACGTGGCGTCCCCGCGTCCAGGCGCATCCTACATATGCGCGCTTGAGCAGCCAGCCTGCAGACTATAAATAGAAGGATCATCTCCTTCTTCCACACGAACATATATAGACAGACAGAGACATCGCACAACCACCGAGGCAGATACAGAAACTCAACATCTTCTTCCTCTCCGCAAGCTCCAGCACCTAGAGCAACTAAGACCTTCAGAGAACCGATAACCGTCGTCAGATCGTCAACGGAGTCAACGTATTACCACTCGCTCCATCGGCACAAGGGACCCAGATAAACAAAAGTGTACTCCTAGGACTACGTCTAAGTCCTACATTGTAACACTGTTTTGTTTGTATTGAAATTTCTATCAAAAGATTTTAATGGCAAACATGGACGTACCCACGTCTCGTGCCCTTACTCTAGGGTACGGGTCGTGACAGGCTCCAACTTGATGGCATGGTCTACCTTCCTCCGCGAAGGTATCCTCTTTGGCAACTCCTTCAGCATGACGTCCCCGAACTCCACAAGGACGTCATCGATCTCAGACGGAAGATCTTACTGTACGGACGCCTCCTTCGTCTTGAGCACCGTAAGGTAGGTCATCTCTCCGTGTCGCATCCCCTTCTTAAGTTGTAAGGTGAAGAGAGCCTTCCCCTTAGTAAGCTTGCCTTGTGCAACAGTCACCATGCACGGGGAGCTCTCCTCCATGATTCTGACGACTCCCAGATGCGGCATTGGGACCGCCTTTGTCGAAGTAAGGAAGTCCATCCCGAGGTTCATGTTGAAGTTATCCAGTGGCACGGCCGTGAGACTGGTGACACCCGTCCAGTCTCCCAATTGGATCTCCACACCTTTGGCCACCCCCTGTACATGGCGCGTCTTTGAGTTGACTGCCTTCATCTTGCTTGAGTCTTTTTCAAGCACCAGAGTCAAGCGCTGGACCTCCGCGTTCGAGATAAAGTTGTGGGTTGCCCTTGTGTCGACCATCGCCCTCGTGTTGTGGCCGTTGATTTTCACGTCCACGTACATCAATTCTCGATTCGAGACTTTGGTCACGACCGTCTTGCTCTTCAAAGCATTCAGTATGCGCAGAGAACCCATGTGAGCCCCCATCTTAGGCTCCTCGACCTCATCCTCCCCACCTTGGACCGCGTTCACCCTCTTGCCTTTGTTGGTGCAGTCGCGTGCGAAGTGATTTTCAACGCACACGAAGCACTCGATCTTCCGCTCCGTCGGAGGCTTTGCAGCATGCTTGTCCTTCGACAGGGCTCCATTTCTGTTGTTATTTTTGTCTCCCCCACCGTTGAACTTGGTGGTGGTCTTTGCCTTGGGCTTGGCAATATCGCTCCGCAGATACTCTATCATCTTTTCGGCCGCTGCAACGACCTTGTTGAGATCTGTCACACGTTGCCTCTGTAACTCTTGTGCTGCCCACGGTTGCAGACCATCTAGGAAGAAGAACAAGCGATCTTCTTCGCCTATACTGGAAATGGAAAGCATCAGGCGGATGAACTCCGCCACATACTCCTTGATAGACCCGGTGTGCTTGAGTTGTCGCAAGCTCCGGCTCGCGACGTACTCTACGTTCTCCAGGTAGAATTGAGACTTGATGTCCTTCTTGAGATCCTCCCAAGTCCCGATCGAGCAGAGTCTCTTTTCTATCTCGATGCGCCTGCGTCGCCACCATAGCATAGCATCATCAGAGAAAAATAGGGACGCCATGTTTACCTTGTCGGTCTCATCTTCGATGCGAACCGCCTTCAGGTACCGTTCGACATTCCAGATGAAGTTATCCACCTCCTTCGTGTCTCGCACGCCGTTGAAGGATTTGAGTTCCGGATACTTCACCTTTTGGGCCGCCTCCCTCCTCGGAGATGCACCACCAGTAATGGCATTCTCGAGGATCGCCGCTTTGGTTTTCAACTCCTCGCGCAGTTCGGCAATCTCCGCCTTGGTAGCCTTTTGTTCCTCCTCGAAGTCGGCTTGCATCTCGCGGAGTTGCTCCCGAAACTGCGTCATCGCCGTAGCAATGTCAGTCTCCAAACCATGGGCGAACTCATCGTGGGCCGATTGGTTCTGCTCCACTTCATGCTCGACGACCATCACGCCCTTCTCCAGCATCTTCACGCGGGACGCTAACTCGCTAAGGGCCCGTTCCATTGACGGCTCCTTACTCTTACCCTTCCTCGAGGGCTTCGCCTTCTCCTTAGGCGATGCGGGTTGCTACTCGTGGTGGACGATCTCAGACGAAGACATGACGACGATCTAACCTTTGCTCTGATACCACTTGTCACGGACTTAGTGTTTTTGCTAGCACTTCGTCCCGTGCGGTGCACTATCTTCCTCTTCGAAGACTCGTGCAAGCCTTCCCAACACGACTTAGCTAAATCGCTAAGAAAAATAAGAAGAGTGAAGCAAAGATGGGACTCGTAAGAATTTCTGTATTGCTTGGAGAATGCTTACAAGTTTTAGGTGGTGAGGAACAAATGATGCCTCCCCCTTTTATAATGGCTCATAGAGCTTTACATGAAAACTTCTGGAAGGAATATTCCAGAGATTATTCTTCCTGCCATAACTGGAACGACATATTCTAGGATTATTCTCTAGGGACATAAAAGAAAACTTTACGGGACATCCAGAAGCATCTTGGGCCATTTAGAATGATCTTGGAACTTCCAAAGAAATCTACCATCTTCTTGAGAGTTCCGCCATCTTCTGAAATGTTCTAGAAGCTTTCCGCATAACCTTGGTCCGTGGAAAGGTTATGTAACTTAGCCTCGGACGGGATGCAACATTTGGGACGTTACACCCGGGTCCGAGTTCTGTCTGCCCCTCCTTTGGGCCGCCCCTGGCCTTGGGTTAATCGGACCTAAAATATATAAGATTTGAGTTCGGTCTCCGATATTTGTCTGGTATTAGCGCACATTGCAACCCTTGTACCTACAAATTGAGAATCACAAGTTGAATCCTTGGAAACGGAGTTGGTCTTTGAACTTGAGCCGAGCCAAAGAATCTACCATGGTAACACCATTGAAAGAATGTGAAGTACTACGTACAAGTGCGTGCACAATGGAAATATTTGAATTCAACTATGTAATTTTATTCTCTCTCGCTATTGTTATAATAAATTCAATTTTTTGGTTTATTAACCGAAACTTCTTTTTTAAAAATAAATACACTAACATTTTCTATGTTTTATGTTTATTATACGGACATCCCTATGTTTATAGGACTATTACACTAACCTCCCTTACAACATAAATGAGAGCTAGGAGAGTTCCGTATAATTATTTTCAAAGTAAGAGTAGTCCGTTTAATAAACCAAAAACATAAAAAATGTCAGTATAAATAACCCTAAGTTCAATACTAAGAAGATGAATGTACACAAATATAATAGGAATCTTGATGATTGGAGAAGCCAGACTTCTAGAATCTCTGTGATTTGACCGTAACAAACATGATAAGAATAGATGGGTCAGAGAAATTAAGCATGAGAGAATATGACAACATTTACTACTTGGGCTTGGGCAAAGGTTTACCACTGGTAAAACAGCAAGAGCCTGTATCACAAATTTTTGGGTCAGATTATTTGAATACCTGTAAGAAGCCATGCTATATGGTAATAGAATATATACCATCAGAAACAATCAAGAAGTAGAAAAGCATAAGACTGCTACGAAGACGAGAATATATATCAACAACAAAATTCAATGCACCACACTTGAAAGAACGAGCACAATCAGTGACTTATCGTAGTGTACATAAGCTTACCAATCCTCCAGTTTCTCTCTCTTTCAATGCACCACAAAGGAGTTTACATTGAGAACTTGTAGAAATATATGCACAACCAGTATTGCAAATTTAGTCATGTACAGTAATTTTATGAGCAAAACAATCTGATCAATGTGTTTCAGCTGAAGGATTGGTCAGAAGTTCTAGAGATTTCTGAAGGAAATCCACTGCGATCGCTACATCATCAAATGCAAGGGCACCAACAGCAAACCTCGCTGCCTTGTGAGCCTCGGCAATCTTCTCCACAGACGGCTGATAATTGGGATCATACTTGTAGGAGGGAGCAGCTGGGACTGGAGGAGCAACATGGTTCCCGATGCTACCAGAATCATAATTCATAGATGGTGACGAGTAGTTTGAGACAGAAGGAACTGAAGATTGGTGGGTGTAAGTTGTTGCATCAGTTGCACCATGGTAGTAGGAAGGCTGGTGAGTTGGAGCTGCAGGGAAGGTAGTCTCATGAAAGCTTGGGTAAGACTGAAAATTAGGGTATGAGTAGGGAGGGGGAGGGGTGGAATTTTCTGGATGGTAGTTTTGAGGTGCAGATGGCTGGTCATTGGAGTATGACTGGTGGTGGTAAGCTTGAGGGTAGGAAGAGATATCTGGACTATTAGATGGTGGAATCTGCTGATAATCACCGGGAGGGTAATCGGTGCCTGGGTAAGAGGAAGGTGATGCAGGTGGCTGCAACGAACCATGGTGGTTCACCCTGTCCAAAGGTTGAGATGACTGGTCAGCACCTGGATGCTTAGTTGTGAAGCTTCCACTTCGTCCCAGATTCATCCTGTCTGGAGCTTGAGAGGATAGGTCAGCACCAGGGTAGCCAGTTGTGAAGCCTTCACTCTGTCCAGGATCCTGTAGAGAAAAAATAAAAAAAGATCATCTCTGTAGCAGAGTTAACAATGTCCTTATAATATGTTGGTTATAGTAAAGGAGAGTTAAAATTAGACCTTTTCTACAGGCCGAGTTGGAGTGTCAGCACCCGGATGGCTAGCAGAAAAACTCTGGCTTGGTCCGAGATCCTGAACATCCAAGAGAAATGATGTGAAAATTATTAAAAGTCACATGCAGTTTTTGAAGTAGTCCATTTGTATCCTACCATTAGCTAGATTCACTGACAAGTGACAACATTATGTAAATCGTATACAAACTGAGAAAGGCACAAACATACTTTCAAGTCATGTCTTCACATGGACTAGATACATTTCTGGACATGGTCAGTGACGACAAAAAAGTTGGAGAGTTTGTGATTCCTAATATATTATTCATGGGTAACAAGACTGCTTGCACTTTATCATACATAAAGTTGTAACTATGCTGATTAAATAATTGTATTACATATAGCAGGTATGACTTATCTATGGAAGCAGACATCCACATCAGAGTTGCTAAACCTCAATTCCGCAGATAGTAACCTTCTACACATCTTTCTCCACCGTCACAAAGACTTCATAACTTGTAACCAACAGAAGGTTAGTCACAGTACCTATTGGCCTCGTTTGGTTCCCAGAAAGGAAAGGAAATCAATTCCTTGGTGTTTCCTTTCCTTTGGGAAATTATAATCCCATCGATTTTCCTTTCCAGTGTTTGAAAATGCCAAGGAAATTGGAAGGGAAAGTGAATACTTAAAGGTGGGAAAGTGAATCCTTGCCCCATGATTCCGCCAACCAAACGAGGCCAATATGTATGTTGCATGGAAAGGGCTTGTGATGCCCCTGCAAATGGCCCGCCTAGACATTACCCGGGCATAGAACGTGACATGGTATCAGGGTTACCTAATGTATTTGTGTTTTCCACTGATATGAGAATGGGCCATTTTGTGGGCTGAGAAGATGGTGTTGCCTCTTTGAATGGGAGATTGTGAAATCCCGCAAAGTCTCATATTGGATACGGGATGAGAGTTTGATTGGTTTACATTTGAGTGATCTCGGTTCTCATGTGTACATACACATTAACCATTTTTGTAAGTGGGCCAAGTGGTGTACATGTGTAGTGTATGAATGGGTCATGTCCCAATGGACCGTGGGCTGGGGCATGACAGGGGCACGCCATGATAAGGGACACTGCAACAGTTTTGGAGTGTCCATGTATATTTTTGGTGAGTCTGATGCATGACATGGGCACAGCATGGACTTTGTAGTGCTCGACTGCTTGGGTTTCTTGTTCATCTTTCCTAGCAATGTTTTCAGTTGGTCTTTGCTAGCAATGACATTACTCATGGGTAACAAGAATGCTTGCATTGTACTGCACACTCACCTTATAGTAGTACCTAGGAATGTAAATAAATCATATTACATCTAGAAGTCATTATATATCTACCAATGTTGTACTGGGCACTAGGCGAGGCGAGATGACAGGCCACCCGCCTCACCTAGGCGCCCGCCCAGGATCCTGCTGCAATTTTGCAATATTGTATACAACAGTTACAACTATAATTATACTATATGTAATAATAAGAGCAACAAATAACCTATATCAACATCAAGTAAGGATAGTAAGCAGAAACAGTAAGCATAAAAGTAACACTAATAATAAGTTAATATCTCATAAAAGGTAGTAATCACAATTAAAAAAAAAAAAAAAACTGAAGAAGCAGCAGAAGAAGAAGATGCAACCTATGTTACCTGGACTCACGTACGGGTGTCGGGTACGGGTACATATCCAAGAGTCTGGTCCTTCAAAGTCATAATTGAAGGACACACGGACTCGGATAAAAATGATCCAAATTTTGGATACAGATACAAAAATATGACTAAGGTTTCATAAAAAGACAACTAGTATTATAAACTACTAGTAAATTTTACTAAACTAGTTGAATAAGTCCCTAAGGACCGACCCTTCAACCCCCCTACTACTTTACTACACGTCTACTATATTAAAATAAACTATCTACATCACTATCACATTAAAATAAATTATCTACTTCACTACCATTCTTCCGATTGTTACCATGAAGGATCCGATTGTCACCATAGAGAATCGGATCTGGATTCCATAACCATACCCACGTCATGTTGGGTCGATACGGGTACTTCTCCTTAAAGTGGAGAGTCTGGGTAACATAGGATGCAGCAACAGAAATCAAAAAAGTAAAGAAGAAGAACAAAAAAAACAAATTTAAAACAGGAAACAAAAAAAAAACAAAAAAACTGAATAAGCAGTAGCAGCAGAAAAAACAATAAAAGAAGTAACATACGTGGAGACTGGATTTCTTTCTCCTCTTTTCTTTTCAGCAATTAGCAGTAGCATCCTTTAGACAATAACCCTAAAGCTCAATCAAACGAGAATTTACATTTATCCCCATCATAAAAAATCCGACTAAACCTGCATTTTTCCTCCTAAGCAACCCTAGGCAATCGTCTAGGCGCGTCTAAGCGAGCATCGCCTCACCCAGAAGGATTTTTCTCCGGTCGAGGCAAGTCCTCTCCAACATGCACGTCTAGACGTCGCCTATGACAACATAGATATCTACTGAAACCCTATCCAATTAGAGCTGCCAAATCTCATTTCTCAGAGTCACTATATGACGCCACTCACCCCTGCCTCCCCTACACACCCATTGGGTTTACTAATAACCACATAGAAGTTTGTTTCAACGCCCATTATTGTTGGCAGATCTCTACACAAATATTAGGGGAAAATGCCCAAGTGGCAGGTTGCTTACCAACTTCCATGGAAAAACAGTTTACATAAACCGTACCTATAACGTACTTTATAAAACGGTTTACATAAACCGTACCGATTGTTACCATGGCTTGGGGGGGGGTGAGGGCCAAGTGGCATTTGTTTATCATTTTCCATAAAAAACAGCTCACAAAAACCCTAAGATAATGTATGTTGTCAAAGCATTATTTTACCTCAAGATAGCTTAATGAATAGTGTCTCTAGTCAACATAGTGCGTCTTGTCAAAGTACTATAACATTATCTTATTATTTTTATTATTCTTTAATTTTCTTATGTCATGCTCGGAACATCTGATGCTTTTTTTCCCCCTCTTATTTCAAGTGGCAATTTGTTTACCATTTTCCATAAAAAACAATTTACAAAAAAACTAAAGATAATGTATGTTGGCAAAGCACTATTTTACCTAAAGATAGCTTACGCAAGGCACCCTTAAGGCGTGCGTCCGAGCGAAACGAGACACAAAATAAATAATAATAATATACATAAATAAATAAATTAGTAATGTAAGAAATAAAACCAAATAACATATTAAAACCAACAAAAATATATTAAAACATAACCAAGTGAATTAGCATAGCAACAATAACACTCAACGGGACTAACAAGCATTTGTATTCTCCCTACCACGCTTTTAGTAAATTTTAGTTTTTCAAGTTCAACTGAAGCCAACTTTGGCAACCGTGGAAAGGACTACCTCCCTCCCACTTGTACGAGGTAAGGGATATCTCTCCGCCTCAATTCTTTTTGTAAAAAACAAAAAAACACATAAGGCGCATCTTTTCTTTATTGCGCCTTGCTGAAAGGCGCACCTTAGGTGCGCCCGGAGAAAGGCACCTCGCCTAGTGAGATGCGAGGCACAGATACTGCGCCTTGCTGTGAGGCGCGTCCGAGGCGTGCCTTTAACTACCATGATAGCATCTCTCCTCGACATAGTGTATCTTGTCAAAGTACTAATCATCTTAGTATTATTATTCTTTCATTTTCTTATGTCATACACGGAATATCTGATGCTTTTACTTTTCCTCTTGTTTATGCTCTGTTTTCTTCTTGATTTCTTTACGTTTTAATTTGATCTTGCTTTCAACTCCTTCATTGCTCACTGTCCATAATCTTCTCCATTCTCTGTGTAACCCAACTTGTCCTTCTCTGGTTTGTTCTTCTTTTACCATTCTCATGTTAAGCCATACCTTTAGTTCTTCCTACAACCAATGTTGTAAAAATCGCTAGGCGGAGTCGGTGCGCCGGAGGGCCGACTAGTGCCTAGGCGCCGATTTTTTTTTTAATATGTATATATATATATGGTTTTTGAAACTTGTTATATAAATGACCATTCTCCTGTGTTTTAGCACGGAGAATGGCCATTCTCCGTGTAATTTAGCACGGAGAATGGTCATTCCAGTGTTAAAACGCAAGAGAATGACCATTCTCCGTCTTAATTTACACGGAGAATGGCCATTCTCCGTGTAAATTAACACGGAGAAACACGGAGAATGGCCATTCTCCGTGAAAATTACACGGAGAATGACCATTCTCCGACTTAATTTACACGGAGAATGGCCATTCTCCGTGTAATTTAGCACGGAGAATGGTCATTCTCCGGCGTTTTAACACTGGAATGACCATTCTCCGTGTAAATTAAGACGGAGAATGTCCATTCTCCGTGTTAGAAACACGGAGAATGCCATTCCAGTGTTAAAACGCAGGAGAATGACCATTCTCCGTGCTAAATTACACGGAGAATGGCCATTCTCCGTGTAAATTAAGACGGAGAATGGTCATTCTCCTGCGTTTTAACACTGGAATGACCATTCTCCGTGTAAATTAAGACGGAGAATGACCATTCTTCCCGCCTAGGGGCCGCCTAGACCGAAACCGCCTAGGACCGCCGCCTAGGGGATTTTCGGTGCGGCGGGCGGCCGCCTAGCGCCTAGGCGCCGCCTAGGCGGCCGCCTAGCGCCTAGGCGCCGCCTAGGCGGCCGCCTAGCGCCTAGGCGGCTGCCTAGCGCCTAGGCGCCGCCTAGGCGGCCGCCTAGCGCCTAGGCGGCCGCCTAGCGCCTAGGCGGCCGCCTAGCGCCTAGGCGCCGCCTAGGCGGCCGCCTAGGCCGATTTTTAGAACACTGCCTACAACTCAAGTTTCTTGTTTTTGTATTGATATGATTATTTAATTGAACCCCAACACGCCCATTTTCAATATCTATTAGTCATATATTATTTATAAATATTATTTAAATAAGTTTGAATATATGTGTGCCTGGCCTTTGTGAGGCTCGTGCCTTCACCTCGCGCCTCAAGCCTAGGTCCACCACCACCTTCGCATCACGAAGCGCCTTTAATAACTTTGCTCTAAATACAAAGATTTTGCAACCGAAATATCAGATCAACTCTAAGGAAGTTGAAACATCCAAAGGAACACAACTATGAACAAAAACCTAAGGAGTCTTTCTGAACTTTGTATCAATCTACTAATTTGAGCTATAATTGTGGTCGGGGACACTAAGTTCGCACTTCGGTACATGTTGGGTCTACCCCTAGAAAGTTCTCAAAACAGAAGCTCTAGGACACGTGCATTTGTATCTTTATCAGTACGAGTGTATTATGACATGAATGTTGAGCCAAGGTATGCCGGCATATTTTTTATGTTTATATAAAAGTGGACAAGTTTGTATGCCTTCAAAGTCCAGGCGAGCATGAACAACTAATTTCTAACGGACACAGAAGAACGCATACACGAATGTCCCATATATTATAGGTTTAGAGTAGTAGGTTACACTCCTCCCAATATAACAAAAAAAATTGTTCTGTAATACAGAGTTATATTAACTTCCATAACAGGAACTTATATCAAGAAGAAATGAGGACGAACAAACATAATAACTGAAACAAACAAACAAAAACAGTTCGTTCCCAAAGAATGCAAAGGTTCATTCCAGGAATAAGAAATGTAATATTCCATTCACAGTGGAATACGAATGAGTTAAGAAGCATACATATGAACTAGTTGGAGAACTTGAAGGGATTGACAGATCTTTCTCACCACCAGGAGGCCCTGGTTCTGGCTTTCGTCCTTCTTTTATAGCTTTTCTTATGTCTGCAGCTTTCCAAATGGCATATTTCAGCTTCTGTTCAATCTGTTAACAATCATAAGGATTTACTTGAGTCACTCTCACAAAATCAGTACACTACAGGTCAATTTGAACAGAGAAAATTATCTACGCTTGTGTTTCTTGAACTCTGTGGAAGGAAAGGAACTTATCCATTGAGCATACAACTAGTAACACAAAAATGAACTCACATCAGGCTGGAGGTCACCAAACTGAGTCAAAATCTCGAAGAAGATACTTGCAGCATAGAAGGTCTTTGCTGTGTTCCTGTAACATCAATTGAGCAAATTTTGCTATACATTTTTCGACATTGAGCAATTAACAGCATCTATATTGAATATAAAGCAATAAATAAGGTAGGTGGTTAATACAAGTCAGCTCGTCCGGCCCTATCTTGCTTATCAGCCTTTGTGAACACATTAGAGGCAAATCCCTCCACGTAAAGGTTGTCTTCAGGGCCTAGGTTTATTGACTTTTTATCCTGAGATAAGCCAATCATCCAAATAAGGACAAATTTGAACAAGCATCCAGTAATATTCTACAAATTTACATGTTTACACAAAACGAGGTTTATAATACTAAACATGCTTGGCTATAAACAGACGGAAACACAACTAATAGAAGCTATCTAGGAGAAAGAAAAAGAAAAAAAGTTGAATGACTGCAATGATTGATGCGAATGGGCTATATTGAGTAATTGACAAGTTTAACTGGTTGGGACCATAGTTCGCAGCATCAAGAAAAGTTGAAAGAAAAAGGAAGTTTGAAACAATAGTTTCCACGCAATGATTAGGTTGTGCCAAAGACTTGACAAGTTCGAGTGTGTCAATAATATATTATAACCATTACCATTTGTCGAAGTTGTATATCTACAAATTTACAAAATTAATCCACCTTAATATTTTTCCATTCAGAACTATTTATTACGGTTGTACGTCTAAGGCAAGTAAATAATTGGTACTATTGTTATGCGGGTGAACGATTCAACAACCTTGAATATTGTTCCATCTAAAATAAAATATTATATAAATTTACATGTATCAAATATTTTTCAAGCTTTTTTAAATACCTATTTTATTATTTTTGGCTTCCAAAAACAAAGAATCATGTTGTTGAAACCACCAAGAGTACTAAAAGTGCTAATATCGATACTCATAGAAAGGGTTCGAAACCGACCAGTACCAATACTGTGAAACTTGGTTGGGACATGCATCTCAAAGTAATTTTGTTGTTGATAGTGTTTGTCATAGCAACCAATTTGAAAGTTTTTTCAAATGTACGAATATCACTAGATGCAACAGACAGTTTGTTTATTAGTTTAATGATATCTTATTTATCATATTTAGATTGTGTTATTTATAATTGTTGATAATATGTTAAAGATTCGTAAGTAAAGGTTGATGGATTTCGTACTATCATGAGATGCTTTGGAAGGAAATATGAATACCTTATAAGCTTTACTCTAAACACTAGTTCCTGACCATAAGTTTACTAAGAGGGAATGGTTAAATCGAATAGGTTAGTATGCTCTGTGTTGAACTCATACGATAAGTACAACTGGTATCATAAGTTGTTGGTGTAGCTGACACCATAGCGAGACTACAAGTTCTCAGTCCAGTTGAATGAGTTCAATAAACGAGACCAACAAAAAATTCCTAATGGACGATGTATGTTAATGTCAATAGGGATGTCCTTCATGTCAGTGGTGCAAATGGTCTTGACCTGAGGTTATTACAGTATCTATGCGTGTGCACCCACTCTTTGACTACTCACCTTTAGCAAACCCAAGGGATACGGCGGCAATAGATTGGTGTGGTAAATTATTAGCAAACCCAAGGGATACGAAGGCAATAGATTGGTGTGGTAAATTATTCATAAAGGTAGTAAATGATCAATAAGAATCTATTTATGAGGGAAGAAGGGGGTGGGAAGGGATGCTCTTCCAATTTGTTGAAGAAAAAGAGAATGCTTGTCGAGAAAAAGAGGAGAGATGTGGGTGGGTGTGTTCGTGTGAAAATTGGGAGCAGTTGGCCCAATGGCATGCAACGCAGCCTGCATAAAGTCTCGTGCGTTACATTCGGACATTGCAGAGAGAGAGAGAGAGAGAGGAGAAGGGTGTTACTTCCAGTTGTACGTAAATTTGAAGAATGTTTTTTTTCAATTGCTTGTAATTTGAAAAGGTTCTAGATTAATTTGCCAATGTTATTAAGGTTTTACTTTGCTTCCAGTATTTTTTTATATTGCTAGTCTGGGGTCGTTTGGTTGATTTTTTTAGAATTGGTTCTGCGATTTTGAATAGCCTTTTATTATTATTTTGGTTAAAATATTGGTGGTAATCATACCATGGTGTTCATATCAATTGCTTTTGGAATTTGGTCCATTGTTTGCCAAACAATGAGGTATTGTTTGGGAAGAGGGGAAATGGAGGGAAGGAAAATGTTGAGAGGAAAATGAGTGGAAAATTAAAAGTATTGGTGTTTGGGAAGGGGGAGGGAAGAGAAGGGAGAGAATTTTGGGAGGAAAATTTATGCGGGTCCCACTCAAAAAATTTCTCCCAAAAGTGGAAGAAACATGGAGAAAGTTGAGAGGATTGTGGGAGAAATTACCCAACTACCCTTCAAAAAAGTTGGTATCATTTATGATTTGAAAAAAAATCAAGGATTGAATGGTAATTATCTCTCTCCACAAACAAATAAAATATTATTTTTAAAATTTTCCTTCCTCTATTTTTTGGTCATCCAAACAAGTGAAGGAAAAATTAATTTTACCTTTATTTTACTCTCCTCCATTTTCTTTCCCCTCAAATTTTTCTCCCCTCCTCAAAAATGTTTCCAAACACTGTGAATGTTTGGAAGTGAAGTTCTAAATATCACTTTTACCCATTCTATCCAAACATAAGAAACCGTGAACCTATCCACTTACATAAGACAAAATAGTGTGTAACAGAACACAATAGGTAATTAACATGGGTGCATATGTGATGCATATGTAATGTTGCATTTACTACCTTCACACTTTCCCAAACTTCCATCCATCCAAAAAAGGCACTTTAAGAGCATCACCCATCACAATTAATAGATTCTAGATGAGCTTGTTTTCAAGAATAGTAAGACTTAATTGGAGCTCCATAATGGTCATGTCCCAGCCACATGAGCTATAGCTTGGGCATCAGAATTTTTACATTCGGAATGTAGGAAATCAAAGGCTAAATTTGGAGACCCAATTTCTAGATTCTAGATTTTATACTATTTTGTGAAAAAAGAAAGAAAGAAACACATAGGTCTACATCCACTCGTCTCATTTGGGTCTCGAGATTTATTTTTTACTATTCTCGTACAAACCCAACACAATCTATATTTATTTTTTTACTACAAATTTGGGCCTCAAGATGTATTTTTGAGCTCCATCTACTAATGATGGTCTAAGGGGACAAAAAAATTGTAACCAAACAAGAATTCTCAAAAACTTTTCAAAAAAGTGGATTTTGTAAAGTCACTTCTTTCACTTGACTCGACTTGCTTGCAACCAAACACGCCCTAATTCAACATAATCTAGGGAGCAGGGACACTTAAAACATCGGTGCCACGAATAAAATCCCTAAAAACTCCTCTCTTTTGGATCCATTACATGCAACTTTATCATCTTAAAACATCAAAATCTGTTACGTGCCCATTCCATAGGCAGCTCAAGCTTAGTCAACATCAGAGTATGGGTCCAAAGGGAGCAGTAGCAGCTAGCATGAGGAAGCTAAGGGGAGTGAGCAATGGTTTGAGAAGTAATAGTACTTAGTATGACTAGCAATAGCAGGGAAGTATCAGAGCTGCCAAATATGGTATCAATTATTTTCTATCCAGATCAGCCAATCAGTTTGCCAGCTCATCTAATTAACATTGCCAGCTCAGCCAATCAAAGACCAATCAGGATTAGTCGGTTAGCCCTTTTAGTTACTGATTAGTAGTGTAATATCAGTCTATAAATAGGAGAGTAGAGGAAAGGATAGGGGAGAATTGAGTTGTTTCTTTCATTCCAGTTTTTCCTGCAGCTTTTTAGGATTTTTCCTTTACAGATTGCTTCCTTCTACAATTTCGTTTGTATTTACTTCAAATTACATATATGAAGAAAACCCTAGTTTATATTTCCTAATTCCTTGTCCTCTTCTTCTTCGTTTACTGCAATTTCCTTCGAATTGATAGCTAACTTCACTCGAAGTGCTGCTATGGCTGGACAGTTGGGTTGGGAACCTAACAATTTGGTATCGGAGCCTCCGATCTCAAGCTGTTGGAGCTCTCGACAAGCGTCGCCGGAGGAGCCTCGCCACCGAACCATGGAAGAACGCTTCCGATCTCTCGAAGGTACGATTCTAGACCTAGATCAAAAATTAGATCTGTTGGAAGAGTGGATGAGAGGATCTAGGAAGAAAGGGCTTGCACAACCCTATTTTTCGGCCATAGAGCCACCGCCACCCGCGTCGGATCCGTACAGCGGCTATCCACCGCCGATGACGGCCTCGTCCTTTTTTCGATCAGTACCAACAACAATATGTTGTCTAGTCATCGTCGTACTATGCTCCTCCACCCATGGATCTGTGCCAGCAGCAGTGGCCGAACCCAACACCTCCATCTCATCCGTTGTTTCTGCAGCAACAACAACAACAACAACAGTATCCGCAGTACCAGCAGTATCCAACACCACCACAGCCGTACATGGACTCATCGTCATCGACATGGAACCAGCAACCGTTGCCGTACTCACTACCGTCGGATCTGTACAACTGCTATCAACCGCTGCAGCTGTACTCGATCCCATTGCCGCCACCACAATACACAATCCAGTCGACGCCGTTGTCAGGGTACTACCACCCGCCGCAAAACTCATCACCGCAGCAACAATACCAATTTGCCCCATATGTGTATGACGAAATGCCGGTGAGGAGGGAAGCACACAGGTGTCTTGTCAGCAAGGCCGCGGTGTTTGATGAAATGCAAGGTATTCAAATGCAGCTTGTCGTCAAGGATTTAAAGCAGGAGCAACACCAACCAGTTGCAGCAGACAACATGTCCAACGAACCTGTTAATCCAATGGATAAGGCTCTTAGTTCAAAACTTGAAGCTACAAATGGTGGGACAAGTATCATAAGATCTGATGTTGAAGGTAGTGTTAACCCAAGCTCCGGGTATCTGCAGCCAGGTCTAAAACAGTTTCCTAGACCAGCTAATTTGGATGAGGGCCCAAAATTTGATGAAGATGCCTTTGATAGAAAGAGCTCCGTTACAGGAGATAATGAATCTCTCTTCTCTATAGAAGCTTTGCAGCAATTTGATAGAGAACAATATGCTGATGTAGATGAGGAAGATGTTGATCTTATTTACTACAATACACCCTCCCAGGTTTTAGACTTCACTAGACAAGATCAGTTGGCTAATTTTTTGAAGGGTGTGGATGTTGTTGTCATCCTTGCAGGAGTTTCCAGAAAGTCATATATGGAGTTTGATGAGGCAATCATGACCTTTCTACAAGGCTTTCGGTTGCCTGATGAAGCACAAAAGATTGATCGTATCATGGAAAAATTTGTCGAGCGTCTAGTTGAATGGGATCCAGGTATACCTATTCACTAGGTTTTTACATCTACTCCTGCCACAACCACCACATCAACATTGCCATCAGCATTTACATCATTTCTGCTACAATCTACATTGGCATTTTTCCTTTCTGGAATGGTATAGGATCCTGGTGTCAAAGAAACTGTAACTGTTGATGTTACTGATCCAAAATGGGAATTATATATCATTGTGAAGAAAATACAGGATAACTATAGGGGTTACAATATGGACTTACTTGGTTTTGCTAGTGTCTATCGATTTTACCACTACCCTGATACCTTCTACAACAACATTCTTGAGAGTGTCAGTGGCATTAGTGAAATAGAAAACTTTGACTATGCTGTCAAGTATAGATGGAATGCTTTGCCAGTTGAACAGCGGGATGTGATGAAATATTACATATCGGATGTTATTGCACATCTTTCGAGTAATGAAGGCTCTTTCCGACAGGAGAGATTGTATCCCAACAAACTCAATATCATATTAGGTCAGGTTCTAAAGCACGAGTGGCCAGCCAGATGGAAAAGCTTCATTCCTGATCTGGTTTCAGCAACTAGTGAGACACTATGCGAGAATTGCATGTCCATACTCGAGCTTCTTAGTGAAGAAGTTTTTGATTTCTCAAGAGGCGAGATGACTCAACCGAAAATCAAAGAACTGAAACAATCATTAAACAACGAGTTTCGACTCATCCATGAGTCGTGCTTATATGTACTATCAGCATCTCAAGGAACAGAGCTAATATGTGCTACATTAGCAACTCTCCATGCTTTCTTATCATGGATTCCTCTGGGCTATATACTTAACTCGCTGCTGTTGGAGACACTCTTGAAATTCTTTTCTGTCACATCATATAGGAATCTTACGCTCACAGTATTTAACAGAGGGTGCAGCTCTTAAATTTGGTGATTTCTATGACAACCAGTATATCAAGGTGCATACAATATTCATGATTCAGTTACAGACCATTCTCCTACGAGGAACAAATATCCCAGATGCTTATCCTATGGATCGGGGTTGGATGGGGCCAAATTATTCAATTTGCTGAAGTCTTTGCTCTGGAGAAGAACGGGGAATGGTATGGGATCCGGGGATCAAAATTATTCTGTATTCTAACCTTGTGAGGCAGACCCTTCAGTTTGTACTAACAAACTCATGTTCTCTGTTCAAGATCAGCACTAGTATCAGTCCAATTGTCACTTTTCATGTTTGGGTGTGGGATCCAGGAATCAGGTTATAAGTACATTGACCTTGGGACAAGGTCAATTTGAAGGGGTGGGTATTGTTACGTGCCCATTCCATAGGCAGCTCAAGCTTAGTCAACATCAGAGTATGGGTCCAAAGGGAGCAGTAGCCGTTAGCATGAGGAAGCTAAGGGGAGTGAGCAATGGTTTGAGAAGTAATAGTACTTAGTATGACTAGCAATAGCAGGGAAGTATCAGAGCTGCCAAATATGGTATCAATTATTTTCTATCCAGATCAGCCAATCAGTTTGCCAGCTCATCTAATTAACATTGCCAGCTCAGCCAATCAAAGACCAATCAGGATTAGTCGGTTAGCCCTTTTAGTTACTGATTAGTAGTGTAATATCAGTCTACAAATAGGAGAGTAGAGGAAAGGATAGGGGAGAATTGAGTTGTTTCTTTCATTCCAGTTTTTACTGCAGCTTTTTAGGATTTTCCTTTACAGATTGCTTCCTTCTACAATTTCGTTTGTATTTCCTTCAAATTACATATATGAAACAAACCCTATTTCCTTCTACAATTTTGTTTGTATTTCCTTCTACAATTTCGTTTGTATTTCGTTTGTATTTCCCACCCTCAGCCACTCATTGATCCCCATGACCTTTTCCCAACTCTTCCCCTTATTTCTCCACGTTCACATACATCTCCACCACACAACTCAAATAAACTACCAACACCAGCACCTTCACCTTCTTCTTTCCTCTACTCCAAAACACACGTAGCAACCTCCAATCCTTTCTTCCCTCTCTCTTTCCCTTCCTCTCCAAACTCCTCTGCCTCCCACCAAGGTTGTCAAACTCGAGATACTACCAAGCATCGTTCGAAGGGTGAACGATCGTAACTCGTGGGATCGTAACACGGATCGTAAGATCCCATCAGAAAGACAAAATTATATTTAATATATATTATATATTATTTATATAACATAAATAAGAAAAAGTAACCTTAAAAACCAAAATAACCTTAATATAAAAATGTCATACATGAATCATAAGTCACAAATTCGTGGGATCGTAACACGGATCGTAAGATCCCACGCGTTTCCTCGCCGCGCCGGTCGCGCCGGCCACCAATCTGCCGCGAAGTTCCGTATAAAACGCGTAGGATCGTACGATCCCACGATCTATCGCGCGAGTTTAACAACATTGCCTCCCACAGTCCACGCGTGCACCCGCGGCGACACCACGAGGCCGCGCCCCACCGGAGCCCTCGCCTCCCTGGCAGTGGCTGCCCACGACGATCTCCTGACGTGCGCCCTCGGCCAGCAGTCACGGACAGCCCCTCCGCGCGACCCCCGCCGCGCCAGCAGCCGTGGATCCCTCTCCACGTGGCTCCCCACTGCTGCACCAGTGCGCTGTGTCCCGCACGCGCAGCGTTCCCGCTGCCGAGTGGTCGTTTCCTGCGCCTCCCGTGCGTCGTCCGACGTCCTGCTTGTGTTTCCGTGTCGTCCGCGTGCACGTGTCCGTGTCCGTGTCGTGCCCGCATGCGTTCCGAGTCCGAGGCATCCCCTCGGTACTCCGTCACAGTCTTCGGTAAACTCCGCAACCCTCTTTGATTTACATGCTGCCATAATGCCCATCTTTGAGACTTTCTTCGGATGTGTACAAAGAAAGAGTTCACAACTTGCATTATATCCCCTAAACTACTTATGCGTATTCACAACTACATTATTCCTTTCTTCTTCCCTGCACTCTATTTCTCTCTCTTCTAGTTTATTTTCAACCGGTCGGACACTATAGTACACGAGCATGTGAAATCTAACAGTAGATAGCTGGCCTACCATGAATAACTAAAGTGTGGTTACAAAGGGAATAGAAGAAAGAAGAACATTTATTGATGAGTGTCTTTCTTTGACTTGCATAGATAATCCTACCCCCTCTCTTTCTCTCTCTAAATATGATAGTGTTACATATAATAATGTCTCTCACTCCGGAGAATCTTTAAAATGATTTGTATTTTGCATTATAACCCTCCCCTTTCTTATATTACATATCTAGTTAATTTGTAGTACTCATGTGTATACTTTATATAAATATTATTATTTAATGACTTTCTTAATACTAATTATGATACAACTACTTGGTATTAGCAATATTATGATTTGTTAGGCAATAACTAGTTAATATACTATTTTAATAAATAATTATATATCAAAAATATACTTAAATATAGAAAATTAGTGTTTAGGCCAATTCTATATATCTATGCATTTTTAGATAAAAAGGTTTATTTTTGTAATTAACCATTATTCTTATTAACAAATTTTATGGTATTAAAAACTAGATATTTTAACGGTATTTCTGTAAAAACTGTAATCTTTACAACAATGAGGTTTTCGCAATTTATTATTAAAAATGGATACTCTTTATTTAAGAAAATAGTATTAGTAAATATTTCGTAAAGTTTTATTTAAATAAATATTAAATTATATTTTGAATAATTTCGAGTTCACGCAATATTTTCTATTAAAATAATTTACGATAAAACTGCTACTATATATATTAATTCCCGCTCTATTTACAAAATCTTAATAAAATAGTTTTATCAAAATATTATATAATTAAGTTATTATTTTCTCTAATAAAAAGTGCAGTGTTTATAATTAACGTAGATATGTTTAGTGATTCTTTTAGCTAAGCTTGGAATAAGTCCTAAGAACGGTTTATATATTAAATGTAGGTTCGGATTTCGGACCCTAGTCGATACCTTTCTAGCCGTTGCCTTCCATACCGAGGATACAACCAAGACAAGTTTCATATCTTTCATGTCTGTATTTTATTTTAATAATTAAATGTATGCATCAGTAGTTTCATGTACTGTAGTGACACTGATTCACCGTGGATTATTCTCGGACTCCACATCGATTGACGGATTGATTGATTGACTCATTGACTCGGAGATTGCTTGGGGGGAGTAGTATAACGTCTGTGACCAAAGCCAAACTTCTCGATTGTCTATCTCGCGCTAACCCCTACCGCACAGGGGGTTGAACCGTACCGTATGCTATCGTTTTGGCCAAAACGTTAGTATATATATTGCCTCTATCCTAGCCGATCACAGGCCCTGTTATATACTCAAAACACTATTGTAGAATTGCATCATTGTAGTTCCAGAGATAGTCTGCTGTCTTTTATTATTATTTATCAAAAATATATATTGTTTTCAAAATGTCTTGAATTTCATTTAATTATTATTTAGAATGTTAGATGTGAAAATATGTTTCTTGCTCCCTCCTGACTGGAGACCCAATATTTTTAGTTGATTGCGACGAGGAGGAGCTAGCTTACAGTTCTTCCTACGGGCCTGACTTGGGTCCTACAAATTTAGCTGAACCAGAACCAGGAACCCCAGAACCTTAGATGTTGGCATAGTTTTTTCCCTTTTTTTGCTTTATCAGAACAATTGTAATAAATGATTTGTGATGTTGTTATCTTGTTATTTCCATTTCAGACCAGTTTCAGTTTAATAAAAATATTTTTATTTCCGTTAGATATTTGCATGTTGTGTTTCACTGCTTGATACAGCTTACTGTCATCGTCTCACAACGGTACAGACTGGACATGATCCGACTGGACCCATTATATTTGGAATCGGGTCGTGACAAATTTCCTTCAAATTGATAGCTAACTTCACTCGAAGTGCTGCCATGGATGGACAGTTGGGTTGGGAACCTAACAAAATCACTAACAAAATCAAGAACAAGAAGAAAAAAAAACAAGAATTGATCGAAAGACCGACCTTTTCGAGCTGATTCATGAGGGAAATCAGAAGGGAATTAGTGGTCTTGGTCCTGTCCTTCGGCGGGATCCGAAGCCCCCTCTCCATCGCGTACAATCGACCTGAGATTGAGGCAACAAAATGATGGATCAGGATCGAGTCGAGAAGCCAATAGAATTGGGGGAGTTGATGTTAGGGTTACGGTTTTGATTTTGATACAGTAGTAGGCGACGAGGGGCTCGTGCTTCTGGAGCTCGTCAGCTCTCTGGAGGAAGGGGAGGAGGAGCTTCGCTGGTTCCGATTCGCTTCCCATAATTACTCTAGAGAGAGAAAGTGGGAGAGGAGAGAGAAAAAAAGAGTCTCGTTGGAGAGGAAGAAGACTGTTAATTAGGCTGCTGTAATTAAGAAGGGGAAATTTCGTATGCCCCCTCGACTTCGTGCCTCCCAAGTATTAATTTCTTTTCAACCCTTGATTTGCCTTAGATTTCGAGAAATTTTACTCTGTTCACCCTCTATGTGAATCTTTGGAAACTTTGTAGGAGATGGAAAGGAAAATTTGAGAACAAAAAAAATATTAAGAAAAATTAAATTTTTATATTTTCTTATTTGGACAAATATCAAATTACTATTTAGACTAAATACCAAAACCAACATAAAGACAACCAATTAATTAAGGGATTGTTGAGTAATTTTTTACACAATCATCTCATGTGTGTAGGAGCGAGCATACAACGGTTGGAAACCGAACTGAACCGAACTAAAATATGGCAATCGGTTTGATTTTTTGGTTATAGGTTCGGTTTTCGGTTTAGAGATTTGAATTTTAAAATATCGGTTCGATTTTCGATTTTTTGTCCAAGTAACCGAACCGAACCGAAAATCGATTTACATTTGATAATTAACCAAACAACCCTCAATTTATATATACTAATATTTTTGTTTTTTTTTTTGAAGGAAAGGCATTTATTAAATCAATCAGCACTGTTTACATCCAAATAGCAGTCATCAATTAGAGACTGGGTAATACAAGGAGGAGGGGAAGAAAACTTCTCAGAAGTATGAGTACACCGGGCTTGCCCAGCAAGAATGTGGGCGACATTATTACCCCTTCTTCTAACAAATAAAAGCTTGATGGAATGAATAGCAGCTAATTCCTTTTGGATGTCTTTAACCAAGTCCGAAAGTCGCCATGGGATGAGACGAGATTCCCCTTTGAGAATCCTGAAAGCCACCATAGAGTCTCCTTCAATGAAGATATTGCTATCAGTCATATTCCGAGCTAAGCCAATCCCAACCTTAATAGCCTCCAACTCAGCTTGGAGACACTGATCAGTCGGGTTATGACAGAAAAATGCTTCGTCTCAGCCACAATAAAGGAACCCATAGCATCCCTAGCAACCGCAGCTGCAGCACAGCCTGTCGGGGATGTCGCCCATCGACATTGATCTTAACAGAACCAATGGGAGGCGCCTGCCAAGTCTCAACATCATTGGCCTCAAGCCTCAGTTTGCAAATCTCTTTGGATTTGTTTTGGAGCTCCACAGTATGCATCGAAAGAAGACTCAAGGCATGTTTGATAATTTTCTGAGGGCATGGTGCAATTTTCCGATATACACAATCCCCTCTAGATTTCCAAATAGCCCATAATATCGAAGCCCCCATCCGGACAACATCAGCATCAAAATTATCATTTATCCAAGCATGCAAAAGGGAGTGTAGACTACCACAGTAATCCGTGCGCATCCCCAGGGGGCTTAAGAACCAAGCCTCCCTGGCAATGTGGCAATTTAGGAACAGGTGATCCGCAGTTTCATCATCTAGTTGACAGAAAGGGCACGTTGGACTCACCTGAATGTTTCTCTTGCTGATGATAGAGAACAAGGGAAGTCCATTGTGCCACAACCGCCACACGAACATCATGATGCGGGGAAAGATATTTGGTAATTTCCAAATACGCTCCCATTTGAGATTAGAGCCAGGGGCATCCGAACAAGATGGAATTCCACAACGAATAGATTCGTATAGAGATTTGGATGAGAACTCACCCGATTTGGAGCTCGTCCAAATGAGTTTGTCGGCTTCCTCTCCCACCTGTAGATTGATATCAGTGATGGCCTTCGCTTCCCAGGGAGGGAATAGAGAGTAAATCAGAGGGATATTCCAGTTGTGGCCAGTAGCGTCCATCAGTTCTCGAACAAGTCTGGGTTTAGGTCCAATGCCAGTGATGGCTCTAACTCTGAACCCAGGTAAACCAGGGACCCAAGGCTCATTGAAAATGTGTATGTAGCCTCTTCCCACCTTCCAAAGGATTTTCCCTTCCAGGTGACAGCATACATCGAGTAAACTGGCCCAGGTAGGGGAAGCACTCCTACATTTAGTAATGTGCCAAATAGAACGATTTTGAAGATACGTGCCAGTAAGAACCTGGGCCCAGAGTTGGTGTGGGTTGGTGATGAGTCTCCACAAGAGCTTGCCAATAAGGGCTTCATTAACCTAGCGGGGATTGCGGAACCCCAGGCCACCCTCTTCTCTAAGCACACTCTTCCATTCCATTCTATGTTAGTATTTGTGTGTCTACACACACACTTATATAATACGGCTTGAAAATGACTCAAAAGTGAGCCGTCCAAGCTGTTTGTTTGTCACACACTAATTAACTAAAAATATATTCTTAAATTAACTACCACTAATATGTGCCTTATATATATCCTTACATAAAAATAATTTAAAATCCTTATGACTAACACTAAAAACAACTTCAAATTCTTACAATTATTTAAACATATATCCAAAATACACACACACACACACAATATATATATATATATATATATATATATATATATATATATATATATAATAATAAGGGAGGTGAGGTGTCGCCCTATGGGTGGTGGGTATGTGTCACCCCCCATGCTATTATCATGTATCGAAAAGTGTGCAACTGCATGATGATAGCATGGAGGGGATGACATATAGCCACCTCACCTTCCTTATATATATATATATATATATATATATATATATATATATATATATATATATATAGGGAGCAGATCAAAAGCCCCCCTTAGAAAGCCCCCCAAAAACCCCCCTCACTCTAATTCGTAATATTAATGTTAATATTAATGTTAATATTAATGTTAATGTTAATATTAATGTTAATATTAATTTTAATGCTAATATTAAATTTTTTTAAATTTTTTTATATTAATGTTAATGTTATTGTTAATATTAATGTTAATGTTAATATTAATATTAATGTTAATATTAATTTTAATGTTAAATTTAATGTTAATTTTAGTATTTAATGTTAATATTAACATTAATATTAATATTAACATAAATATTAACATTAATATTAACATTAAATTACAGATTAGAGTGAGGGGGGTTTTGGGGGGGCTTTCTAAGGGGGGCTTTTGATCCGCTTCCATATATATATATATATATATATATATATATATATATATATATATATATATATATATATATATATTTAAAACTAGAATTTATTGAAAATAGCGTGAGTGCCAACTCAGGTTACAGCGGGAAACAGAAAAACAAAATTCGAAATTCAAAAAGCGCGCATCCCAAGGGGCCTCGGGACGCGCGAACGCTCTGCCCGAGGAGGAGAGGGGGGGTCGGCGCGTAGCCCGAGGAGGAGGGGGGAGGCTCAACCCCGAGGGGGGGAGCAGAGGCATCGCCCCGAGGAGGGGGGAGCCACAACGAGGGGAGGGGGGAGCCGCGGTTCGACCCCGGGAGAGCGAAGAGGGGAGAAAGGGGGAGGTGGAGGGACTCGACCCCGAGGGAACACCCAGACGGAGGGGGTAGGGGGAGCCACGTCGGAGGGGGAGCCCCCGTCGGCGAGGAGAGGGGGGAAGGAGCCATGGCGGGGGAGAGGAGGAGACCCGGCGAGGGGCTCGACCCCGAGGGGGGAGCCACGGCGAGGGGAGCGAGAGGGGAGGGGGAGGGGAGGGGCTCGACCATAGGGAGGGGGAGCCACGGCGGGGAGGAGGAGGAGGGGGAGCCATGGCGGGGGCTCGACCCCGAGAAGGAGAGCCACGACGAGGGGGAGCCACGGCGGGAGCTCGACCCCGAGGAGGGGAGCCACGACGAGGGAGAGCCACGGCGGGGGAGGGGAGGAGTAGGGGCCTCGGAACCTGGGGAGCCAAAGGGGGAGGGGCTCGACCCTGGGGGGAGTAGCATCACCACGCCGAGGGACGGCGAGAGCACGACTACAAACTTGACATGCTTCCAGTGTCTCAAGAGAGCAGCTGATCTCGTCAAGAACGGCTGCCCAACCAGCGTTAGGGCTACCAGCGGGTCATCTGCCGCCGGCTGTGTCGTCAAGTATGACAATGTTCCGCTCCAGCCATGATGAAACGTCGCTCAGAAAGTTTACATACACTACTGCTGGCAACTACATGTACTAGGTTGTGTGCTTTTTCATGTTGAGTTTGTATGTTCTTTGTTGGGTTGGGACTAGTAGAAATCGAGTATTTCATTTGGCGAGTAAAATCATCTTCAAAGTAGAGTTTATGTTTATCATTGAGGTGCGAATTCGATCTATTATTCAACCGAACCTAAATTTTGCAAACTCCCATTTAACCGCAAACCACAAATTACTAAACAAAACAAGATCTTTCAACTATTAAAATAGAGAATATCCTTAACGACTATAAACGAAGATAAAATCAAACACAATAGCAATCACAAGAACATAAAATATAATGTTGGTTCAACCAGCATATTGGCCTATGTAGTGACTCGCTCCTCGCAGTCCACTATATAATACCCACGGCTTGCTGATTCAGTCTTGAACTGAGTATTTGGGGAAACCTTTTCCGGTATCGATTGATCACGAATGAAATGTAATGCACCTTTCCAATTAATGGATCGGCTTCTATTGAAATAAATCCAAGAGTTTTGATGGATGTTTTCTTTCGTTGTTTGGTTTTGATGAATGCATTTTCGTATTGGTTTTCGATGATTGGTTTTTATTGTTCGCTTTCATCGCATTACGCATTCATTCCGAATCTTTAGAGAAAGAGACTGAAGTATGCTAATCAAATGTTGATATCAATGCAGGAGGATGCATAGGCGGCACATGATCGTTGCGTATAGTCCCTCATTCTCTCAAACAAGATTCTTTTGGTGCGTTGCTATAACCGGACAATCAATTATCTCCACGTCCTAATAAAAATGATCTCTAGTCCACTCTGTTGCCTCGTCTCTCTGATCAATGATACCACAATAATAAAAGATAAGAGAAGATAAATAAAATGAATCAGATGCTTGATTATGTGCTGCTAAACATCTGTTCCATGTAAATGATCATATGCTTTGTTGCTAGTATGCTTTAAAATGTAGACATGTACAGACGGACTTGTACATGTTGAGATGAATAAGAGAAAAGGTACGAAATAAACGTGTCGTACATCTGTACATAAGTCTGAATCTGTTTTATCTGATATAACTGCTAGAGTAGGCATTGGTCTCGGACAACTTGTGCACAAGGTAAAACTTATCTCTCAGGTAGATTCTTGGGCACCTCGAACCACTCAACTTAGGAGAGATTAAGAGCCCCATGAAGAAAATGGGTGCCGGTATCTGAGTCCTTAGTGACGAGATGAACCAAAGAGTCACAGCAGTTAATCATGAAAATATCCATGGACCATCATGTAGATAGGCCACATGCATGATCCAAACAATGAACTTCAATATCTGCTAGAATGATACATCAGTTATTCGTTATGCAAATTGTGCTAACATGTCTCGTGCAGGGATGACTACCGACGATGGGTAAGATTATTGTGCAAATGATTCTACTGTTTAAACTTCTTATGAATTGTTAAAAAGAACCTAGACAAGTAGAAAGATCACATAATAATTGTATGCTAGTTTCATATGTTGACTTAGTGCAGATATTTGTGAGTTCGGCCAAAAGCCGCTCGCCAGTACAAGATGTGTACTGGCCCACGTTATGTGCATCTTTTTTAGCTAGCAAGGAGACAGAGGGATTTCAAGTTAGGCATTAAAGTTCGTCCAGCCCAGTAGAGCTTGTCTGTTGCCTCGAAGCATTTTCGTTTTCAAGTCCAGTTGAATTTTTTTTCCTTTGAAGGTGTCTTTTCCTTTCAAGTATGTAATAAAAGGGATATGATGTATGGATATTGTGGCTAATTTGAAAAGAGTTTCAAAGTGAGATATGTAAACGAACTATGGCATTTTGAGTCATAAGCTTTGTACTTTGTATAATTATATCAAGTTATGAATAAAATAAGTATTTTCTGTTCAAAATCTCTGTGTCCAATATTTGATTTTCTGCAATTAAATATGTTGCGTGCGTGTTTTTGCTTTGTCTAGTTATTTTGTGCAGGTACTGGCCTTGTACAAGCGCAACTTAGGCTTACACGATATCACGCCTTAGCGAGGATGAAAGCGTAATGTGATGAAAGCGAACAATAAAAACCAATCATCGAAAACCAATACGAAAATGCATTCATCAAAACCAAACAACGAAAGAAAACATCCATCAAAACTCTTGGATTCATTTCAATAGAAGCTGATCCATTAATTGGAAAGGTGCATTACATTTCATTCGTGATCAATCGATACCGGAAAAGGTTTTCCCAAATACTCAGTTCAAGACTGAATCAGCAAGCCGTGGGTATTATATAGTGGACCGCGAGGAGCGAGTCACTACATAGGCCAATATGCTGGTTGAACCAACATTATATTTTATGTTCTTGTGATTGCTATTGTGTTTGATTTTATCTTCGTTTATAGTCGTTAAGGATATTCTCTATTTTAATAGTTGAAAGATCTTGTTTTGTTTAGTAATTTGTGGTTTGCGGTTAAATGGGAATGACCCTAGTGGGATTGGGACATGACAAAGTGGTATCAGAGCACGACTTTACATCCTTGGTCTCTTCTAAATTTCATTTTCAAAAAGTATATAAGTATTTTGATGGCTTTCAAAAAGGTTCCAATTTTGAGTTATGAAAAACTATGGCCCCATACAATAAGTCCATAATATTTTATGAGACTGACAGAAGTTATACTCTTTTGTAGAGAAATGGCTCCTTCTTGACCATCTGGCTCGATTGACCCGATAGAGCGAATTATGGCCATGATGGAACTTCAACGACGAGAAGCTGAGGAGCGTAGCTTGGTGCAACAGGCTCAACTAGAAACTTAGCAGAAACTAGCTGAGGAGCGCAGCATTGCGCAACAGAGGCAGCTGGATGCCTTGGCCGATTCGCTTGCGGGCAATCGTGGTACCACCGTGTTTGCAAAAACAAAAGTATGAAACTTTATTGATACAAACTTTGTAAAAGATTACAATTTGAATTCTGGGAATGGTACAACTTTAGGAATCCAATCTAGATGACGATTGCTTTATCCCTTAGATGATGTGAACTTTGAAGACGAAGTCTCTGAAGTTGAGAACAACTCTGGAATTGAAGGCAGAAAGCCTCGGAAGTTGAAGGCAAAAGCCTCGGAAGAATGCAGCAGCACTTGGGCAAGAACTCCTGAACTCTCTGATTTCTGATATTTGATTCGTGATCCCCCTTGAATGAAGACTTGAAACTCTATTTATAGAGTTCTAAGAAATAACTAACTTTTAGTTATTCTGGACTGCGTATGATAGATTGCGCAGCAATTGGTTTGTGCAGCAATGGACTACACAGGCAGTTGCTGGATCATGGGTTAACTGTCTTGGACACATGGCATCATTTGATTGAAATACGCATGATCATGCATAAGCAGTTGCCACGAAATGAGCAATTGATGGCATGAATGCCACGTGTGCTTTATCAGTTGTGTTGATAGAACGCGCAACTTGAATTGCGCTGACATTGGATTGCGCCAACTTGGACCGCGCAGGCTTTGGTTTGCGCAGGATTAGACTGCACAGGAAATGGATCGCGCTGTCAGCTGTCAGCCGTCCTCGAGCGTTGTGTGGCACGATAAACGAACAGCCTCCTCGATATCCGTGCTATCAGTTGTCAGAGATTTGATTTGGTTGTCAGGTAATGATGACTCTTGCCACGTCAGCCTTGCGCAAACAGATGTGTGTGCAGTCTGGCATGCACAATCTGAGAGCTGCGCAATCCATTGTCTGTGCAGTTCACTTGGATGATGTATATCTTGATTCTTTGACTTTGTTAATTGATGCAACTTGATTTTTTAGGACCTACAAGACCCCCTTCAAAGTTTTCGAAAGTTGATATTATTCAAAGTTTTGAAATACTTTGAATTATAAAATTTAAATCAAGTTGCGCATGATGGTGAGCTGTCTGCGCAATCGAAGAGCCTAAATTTCAGGCACAATCTGAGGTAGCCGTTTCATATTTCGAAGACTATAAATAGTCTCTTCAAACTTAGAAACATTTTTTACTTGCATTCACTTGTGCTTTTGAGAGAGAAAAACTTCGAGCTCTTCGTTTTCAGCCCTCCTCTCCGACGACCAATGGCTCCTCGATGCTCCTCCACCGCCGCCGACAAGGGCAAGGCCCCGGCCGAGTCATCAGACAGAATTGCACGACGAGCTTCTCGTCATGAATTCGTGCACCCCGCTCTGAGAGGTTATTCAACCGATCGAAAACCCTTTTTAGGGTGATTCGACTTCTTTTGATCTTCGAAACTCATCTCTTTTTAGAGATGAGTTCATATTGCGCCACCCCTTTTTAGGGTTTTGGTTGCATCAACTGTCAGTCTTTATTTTTATGAAGGCTGCATTCCTGCACAATCTGTTGAATTGCGCTGACAGGAAGTCAGCACAATCGACTGATTTGCGCAGGAAATCAGCGCAAACTGTTGTTTTGCGCATCTTGATGAGATGCGCAATCTGATGTTTGCATGATCTGATCCAGCACAATCTAACGTTTGCGCAAACTATGCCAGGACAATCTGAGGATTGTGCAATCTAATATTTTGTGTAATCTGAAAACAGAGTCTTTGAATTGACTTGTACTGATCTTTATCTGTTTTGATGCAGTTGAGACCAGAGAAGATTCAGATTATGAACATTTTGTGGGAACTCTCTCAGAGTCTGAGTATAAAGAGGATCTCTCCCATGTATATTATCCTCAGTATGATCTGCCGACCTTTCGTCAGGCGATTCTGATATCTCAAGACAATGAGACTCTATTATGTTTAATGAATGGACAACCCTTGGAATCAGCAGACGCTGTTATTCATAAGAAACCTGCATTCTGTAGGCCTCAAAAATGAAGTCACGCTGAGTTGATCAGAACAAGTCACGCAGAGTGATCCAAGAAGCAGCACAAAAGATACGCTAAGTTCTGCCTGGCCATCTCCTTTAGAAGTCACGCAGAGACAGCTCAGCCATACGTCAGAATCATAATGACTGACAACACAACAGTCGAGAAACGTCTCCTCGTATGCCACGTATGCACAGAACTCGAGAGATCATCGCCGTCTTTTGCGTGATTTTCGTAATCTTCCTTAGCAAGACTCACTCTTCACCAAGTTGGCGTGACTTTGGATCTTATCTTCATTTAATGTGGCTGACAATATAATCAATGTCAGAGATTTTGTGTCAGACGAAGCGTACCAAATCAAGACAGCTGGCGGTTTGCGTGGATTCTGAACCTTCTCCTTCCTCAAAACATTGCGTGACTTTTGAGTTATTCTTCTCAAAGCCTGCGTGAATTCTGAAGTATTCTTCTTCAAAGCTTGCGTGGATTTCGCCTTCAACGAGTCTGCGTCAACGAATCTGCGTGGATTTTTGCCTTCAGCAAGTCAGCGTGGATTTCATTTCAACTGGAGTACGTGGCAGCCATGCCACCGATCTCTCTCTCTCGTGCCCAGTAACTTGCACACGACCCATGCACTGATGCCATGTGTCCAACAGTTACGGGCCACGTCCAGTAACTACTCGCTAACCCTACGTGTATTTAGAGTCTGCGTGACTTTTCAAGTGCACCAGTGGTGAGGTAGTTATCTTTTCAGTTATTATTTTTGACTCTATAAATAGAGTTCTTTTTCTCATTCATTGTACAGATACATTGATATCTACTGTCAAAATTTTGAGAGCTTTTCTTCTTCGCATAGTCCAAGGGATAAAGCGATCGTCTTCTAGATCGGATTCCTACAGTTGTAATTTTCCCAGAAACACAACAAATAAAGAGAATTTCTTTATAGAAAACAAATTGGCGACTCTGCTGGGGAAAACCATCTCCTCTTCTGAGATGGTAACAACTCAATGCGACACTTCGTCAATCGGCTCGACGAAGAAGGTGATGACGATCAAATTCGATCAACTCGCCTATGAAGAAATACAGCGGGCTAAGGGTGGCAAGCCCACTCCAGCCTCCATCATCACTGCCAAGTCGAAGGGACACTCTGTCTATGTCCCTAAGAATCAGTTGGCAGTCAATGGTGAAGTCTCTGCCACAGTGTCTACTCCTAACACTGGCAAGAACTCCACTGCAAGCACGCACACTCTTGTGCGCTCGAAGATGACAGTAACTAAAAGTCACGCTGACAGTACTGGCTCCTTAGCCGAATCTGTTCCAGCGTACAAATTCAACTCTAAAAGTCACGCTGACAGTACTGGCTCCTTAGCCGAATCTATTCAAGCGTGCAAATTCAACTCTAAAAGTCACGCTGACAGTACTGGCTCCTTAGCCAAATCTGTTCCAGTGTGCAAATTCAACTCTAAAAGTCACGCTGATAGTATTGGCTCCTTAGCCAAATCTATTCCAGTGTGCAATCCCACATTCAAAAGTCACGCTGACAGTACTGGCTCCTTAGCCAAATCTGTTCCAGCGTGTAATTCGAAAATCAAAAGTCACGCTAACAGCTCTGGTTCTTTAACCAAGTCTGTTTCAGCGTGTATTTCATCAGAGAAGAATAACTCCTTAGTTATCTCTTCTTCTTCACCGAGTTCTACTAGAACTGGGGGTGGTTTTCCACACAAAGTCCCGTCGAAAAGGAATAACTCTTTAGTTGTTTCTTCTGCTCCTGTAGTTTTTACTTCAGGAACAGCTTTGACTGATACTTTTGTTAGTCAAAGGAAAGGAGATGGTCTTTTGACTACTCTTCCTTCTGGACATTCTATGTCTCAAAATCTGAATGAGTCTAAGAAGAAACATTCCTTAATGTCTTCTTCTTTGATTTCTTCAAATTGGGCACAGAATCTGTCCATTAAAGAGGGTCTGTTACCAACTCCTAATCAAGGGAGTGGTTTAACTCTTCCTTCTCTGCAAATATCCAGATCAATGGAAGGAAAACTCCATGTTTCCAAAATTAATGTGTTACCTTCCACTGATTTAAGAACAAAACTCAGCACTTCTGGTATTAAGAAACCATACCAATTGGATATGAAGATAAAAGATCCAGATACAGAGTATGCAAGAAATTATGTGGCTCACATTAATCACACTTTGTATAATCAAGAGCCATCAAGACCCAAGAACAAGAAGTATACTCCTCAACCTTCACAAACAGATTTACGGGAATATCTTCAACAGAAGAGAAGGAGTAATTCTATATCAAAGGAACATGCTGAATGTGACTTCTATCCAAGAGTCATAATTCAGTACAGATGTGAATCAACAGTTCAAGACCATGGTGATCATGAATGTGACTTCCAGCCAAGAGTCATAATGCAATGCAGATGTCAAAATAAACGACAGTCTGTCTTCAATAGGATTCAGTATGAACCTATGCCTGATGAAGATGAGCCTTTGTTTGCCTCTGTCAACATGACTTCTCGGGACACCGGGGGTAGAGTTGATAGTCCAGATGGAGTATATAGAAACACCAGAGCAAGAGTCCTGGCTTCTAGTCAAAGAAATTTGATCCCTGAAATTGATTCTGAATTTCTCGGAGAATCTAACTTCCCACCTCTTCCTGTAGTTGACTTTGATACACGAAGCAATGATTCAGAGCATACAACATCTACTAGTTCATCAATAATCCCTCATATAGTCACGACTTACATGGTTGATGGGAATACTGATGAACCTTCTTCTTCCTTGACTCCTCAAGATCAAAGAATTGCTTCTTTGGAACAGCAAATGAAGTCTATGACTGACACAATGAAGTCGATGTATGAACTCCTGACAGCTCAGTTGCAAAATCGACAGACTGTATCAGATGCCATACCAGTTGATACTGATATAAGTCTAGTACAAGTTCCTCCAGCAGTACAATCCAATACTCCTGGACCAGCTCAACCAAATCCTAGTCTCTCTGGAGCTGGGGGTAGTGCTTACAATGCTGTTCCTCCTCCCAACTATTTTCTACAAGCCACAACTCCATAATCTTCGGGAGTTGTCTCTGAAGAATTGAAGAATCTCAAAACTCAATTCGAGGCATTCAAACAGAAGGATGGTTTACAAAGGTTAGGCATCAAGCAGCCTTATCCGATAGAATGGAAGCAAGTATCATATCCTCCTAAATACAAGCCTCCTACTATCTCATTCTATGATGGAACCACTTCTCCAAATCAGTTTATCAATCACTTTGAAGTGATGACTGATCAACTACAACCAAGTGATGCCCTCCTTACTCGGGTATTTATTGGATGTCTCAAGGAAACGACTTATGAATGGTATAGGAGTCTCCCAGATGGGAGTATTACCTCATTTGCTGGTTTCAAACAGATGTTTCTTGAAAGGTTCTATGAAGGGCTTAATGACATGACTATGTCTGCTCTTATTAGAATCAAGCAGAAAAATAATGAATCTACAGAGGAATACATTGAACGGTTTCGAAGAGAAGCTCTGAAGATGCCTCTTGGAACTCCTGATGCTGTCACCATTGACACATGTAAATCAAACTTGTTGCCAATCATCAGTATGTGGACAGGGTCCACTCAATTTCAAGATTGGCCTTTCTTCATAGTCAGTGCCAAAGCTGCAGAAATCAGTGCTGAAACCTTCAAAGGTTTAGGAGTGCAGATGACTCCTAAAGAAACAGGACAAGGTGCTAACAAAAAAAATAATGCTCGCAAAGGAAAAGAAACTCTTGAAGTTAATCTTCAGAGCAAAGATGCATCAAATGTTCAAACTCCTGCCTCTACAACTCAACAATCAAGAACACCTTGCCCCAGAGAAGAATATTCTTTTGATGACGACGATGTCCTTGGTATCTTTGAATGTCTGCTGAAAGGTAATAAAATACAATTACCAAAGATCAAGAAACCTGATGAAGCTGGTAAGACAGATCATCCCAAATACTGCCCTTATCACAGAATGCTGGGTCACACAATTCGTACATGTTATGTATTGAAAGGAAAGATCCAAGAAATGATTAAATCTGGAGCTATCTCTCTTACTCCAAAAGAGAAGACCGTCACCTCCAATGTCGTCTCTATGCAATTTGAAAATTTCCCTCCTCAACTCCTTGAAAGTGGGATTGTTCCTATTCCCAAGGCAACTCTTGACATAGTGAATCTTCCTCCTCCACAGTCTGAAGGATTAGTGCCAATCACTTTGGAAACATGAGAAATCATGTGGATCCATCCTGATCTAGTAGCAGATTTTGAATCGCCTTCTCCTCAAAAGATTTCTTCTCAAAAATCCAAGAAGGCTGGAAAGATCAAGTCATGTCATATGACTTCTCTTGGGTCTACCTCTGACACAGAGCCAAAAGAGAAAGAAGAAGCACTTGTTAGTGCTACTCGAACGGGGAAACCTTACCTAAAGGATTATTCTAAAAATCCTGAAGATCCTACTGATATCCCTTCAGATGCTAAAGATGTTCCTAACGTTCCTCCTGAAGAAGAATCATCTATTGAACCTGTTCCTCCCAAGCCTACGGCTCTGGAGAAAGGCAAACAACAGGCTCGGTTTGATAAGCCAATCAAGAAGTCTTCTCCTCTTGGACTTCAGAAGCCTTACAACTTCGACATTTTGGCTCAGCTTGCTAATACTCCAGCTAGAATGTTCCTCTTTGAACTTCTACGTCTTTCTAAAAAAACTCGGGAGACGTTAAGTGAAGCACTTCTACAAGCTGACTCTTGTCTTGCACAATTGAAGAAGTCGGATGCGGAACCTGCCACTTGCTTACATTGCAACAGTGTACTTGAGATTATCCCAAATATCACCTTTACACAAGACGACATGTTATTGGAGGATAATCGACATGACCGACCTCTCTACTACACTGGTTATATTGATACGATGAAGATAGATCGTATCCTCATTGACCCAGGGTCTGCTATAAGCATAATGCCAAAGAGTTTGTTGGATGAACTAAAAATCCCTCTTCACAAGCTCTCCAAGACGGTTACTACTATCCTGGGATTCAATCAAAGCCGAAGTGAGCCTTTGGGAAAGATTCATCTGAAGCTTCAGATAGGCGATTTCAGATCTAAAGTCACTTTCTATGTGATCGAGATCGCGGGATCCTATAATCTTCTTCTGGGGAGGCCCTTTCTTCATGAAAATAATGTGGTGCCCTCTACTCTTCATCAATGTTTTAAATACATTGATAGCAATGGAAGAGTACAAAAAGAAGTTGCTGATATAAATCCCTTCCATGGGGTTGAAGCTTATTTCAATGATTCTCGAATGTACAAAGAAGAGTATACAAGGATCATACAAGCTATGGAGAAAGAAGATGCACAAAGTGAGACTTTAATAATCCCTGTTAAAAGTCGAACTACTCAGCAACAATCTCCTAAATCCTCTGGAGAAGATTCTTTCATCATTCCAGTGAGTGGACGGATCTCTCCGTTGCCTCAATCATCTACTCAAAATACACTGATCATTCCTGTCAGTGGGCGTACTACAGTTTCTGTACCTTCACAAGATACTCTGCTAATTCCAGTTGGAGGGCGGACTACTCTTCCTACTCAAACTTCAAGGGAGCTCACCTCTTTTGAGCCATTTGTTATCGATCTTAATCGAAACAAAGCTTCTTCTTCTTCTCCCCCTTTAGTCATTGACTTGGCTAAAATCTCTAAGGCTCAGCCTTCTCCCAATGTAAATATTGCTGCTTTTACATTTAATGAAAAGTCTCCACCTTTGCAGTACGTTGATGTGTGTAATTATGTTCATAGTTATTTACATCTATTAGATGACTTGAACACAATAACCATAGGAGTTGTACAGACTGTTCATACAGATGTATCTCTAGAACCTGTACAATCTTCATACTTTCTAGTTCCCAGCAGAAAGCCAGGAGACATTCCAATATTCTTCTACAAAGGGCCTCAAAATCCTTCTGATCTTGAAGTTGATGACAAAAATGATGATACTGGAAGATTACAACTACGTCGTTATAGTCAGCAATCTAGAGACATCATCAAAAATATGGGCTATGACTTCAGGACTGGCCTCAATAATAGAAAAGGAAGAAAAATACCTGTCCGGATTCCTCCTTTGAAATATGGAAGGACGAAATGTGGATTGGGTTATACTGATCCTACTCCTTTCATCAATATTATCCATGAAGATCCTGAGTCTGACGAAGATAAGAGATCTGATTCTTCTAGTACCACTTCTTGGGATTCCGATACGAGTATCGGTGACTTCTATTGTAACCTTCTGTCTTCCAATATGGTTTTTATTGACCATTCTGAAGAAAGTGATGAAGACGAAGAAGAGTTTGAAATCTCACCTGAATCAGAACAGTGGGCCCAAAGATTAGATAATCAATGGGAGTTCCGTTTCGAGCAAAAAGAACCTCCGACTGAAGATAAACTTGTTCAAATAGATGTTGGTGAAGAGGGATCTCCCAAACCAATATTCATCAGTGAAAGTCTTTCAGAAACTGATAAGAAAGACATGATCAAACTCATTCGTGATTACATCGATATCTTTGCTTGGAGTTATGAAGATATGCCAGGGCTTGATCCTCAAATTGCAACTCACAAGCTCAATATCTTGCCGAATGCTAAACCGGTCAAACAACAACAACGACAATTTCGTCCAGACATCATGGATGCAATTGAAGCTGAAGTCAATAAACTCATTACCTCTGGGTTTATTAGAGAGGAACAACATCCCGATTGGGTGGCTAATATTGTTCCTGTTCTTAAAAAGACTGGCAAGATCAGAGTATGCATAGACTTTCGCGATCTCAATGCGGCATGTCCTAAAGACGAATTCCCTCTACCAATCACTGATGTCATGGTTGATAATACCTGTGGATTTGAACGAATGTCATTCATGGACGGGTATTCTGGGTACAATCAGATCAAAATGTTTCCAGAAGACGAGAAGCACACTTCTTTCAGAGCGCCGATTGGAACATACTGTTATACGGTTATGCCATTCGGTCTCAAGAATGCAGGAGCAACTTATCAACGAGCTATGAGCACTATATTCCGTAAACATTTACGGAAAACATTCGAATGCTATGTTGATGATATTGCAGTCAAAAGTCGACAAAAGGAGGATCATATCCAAGATTTGAAGACTATATTTGATCTAATGCGTAAGCATCAATTAAAGATGAACCCTACTAAGTCCTTCTTAGGCGTCTCTAGTGGTAAATTTCTCGGCTTCGTCATTACCTCTAAAGGTATACACGTGGATCCCGAGAAGATCAAAGCCATCCAAGAGATGCGTCCTCCACGCACCTTAAAAGAGCTACGAGGATTTCAAGGAAGAATCACTTATATCAGGAGATTTATCTTTAATTTATCAGGACGCTGCAGACCATTTAACAAACTTATGAAGAAAGGTGTCTCTTTTGTCTGGAATGATGAATGTCAGAAAGCATTCGATGATATAAAACAATATCTGATGAGCCCTCCAGTATTGGTACCTCCCGTCTCAGGAATACCGTTCCTCCTCTATACTCGAGCAATGAGTCATTTATTGGGTGCATTACTCGCTCAAAAGAATCAAAATGGCCATGAACAAGCCATTTATTATCTCAGTCGCACTATGACTGGAGCTGAACCTCGATATTCACCGGTTGAAAAAGAATGTCTAGCCTTGATGTTTGCTGTCCAAAAGACACGTCATTATATCATTGGCCAGACTATTCATGTCATCTCCAAGATCAATCCTATACGGATCATGATGAAGAAACCCAGTGTTTTGAATTCTCGATTGGCTAACTGGAGAATCCTACTTGCTCAGTATGACATGCATTATATTCCTCAGAAATCAGTCAAAGGACAAGCTTTAGCTGATTTTCTGGCTGCTCACTCAATTCCAGAAAATTCAAAACTCTATGATGAAATCCCAGATGAAGTCCTAGATTCAAATCAAATTGCTGAAGAAGATCCTACTTGGCGTCTATTCTTTGATGAAGCATCAAGAATTGGTCCTAATGGCGATATTGTCGCTGGAGTTGGAATTGTTCTTGTATCGCCAGAAGGTCTTGCCATCCAAAGAGCTTATTCTCTTGATCAGCCGTGTTCAAACAATGTAGCTGAGTACAACGCATTACTTATTGGTCTTCAACACGCTAAACATCTGAATATTCAACATTTGGAGGCATATGGAGACTCTAAACTTATTGTCAATCAGATCAGGGGTACTTATGAAGTTCGCCATCAAGATCTGGTTCCTTATCATAGAGCGGCCATATCTATGGCCTCATCATTTAAGGAATTCTTCATTGAACATGTTAGGCGAGCATGTAACACAGAGGCTGATGTCCTTGCTAATCTTGCAGCGGTGCTGGCTATCCCAATCAGACGGCAACAAATGATTGTTGTTCATAATCGAGAGTTATTTCATCTTGAAAATAACCTGACTCTAGGACTTCCAGTTGACATTGAAGAATCAACATCTCATGACGTCAACATAACAAGAGGATTTGGATTCAGTCGTAAATCGATGTCATCTTTATCCGATTCCAGCATAGAATTCATCTTCAGTAACTCGACTGAGGATCAGAATACGGATAAAGATTGGAGACTTCCTTTCTTAGATCTCGTATTATATGATATTCTTTCGGATGATCCGAGTGAGGCAGCATCTATCAGACGACGATCACTCAGATTCTATTACAATCATACAACAAAGACCTTATATCGTCGAGCTTATGATGGTTTACTCCTTCGGTGCATTGCCGGTGATGAAGCCCAACAAGTTATTCGTGAAGCACATGATAGAATTTGTGGAGCGCATCAACCTGGGCTAAAACTTCAAGACCGTATTCGGCGGATGGGTTATTATTGGCCAACTATGGTATCAGATGCCATTGAATATGCAAGGAAATGCAAAGCTTGCCAAATCCATACGGATTTTATACATCAACCTTCGGAATTTCTACATCCGACGGCAGCATCATGGCCCTTCGAAGCTTGGGGCATGGACATTGTCGGCCCGATCAATCCACCGTCATCTAAAGGTCATCGGTTCATTCTCGCAATAACTGATTACTTCTCCAAATGGGCCGAAGCCATTCCTTTATCTGAAGTTAAGACGTCTAATGTCATCAGCTTTATTAAGCACCACGTCATCTACAGATTTGGTGTTCCTCGACGCATTGTTCATGATAACGGACCATAGTTCGTCAGCCAGAAATTTACTCGATTCTGTGACGATCACCGGATCAATAATGTTGCTTCTACCGCATATAATCCAGCAGCTAACGGATTGGCAGAAGCTTTCAACAAGACTATCATCAAACTCCTAAAGAAGTTTGTCTCCACTAACAAACGTAATTGGAGTGACAAGCTCGGGGAATGTTTGTGGGCTTATCGCACTACAGTCCGTAATGCTACTAAGTGTACACCTTTCTCTCTGGTGTACGGATCTGAGGCTGTTCTCCCATTAGAGATTCAAATTCCTTCTTTAAGGATAGCAATCGCTAATGAACTCACTGCTGAAAATAATGATCGTCTTCGACTTCAAGAATTGGAGGCTCTGGATGAAAAGCGGTTATCTGCTCAACAGAATATTGAATTCTATCAAGCTAGAATTTCAAGGGCTTTTAACAAGAAAGTCAGAATTCGAACATTTCAGAAAGGAGAACTTGTGCTTACTGTCAGACGCCCGATGACTATGACACACATGAGTAAGGGCAAGTTTGATGCAAAATAGGAAGGTCCATTCATTGTCAATAAGATCTTTTCTAATGGGGCTTATCAACTCACTACTCTAGATAGTAAAGCCACTATGATGCCCATCAACGGCAAATTCTTGAAGAAGTACTACGTCTAATATTTCTATCAAGATTGTCCTCCCATCCTTCTCCAGCTGTTTCATTGTTCTTTCCGAAGAATCATTCTGATATCTATTATCCCCAGTGGAGATAGGTATTCTACTTTGTATCATTTTCTCAACAAATTTGATATCCAGAAAATCATGTCCATATTACCTCTAAATTTTCTATCTTAATAACATATTTATGAAAATGATATTTAGTCTTTCTGATTTCTGAGTCAAAAGATCAATGAATAAAGGCAAAAATATAAAGTGGGAAGGATATATCGTAAACAAAGTTTCCTTAAACGGAGTTTATTTGAGACAAATTCTTCAAGAAAAAGAGTACATCATCATGGAAGATCACTGTAATCCCTTTCATATTTTGGACGAGGACCACATACATAATCAGCAAAAGAATTGAGTACATCTTTTCCTGACCGCACCAAGAATTGACAGGCAGCTAGCCTCATTGCTTCTTCTTCTTCGGTTTCTCCTGGTTCGACCAGGAAGTCCATGATATCTTTCGGCGGCTTGGGAGTAGACGAACTTTCGCCCATTTCCTTCTTCTGCGGAGGTGGATGTTCTTTAACACCTTCAGTAGCTTCGGGGAGGACTTCAGTCTTCTTTATATTCTCTTCAGAAGACATTGTGGATAAAATGCGATCATTCTACTCAAATATATGCTCTATTTATAAGCATATGGTTACAAGGATCGAAGGGACGTATTCTTTCCCGATATTCATTTCATCCATTCATTTCTCACATTCATCCGACGTTTCACATGTTCATTAATATTTGACGGTTCATCCGTTCATTTATTACATTCACTCGACAGTTCATCTGTTCATCATTTCCTAACGGTTCATCCGTTCATAATCTTCTATCAATTTATTAAGTGGGGATTCGTTATTTATCATGTTTTCATAACCTCTGAATCAATTCCGAATCTACTTACTCATTTGTCATGTTTTGACCTCTGCATAGAAATCAATCTATTTTCTTTCGAGTTCCTATATATTATCATGTCCATAATACCTCTGATAATATCATATACTCTAAAACAGAAAAGATGATTTTATTATCTATCATGTCCATAATTCATCCACAAATACAAATCATTGAGCATAGAAGAATTGTCATTTCTATTCCCATTTCACCACAAAAAGTCTATTACATTTTCTTAGACTTTCTTACAAATCATAATGGAAATCTATTACAAATCTTGGATTTTCATTCTACACCACAACGATAACCTAATAGAGATCTATCTTCTTCTTTGGATCTTCTCCGTCGGACCTTCTCCGTCAGGTTCGTTGTTGGTGGCAATTCCTGACTGTCTGGGTCTCAGTCACGACCAGATCAGCAGGAATCAAACTCTGGTCTTCTCTCTCAGACGAGAGGAGAACCACAGAGTATGGCAGCCCGACGGCGTGTTGCTGCCAATACAGCTCGTGGAGGAACGGCGGCACCTCAAGCAGGTAGGAATGTATCCAGTATTGGGATACGATTCCTAGTTCTGCCGTCAGAGGAACTCTACTACCCAATCTCTCGGGTTAGAGTTAACTCCACCATCCAACTCTCGTGTATAAAGGCTCTTCCTACCATCTAAGGAAGACCCTTCTATCCCACGAAGAGTTCTGAGTTGTCTGATTTATGCGTCAAAAGCGTATGAGCTCCCTGATGTAGATGTCAGCAGGATATTCTCCACAGCATCCACATCCCCAATGCCAGTTCTGAAGAAAATTTTCAGCCAAGTTTCTGTAGAAAGATCAACAGAAATCATTCAGTATGCATTTATCAAACAGAAACAGGCGTGTATTGTTCAAATCAGAAACAAGAAACAGAAAGCCTATCTTCAACAGCAAAAATAAGTACATGTATTACACTGACTTACCTTCAAATTTGCTGCTAAGGATTGACAGACTCATGTTTGATACAGTGCGCAGAAGTCGAACATCAGACAACATGGCTTTCCTATTTTTTTCTCACAGAAAATTTATTCTCAGAAGAGAGGAAGAAGAATGGGAAGATGAGTTTGCGTGGAGTTCATCCATCTATTTAAAGGGTCAAGTGCAGGTCTATTCTTGGAAAAGATCCGCATAAATAGCGCTCGTAAATTGTGGAATGAGTGTCACGTGTGCTTCGGGAGACAGTGCAACATTGGAAACAGTCAAAGTGTGCTAATTAATATTCTTCATTAAAAGGCACGCAGATCAAACACAAAAGTTGTACTTCATTCTTTAACAGGCACTGATGGCCTTACAAAAAGAAAAGAAAAGTGCAACAAAAGCGTAGAAAGTTACGCTTTATTTTCCAGAGCGGCTAAGTTTGATGCCTAACTCCTCTACGCTCTTAACTTCCAGGCGATGCAACAGAGTCTCGAGCATTTCACGCTTCTCCATAAGGCTCCGCCCATCAGAAGAGGACGAGCCATCCAATCCAAAGTAGCTCAAGAGATTCTTGGCTAACTGCGTAGAGTCGTCCTTGAGCTCGATGACGACAGGTTCGGGTTCTTTGCCCCCAAAAGTAGGGTCACCATGGGAACAAAAGCCCAACTTTCGTGCTTCCTCTTCGGCTGCTTCCTTTGGGGTCATATTTTCGAGAGATGAATGTCAAAACTGAGAATCTCTTCCTGTTTATATAACAGATCTCGTCGACAGTTCATATTCCACCACAAATTGGACGCAATCAGTCTCGGAGAACGAAGAGTCATTATAATATTTAATAGGTTCATTCGGGTGTTTTCGAAGAACTTCAAAGTCTTTTCGACTTTCGAAAAATCATTTAAGTCATCTCAGCGTGACTTTAACTCATTTCATCATCTCTATTTCAAAGTATTTCGAAAATATTTTATTATTTTTCGAAAACTTTAAAGGGGGTTTTGTAGGCCTCAAAAATGAAGTCACGCTGAGTTGATCAGAATAAGTCACGCAGAGTGATCCAAGAAGCAGCACAAAAGATACGCTAAGTTCTGCCTGGCCATCTCCTTTAGAAGTCACGCAGTGATAGCTCAGCCATACGTCAGAATCATAATGACTGACAACACAACAGTCGAGAAACGTCTCCTCGTATACCACGTATGCACAGAACTCGAGAGATCATCGCCGTCTTTTGCGTGATTTTCGAAATCTTCCTTAGCAAGACTCACTCTTCACCAAGTTGGCGTGACTTTGGGTCTTATCTTCATTTAATGCGACTGACAATATAATCAATGTCAGAGATTTTGTGTCAGACGAAGCATACCAAATCAAGACAGCTGGCGGTTTGCGTGGATTCTGAACCTTCTCCTTCCTCAAAATATTGCGTGACTTTTGAGTTATTCTTCTCAAAGCCTGCGTGAATTCTGAAGTATTCTTCTTCAAAGCTTGCGTAGATTTTGCCTTCAACGAGTCTGCGTCAACGAATCTGCATGGATTTTTGCCTTCAGCAAGTCAGCGTGGATTTCATTTCAACTGGAGTACGTGGCAGCCATGCCACCGATCTCTCTCTCGCGTGCCCAGTAACTTGCACACGACCCATGCACTGATGCCATGTGTCCAACAGTTACGGGCCACGTCCAGTAACTACTCGCTAACCCTGCGTGTATTTAGAGTCTGCGTGACTTTTCAAGTGCACCAGTGGTGAGGTAGTTATCTTTTCAGTTATTATTTTTGACTCTATAAATAGAGTTCTTTTTCTCATTCATTGTACAGATACATTGATATCTACTGTCAAAATTTTGAGAGTTTTTCTTCTTCGCATAGTCCAAGGGATAAAGCGATCGTCTTCTAGATCGGATTCCTACAGTTGTAATTTTTCCAGAAACACAACAAATAAAGAGAATTTCTTTATGGAAAACACATTCTTGTTTGGTGAGGCTTTTGAGAAAAGCTCGCAACCAAGGCCGAGGATGGAGGAAAGAATAGTCCATCAAGAAGATAGATCTTTCTTCATACCAGATATTGCCCGCTGTCTCCCTTTATCCCGGTATGCTCATGCGAGCTACCCAAGGAAGATGGATTTGAACATCACTCTTTTCCAAGATGCCCGTGCAGGGAAAATTTTTGTGAAGAAGGGGTCAAATAAGAAGGATATGTTCTACAGCTCCTCTGATAGATACAGTGTCTTGTTGAGAGGCTTGAGACCTGGTTGCATTCTGCCAGAGAACTCCACTATGTTGATGCCTGTCAGAACACCGATATTTGCAAACGAATTTGCGAAAGCTGAAGGGAAGTACCCCGAACAAGATATCAGATTGACTGGATTGGTGAATCCAGACTACAGGAGATGGAATTGTATTGCTAATTGGATTCTGACAACTTTTGAAGACAAACTTCAACAGATCAATCTATACCAAGCAGTGCACGCCACTGTTTATGGTTTTGCACCCAATCCACACATGTTCTTGGCCTTGGCTGAAAGATACAATTATAGAACGGAAACTTTTATGACCCCTGGTGGAGAAATTGGGTTTGCACTCCACGAGATAAAATATATCTCGTACTTGCCAATGGCAGACGCTCCATATGAGGAGTTCGTTCCAACAAATGATGAGTTGGACAAACTTAGAAGGGAAAACGCAGCGATGGTAGCAGTATTTGAGGAACTGCTATGCCATTACAAGATATGCTCCCTGTTTTATAAGAGTGCCACAGCCAACACCTGTTATTCTTCGAAATGGTTACCCTATCTGTTCCTTAACCATATAGAAGAGAAGAAAACTAAGGAAAATGACAAATGCTATCCCAATTTCTTCAAACCTTTGAGCAATACAGAAGTTATGAAGCTGATGGATCAGAGTGGTAATTTTGATAAACAAGTGAAAGATGATTATGAATATCCTCCTTTGAAGACAGGGGACACTCTGGAGAGTTACTTGAGAATGGGTTATAGACCCATGTCAAAAGAAGCCCAACTGGCAGGGTTTCTGACATACTGGCTTCGGCGGTTTGTGGTTCCCGGATCCAGTGCTGTGGATCGCTTTCACCGCGGCGTTCTTTTTGCAGCGGTCAAGTTAGTTTTTGGCTACAAGATGGACCTGTTATCAGCAATGACTTGCAAATTAAATGCCAGTCTTCGTTTGTATGTAGATTTGATGCTGAAAGCAAAAGGAGAGAAAGAGTTCCCTCGCCTAGAACTGCCATACATATATCTATTTGGATGGTTGCTTCTCAACTATCCCACTTTAATGGACCCCGGCATGGGACCGGTTGATGGTAGCTTTCTGCGAAGGTACTCTCAGGGAAAATGGAAGTACACTTCTTTGAGCGAGTGTAGGTATATTCTAAATCTGAATAAAGGATAGAACTTTTATTGTGCTCCTCTCCCTGCTGGATATGATCAGATGCCAACAAACATGGTGGACTCAAAGATGCAGCCTCTAACCCGTGCAGCCTTTGAATGGTTGAAGACAATTCGACCATCTCATCTGGTATACCGGTTCGAAGAGGAATGTTACTTAGAACCATATCTCCCCAGCCGTTTTGCTCGGCAATTTAGATATGATCAATTCTATGTGGGAAATGCAATCACCTGTCTCCAAGGCAAGGGTTATTTGATAGACGGGGCCCGAGCCTGGGCTTACTATAGTGCCCATGATACGAAGGCCATATTCTCGATGCCAACAATTAGCACTCATGGTCCCTGGATGTTATTTACTTATTCAGTATTTTATACATCCGCGAATACTTTTGCTGAGAATTTTAACCTTGCAGATAGTTTCGCTTCCTCGACGAGATTGAAGAGAGAAAAAATTGCTATGTCAATCCCAATAAATGATGAGGTGCACGAGCCAGCAGATGCACCTTTAGAAGTTTCGAGGGATATTATATTCCCTCAAGAAGTAAACGCAGCAATGCGTATCTCTCTGAAAGTGGGTAGATCTCCTGCAAAAAGAAAAAGAAGAGAAGATCCACCTGCTCCAGCAGCAAAGAAGAAGTTGATCCTAGATCATTCTTCTGAACGGATCACCACTCGATCCCAGTCTCGACAACTGGCCGGGTCAACTCAACAAGAAGAGGCTGCAACACCAACTTCCATCCAGAAACAAGTTGAAACTGTTAATATAGAGAGCCCTGATAGGCCATTGAAAAGAAAGAAGCTAGCCCAGAGAAGGAATCGAGCCTTGTCTTCAATGGTGATGGATGCTGCCGCTAGATTGGTTTTGCCCTCTCCTACTCCTGTTTCAGAGCCTAGGGATAGAACTCCTAGTCCTGAACATAAAGAGGAGGTTGAGCAAAGGGTAGATCCTGCTCCGGAAACTGAGGTCGAAAAGCCTAAAGGAAATACTGTGGAGGAAGCGAGGGAAGAGCAATTACAGCTTGTTGAACTTCCGCCTACTCCGAGAACCCTTCGCGAAGAGGAAGATCGCGAAGTCATTGCAGCTTTGGAAGATTGTCTCTACAGTCCTCTGGAAAACTATGGTGACCAAGCCGCAACTACCAGCGAGAAGGCACCAGAAGAAGAAGACGAGGATGAAGAAAGCTCTTCATCTGAGAATGTTGATGACTATATACATGATCTTGAAAAAGATGATGTAGATGATGAGGATATTGAAATCCCAGAGAATGCTGCTGAGACCTTAGATCCTGAAAAGGATGTTGAGGCTCCAGAGAATGTTTCCGATACCTTAACTCCTGAAAAGGATGTTGAGGTTCCCGAAAAAGCAATAAATGAAGAAGCCGTAGAAGAAACTCCCGCCAATGATCCTCAAGGTATAAAATGAAATTAGCCATCTCCTCTTGAATGAATTGATAACTAATGTCTTTATTTGTATTTCTTGTAGATCATGAGACTCCTCCAATACCTCCGACGTGCACGGACATAGTGCCCATAACGACGGTGGTTATTAGTAGTAGTCATCATTTGTCTTATGGTTCTGAAGCGGATAGTAGCCAAGCTGTTGCAGCTGAAGTTACTTCTGCTCTGCCAGAGTCTACTCCTGCAGAGGATAAGCTCATTGCTGGACTGAACCAAGGTCAGACTACCTTCATTTGATCTTTTTGGTTATTTGGCAAACGACTAGCAAAATAACAATTTTACTTTTGCAGAAGAACAAACAGGAGGGGCGAATAGTTCCACTCTGGCCCCTTTGTTTAAAGAGTCTGCCATCCAGACACAAAGGGTCGAGCATCCTACTACCTCATCTTCGACAGGAGTAGCTGCAACTCCCGGGACTCTGGCAATTATTCAACAAGTTGTTCAATCCTTCACCAGATGCTTCTTTGAGTCGCTGAGACCCCTCGTCAACAAAATGATAGACAAAGAGGGAGCTGATTTCTTTATGGTTAGAAACCCGACTTCTCTATTGGTGAGGGCTGTAAGGGAGCAACGTGACGAAGCCCAAGCTACTCTCCTTGAGCATATACTGGATGAATTAGAAGTCTCCATAAAGAAATATAAGGAGCTTAAACAGAAGAAAATAGAATCTCTAGTGCAGGCTGAGTTTGAGCGAATGGCCCAAGCAGTTGATATGGAAAGGATGAATCTTCAAAATCTTTTGGAGGCTTATTCCACAAAGTCTGCTGAATACAATTCTAAATTAGAATCAGTAACTTTGATGGCTGAAAGAAAAGGATAGAGAACTGCTGAACTGAGAGCAGAAATTGTTCGTCTTCAGCAAGAATTAGAAGAAGAAACTGCTAATCATCAACTTGTGATTGATCAATTCAACGCCTTGATTCAAGAGAAGGCTGAGTACGATGCTACTCATGGTGCAGAGATCACTCGCCGGACTGTAGAGTTGCCCGTCTTTAATGAAGAGACTGGGATGGAAGAGGCTAGAAGGAGAGTGACATCCACTCATGAAGAAGAGCTGCAGACTCTGAAGCAGCAGATTGACAATTTGATTATTCCTCCTTCTTAATAGAACTTTTTGTATCTTTTGTCGTAGATGTGTTTTTGTAATGCCTCGTATTTTAATAAATAAAAGACATTTTGCTGTGGCTCCATTATTTGTTGCATATCTTGTTTAGATATAAATAATAGAGATAGAAAATATATTCAGAGGTGCAAGACATGATATATTTCTTGTAGAAAATAATTATATTCATTACATCTACTCAGAGGTAACATGGACGTAGCAGAATATATCGAATATTATTATTTCAATTGACAACTTAATCGAAAACGACAAGTTGCTGATATGGATGTGAGATGAACGGACAAACCGTCAAATGATAAAACGAATGGATAAACCGTCAAATGATAATGAATGAACGGGCGAACCGTCGGATGAATGTGAATGGGTGAACCATCGAATGAATATAATGAACGGACGAATCGTCAAATGATAATAAATGAACGGGCGAACCGTCGGATGAATGTGAATGGGTGAACCATCGGATGAATATAATGAACGGACGAATCGTCAAATGATAATAAATGAACGGGCGAACCGTCGGATGAATGTATCGCTTCGTTGTTTGAGAAATCTCTGCCTATAAATAGGACAGAAATCTGATAGGAATGAGCACTTTCACTTTTCAACATAAAAATGTCGTCTGAAGATGCACTCAAGAAGATTGAGCTCGCCCCGAAGGTTGAAGAAGACGTTAAAGAACGTCTTGTCGATCTAGATCAGCCAAAGGAAGCAGAAGCAGGCGAAGGTTCGTCTGCACCCAAGCCACCGAGAGACATCCTTGACTTTCTGCTTGAACCGGGAAGGACTGAAGAAAAAGAAGCCATGAGGATGGCTGCCTGCAAGTTCCTCGTGGGCTTCAGCAAAGAGGTTCTCGGCTCTTTTGCTGATCGTGTTTTTGAAAAGGACGGTAGTGGTCCGCGTCCAAATGTAGAGAAGGATGATAGTGATCTTCCTTAATATCATGTACTATCATTCATGATTAAATAAAATTTTATTTATGAACATGAATCTGTTTGATGATTTACAAGCATTTACATTTATACATAGTACTTTTTAAGGAATTTGCCATTGATAGGCATCATTGCAATTCGTCCATCCATTTCTGAGAGTTGATAAGCTCCATTTGAGAAGACTTTGCTCACCACGTATGGACCTTCCCACTTTGCGTCGAACTTGCCTTTGCTCATATGAGTCATAGTCATAGGACGTCTGACTGCTAAAACAAGTTCTCCTTGCTGAAAGGCTCTGACCTTCACTTTACGATTAAAAGTCTTCGAAATGCGAGCTTGATATAACTCAATATGTTGTTGAGCCATTAATCGCTTTTCGTCGAGTGCCTCCAATTCTTGAAGTCGAAGAAGGTCATTGTTCTCTGTAGTGAGCTCGTTAGCAATGGCAATCCTTAAAGAAGGAATTTGAAGTTCCAGAGGAAGAACAGCTTCACAGCCATATACCAGAGAGAAAGGCGTAAAACCTGTAGGATTGCGGACCGTAGTTCGGTAGGCCCATAGACATTCGGCAAGCTTTTCACTCCAATTCCGTTTGTTAGTAGATACAAACTTTTTGAGAAGCTTGATAATAATTTTGTTGAAGGCTTCGGCTAAACCATTAGTAGCAGGATTGTAGGCAGTCGAAGCGACATTGTCAATCCGATGATCATCACAGAATCTGGTAAATTTCTGGCTGATGAATTGCGGTCCATTATCATGAATAATTCGTCGAGGGACACCAAATCGATAAATGACATGATGTTTGACGAAGTTGATAACACTACTGGTCTTGACTTCAGCCAAGGGTATAGCTTTAGCCCACTTAGAGAAGTAGTCTGTTATTGCTAAAATGAACCGATATCCTCTAGAAGAAGGAGGATTAATAGGACCTATGACATCCATGCCCCAAGCTTCGAAAGGCCAGGAAGCAGCTGTCGGATGTAGAAGTTCTGAAGGTTGATGAATGAAGTCTGCATGGATTTGACAGGCTCGACATTTCCTTATATATTCGATGGCATCTGATACCATAGAGGGCCAGTAGTAATCCATTCTTCGGATACGATCCTGTAATTTAGGACCGGGCTGATGTGCTCCACAAATACCATCGTGAGCTTCACGCAGTACTTATTTTGCTTCTTCACCAGCTAAACAGCGTAGAAGAAGACCGTCATAAGTTCGTCGATAGAGAGTCTTAGTGGTCTGATTGTAATAGAATCGTAGAGATCTTCGTCGAATACTTGTAGCCTCCTTAGTATCTTCGGGGAGTATGTCATGAACCACGAAGTCAATGAAAGGAGTTCTCCAATCTTCATTGATAACATTAATTTCAGCAAAATTACTGAACTCAATGTTACGATTGTTTTCTACGCAAAACAATTCTCGATTAGAAATAACCACCACTTGTTGTCTTCGGATGGGGACAGCTAAGACTGCTGCAAGATTAGCTAAGGCATCTGCTTCAGTGTTACAAGCTCGACGTACATATTCAATAAAGAAAGCTTTAAATGATGTAGCCATGTTAATTTCTGCCTCAAAGTAAGGTACCAGATCTTGATGACGGATTTCATAAGTTCCTCTAATCTGGTTGACAACTAGTTTAGAATCGCCATAAACTTCGAGATATTTAATGTTCAATTGCTTAGCTAATTGAAGACCAATGAGTAGAGCATTGTACTCTGCTACGTTATTAGAGCAAGGCTCATCTAGAGAGTAGGCTCTTTGGATAGTCGATCCGTCTAGAGAAATAAGAACAACTCCAACTCCTGCTACAATAGCACCATTGGGTCCAATTCTAGATGCTCCGTCAAAGAATAAATGCCAAGTTGGAAATTCTTCAGAGATCAAGTTGACTTCCAATGTCTCGTCTGGAATTTCGTCGTAGAGTTTGGATGTTTCTGGTACAGGATGAGCTGTCAAGAAATCTGCCAATGCTTGACCTTTGACAAATTTTTGAGGAACATACACCATGTCATATTGGGCTAGAAGGATGGCCCATGTAGCAAGCCAAGAGTTGAGTGTGCTAGGCTTTTTCATTAATACCCGAAGAGGATTGACTCGGGATATGACATGAATAGTTTGACCAATGATGTAATGCCTTGTCTTTTGAACGGCGAACATAAGAGCTAGACATTCTTTTTCAACCGGACTATAACGATGTTCAGCACCAATCATAGTTCGACTGAGGTAGTAGATGGCTTGTTCATGACCTTCTTTGTTCTTTTGGGCGAGTAAAGTACCCAATGAATGATCCATAGCACGGACATACATTAAGAATGGAATGCCTGAGATTGGTGGTACCAAAACTGGTGGGTTCATGCGATATCGTTTGATGTCGTCGAATGCTTGCTGACATTCTTCAGTCCAAATAAAAGATACACCCTTCTTCATTAGCTGAGTGAATGGTCTGCAGCGTCCAGACAAGTTCGAAATGAATCGCCTGATGTACGCAAGTCGACCTTAGAATCCTTGTAGCTCTTTTAAGTTGCGTGGAGGACGCATCTCTTGAATGGCTTTGATCTTCTCGGGATCCACGTGTATACCCTTAGAGGTAATGACGAAGCCGAGAAACTTGCCACTAGAGACACCCAAGAATGACTTGGTGGGATTCATCTTGAGCTGATGTTGACGCATGAGATTGAAGATTGTTCTCAAATCTTGGATATGATCTTCTTTTAGACGACTTTTAACAGCTATATCATCAACATAACATTCGACTATTTTACGAAGATGTTCTCTGAAAATGGTACTCATGGCCCGTTGGTAAGTTGTACCAGCGTTCTTGAGACCAAATGGCATCACCGTGTAGCAATAGACTCCCCGAGGAGTACGGAAAGATGTATGTTTTTCATCTTCGGGATTCATCTTGATCTGATTATATCCAGAGAATCCGTCCATAAAAGATATTCGCTCAAACCCACAAGTATTGTCAATCATGACGTCCGTGATAGGGAGAGGAAATTCATCTTTCGGACATGCTTCATTAAGATCCCGGAAGTCGATGCAGACTCGAACTTTGCCTGTTTTCTTCAAGACTGGAACAACATTAGCTACCCAATCAGGATGTTGTTCTTCTCGAATAAAGCCACAAGCGATGAGCTTTTTGACTTCATTATCGATCGTATCCATCATTTCAGGTTTGAATCGCCGTTGCTGCTGTTTGACTGGTTTAGCATTAGACAGAATGTTCAATTTATGAGTAGCAATTTTGGGATCTAAACCTGGCATATCTTTGTAACTCCAAGCAAAGACGTCAATGTATTCTTTAATGAGAAGAATCAACTCTTGCTTATCTGCTTCCGGAAGATTCTTGCTAATAAAGATTGGACGAGGCGACTCGCTTTCTCCTACATCAACTTGAATTAGTTGATCTTCAGTAGGAGGTTCTCTCTGTTCAAACCGGAGTATCCACTGATTATCCATCTGTTGAGCCCAAGGATCTGTTTCAGAACTTTCTTCAATGTCCTCATCATATCCTTCCGGAAGCTCAACAGAAACTATATTAGAGGATACAACCAGCCGATGGACTTCACCAATGCTAGTATCAGAATCCCATGATCTGGAATCGGAAGAATTAGAACGTTCTTCGCTATCAGAATCAGAAACTGCTGGAGATAGCATTGGAGGAGAAGCGTATCCGAGACCTCTTTTGGTCCTGCTATAATACATTTCTGACTTTCCTTGTGGAACAGCGGTACGGATGGGAGTTCGTCTACCCTTACCATAGTTGAGGCCACTTTTAAAGTCGTAACCCATCTTTCGGACGATGTCTTTTGATTGTTGACTGTAACGACGGAATTGAAGATGTTCCGTATCGTTAACTTTGCTATCATCCGTGTAGCTAAATTTTTGTTCCGGTCTTTTACTAAAAAGTATTGGACGTTCACCTTTCTTGCGAGCAGGAACAATACGATATGAATCTTTTGGGTGTTCACATGAAACTTCTGTTTGAAGAGATTGTACAACTCCCATTGTAAATGACTGAAAGCTATCTAACATATCCAAATAGTATTTAGTATGATAAATAACATCAGTATACTGGAAAGTAGATGCTTCTTCATTGATATATACATCTGTATTTACAGCAGGACCTTTAGCCTTAGCAGGCTTGGTCAGATTGATTACAAGAGGGGGAGAAGAAGAACGTGGAGGAGGCTTGTTACGACGAAGGTCAATAACAAGTGGCTCAGAAGAGGTGAGCTCCCTTTTTTCCTTGTTGTGAGTTAAATCAACAACAAGAGGCTCAGAAGAAGCGAGCTGCTTTTTGTCTTTGTTACGACGTAAGTCAATAACAAGTGGCTCAGAAGAGGTGAGCTCCTTTTTATCTTGATCGTCATCAGTAGATTGACTTTGAACTGGCAAGTGAATAGCCAGTGGTTTAGAAGATTGAGGATGAGAAACACGCCCCTTGACAGGTATGATGAGAGTATCCTTGGGTACTGCTTCTTGATCTTCTTCAGTATCCATGGCCAATACCACTTTCATAAATTCCTCCTTGTACATATGAGCATCGTTGCAATACGCTTCAACGCCTTTGAAAGGATAAAGGTCTGCAACTTCCTTGTGAACTTGTCCTTTGTCATCAACGTATTTAAAGCATTGATGAAGAGTTGATGGAACAACATTATGTTCATGGAGGAATGGTCTTCCCAGGAGAGCGTTGTAAGAACAACCATGATTGTCAATGATATAAAAGGTCACCTTCGTGCGAAGATTGCCTATTTGAAGTTTTAGGCGGATCTTGCCCAAAGGTTCACTTCTTCCTTGGTTGAATCCCAGGATAGTGGTGATTGTGCTTGAAAGACTATGTACTGGTATTTTTAACGCATCTAGCATTGTCTTTGGCATGATGCTAAGTACAGATCCTGGATCTATCAGGATACGATCGACTTTCATCGAATCGACATATCCTGTATAGTAGAGAGGACGATCATGTCTGTTATCTTCCAGCAGCATATCATCCTGAGTGAAAGTGATGTTTGGAATCAACTCTAAGATACTATGACAGTGACGGCAAGAGACTGGTTCTGATTCCGACTTTTTGAGAAGAGTTAGGCAAGTTTCAGCCTGCATCAGAGCTTCACTTAAAGTTTCTCGAGTCTCTTTAGAAAGGCGCAAGAGCTCGATGATTGATAGCCTAGCTGGTGTATTGGCCAGTTGAGCCAATATATCAAAGTTGTACGGCTTTTCAAGTCCTGTAGGAGATGATTTCTTCAATGTTTTATCAAAGCGGACTTGTTGCTTGCCTTTGTCAGCCGTCATTGGCTTGGAAGGAATAGGTAATACAACTGGTGAAGATGTAGAAGGGATCTTTTCAGTAGAAGCAGGTTGTACTGGGGCAGGTTCAGAAGAAAAGGCAGGATCCTCTTGACCTTCAGAATGATCTTTCAAATAGGCTTTCCCTGATCTGGTGCCTAATAGAATTTCTTCGTCAACTATGGGATCAAAAGACACCATATTGCAAATCTTGGTTTTGCCTTTAGAACGAGCTTTCTTCTTGGAAGAAGAGGGCACCTCGAATTCCGAAGCAAGATCAGGATGGATCCACATAATTTCACCATTGTCAAGAGACAAGGGAACAAGACCTTCATTTGGTGGAAGTGGAAGATTCTCAATCTCAAGAGTAGCTTTAGGAATTGGAATGATACCGTGCTGTACCATCTGCGGAGGAAAATTACCAAACTGGACTGAAACCATGTTTGCAGTAACAGTCTTTTCGTCTTGCTGCAGAGTGACGACACCAGCATTGACAAGCTCTTGAATTTTGCCCTTAAGCACATAGCATGCTCGAGTAGGATGTCCAATGAACCTATGGTAAACACAATATTTAGGATGATCAGTCTTACCGACTTCATCAGGTTTCTTTAGATCTGGAAGTTGAATTTTATTGCTTTTGAGTAAACACTCAAAGATGCTTGCAGTGTCATTTTCATCAAAGGAATATTTCACTTTCGGACGAGGTTCCTTTGGTGGAGGTGCCGAAGGAGTAGGAGTGGATGTAGGCGGAGCCACATTGACAGCCAAAGATTCTTTGTTCTTGTTCAAATTAATATTCAAAGTCTCTTTCGCTTTACGATTGTTCTGGCGGTTGCCACCACCTGGAGTCTGATGTTCATCTCGATCGGGGTTAGACATCTGTACCCCCAATTGTTTGAACTTCTCGGCACTCACTTCAGCAGCTTTGGCGTTGACAATGAATGAAGGCCAATCTTGGAATTGGGTAGATCCCGTCCACATACTGTTAATAGGTAAAAGATTTACCTTACAAGTATCAATAGTGACAGCAGCTGGAGTCCCTGGAGGCATTTTCAAAGCTTCACGACGGAACCGTTCGATGAAACTTTCAGCAGTTTTATTATGTTTTTGTTTGATTTTGTTGAGAGCTGACATGGTCATGTCGTTAAATCCTTTATAGAACCGTTCCAGGAAGATTTATTTGAGACCTGAAAAGGAAGTGATACAACCATCGGGCAAACTTCTATACCAGTCATATGCTACGCCGGCTAAACAACCGACGAACACTCTGGTAAGAAGAGCGTCATTTGGCTGGAGTTGAATGGTCATTACCTCGAAATGATTGATGAATTGACTAGGGGAAGTACTGCCATCGAACAAAGAGATTGTTGGGATTTTGTACTTCGGCGGGAACGGGACTTCCTTCCATTCAACTGGATAGGGCTGCTTGATCCCCAATCTTTGTAAGTTGTCTTTCTCTTTAAATGCTTCGAACTGGGTTCGTAAGAGTTTGACAGCTTTATTGGCGTCTTCTGATGACGAAGAAGGAGCAGGTTGAGTTGTAGTGGTAGGAGGAGGAACAGCATTGTAAGCACTACCCCCAGCTCCTGACTGACTTGGTGTAGTTTGCACTTATACTTGTACAGGAGGCATTTGAGGAGACACTACCCCCAGCCCAATATTGACAGGTACCGAAGATGCTATGATCTCTGGACTAGTAGTAGGTACAATTGGTGGTGTAGCATGCTGTGCTACAATGATGGAATGCATACTAGCAACCATTTCAGCCATGGTTTTCAGTTTGTCTTCAAGTGCACCGATTCGCTGTTCCTGATTTATAGAAGTTGAAGCATCTGGATCATCAGTGACAACATAAGCTGTCACTTCTCTTGGTACAGTGGAAGATACCGTCTGTTCAGAGCTTTCGCTATATGCATCATAGTCTGAGAAAGAATAACCGGAAGGGTTTTGAGGAAGATTCCTTTGACCGATTGTATCTCGGCTTTGAGAGTGGGTATGTCGAAATACTCCTTCAGAAGATTCTTGGAGTAATTCTAAATACCGCTGGCTTGGCTTGCGGAGTCTACCATGCTTAGAGCATCTTTTACCCCCAGTGTCTCGGGAAGTCATGTTAACAGAAGCATACAAGACTTCGTCTTTCTCTGACATAGGTTCAGATGTAGCAAAAGTCAGACGATCAAAGACAGATCATTTTGTTGTTTGACAACAACATTGGATGATGACTTTGTGATTGCAATGATGATCAGATGGTTGAGATGGAGGTGTTGAGACATTGTCCCGCTTTTGTCTAAGATGTTCTCGAAGATCAGGAACAACAACAGGACGAGGAAAACTCTGAGGGATCTGTTCTTTGATAATGTTCGGAACATGATTCCGATTCTTCAAATGTTTAGTCCCTTGAGTATACAGGGAAGTGCTCACTTCATTGGCATAGGTGTCGGGAGTTTTGACGTTGGAGGTTTGTTTCTGATGATGTTTGATCTTCGGCATTGGCTGTTTGTGTTTTACCGAAGTGGGTCTGTTGAGATAAGTTCTGAGATCGGCAAATTCACCCCCAGGGGTTTCTGTTTGAGACACTAATAGTTTTCCCTATCTGGAACGGAAAATTTTGAGAGTCGGAAGGTCCTGAAATTCTGCTACCGGAGTAGGCAAAATACCTCTTTGATCAGTACAAGTTCTCTTATCATAAAGGAAAGAAGAATCCTTGTTTGAAAGAGTTCTAGTACTGATTGGTGCCAAGGCACATTCAGATGGATCTTCTTCAGTAAAGACTGAAGAAGATTGAGAAAAGACCAAAGGGCCTTTTCTATTGCTTTGAGACGAAGGGTTAGCTAAAGAGCGTTTTCCTCTGTTGTCTTCCAAGTCATGGGACAAGGAAGTTTGAGAAAAGACCAACGGGCCTTTTCCTTTGTTTTGAAGAGAAAGAGGAATAGCCAAAGGACTACCCCTAGTGGATTGTGCAGGAGCAATAGTGTGTTTGGGAAGAGGAGCAGAATCTCTTCCTTTGTTATGAGAAGAAGAGAGTTTAGCCAAAAGGCTGTCACTCTTGGTTTGCGCAGGAATGCTTTGCGCATGAATTCTGGCCATAGAAACTGTGGTTTGCGCATCAAGAGTTCTTGCCACAAAATATTTAGATTGCACTCTGGTTGCTGGAATATTGGTTTGCGCAGGAAGTTTAGCAGCCAATTGCGCCAGAGGCATAGGAGTTTTATACTTAGCCATGGCAGCATATGAAGTATTTTGTGCACTGGCCATAACAGACTGCACAGCAGTAGCAGGGACAGATTGTGCACTGGCTTTGGTGATAGAAACTCTGGACTGTGCAGCAGACTTACTGGCAGATTGCGCAGGAGACTTGCTGACAGATTGCGCAGGAGACTTGCTGGCTACATTGACGGAATGCGCAGCAGTCTTCGGGACCCACACTGGGCGCACTTTGCTTGTGGCAGCAGTGGTTGTAGTGCGAGGAGTGGTCTTGGAGTTGATCATGGATTCGTAGGCTGTCTGGTTGATCTTCACAACCAGTGTCTTCTGCGTCTTTCCGATAGACGCTACGTCACATTGAGTTGTCACTTTCTCATCGGAGGAGAAAGTCGTCCCCAGCAGAGTCGCCATTTTGTTTGCAAAAACAAAAGTATGAAACTTTATTGATACAAACTTTGTAAAAGATTACAATTTGAATTCTGGAAATGGTACAACTTTAGGAATCTAATCTAGATGACGATTGCTTTATCCCTTGGACGATGTGAACTTTGAAGACGAAGCCTCTGAAGTTGAGAACAACTCTGGAATTTAAGGCAGAAAGCCTCGGAAGTTGAAGGCAAAAGCCTCGGAAGAATGCAGCAGCACTTGGGCAAGAACTCCTGAACTCTCTGATTTCTGATATTTGATTCGTGATCCCCCTTGAATGAAGACTTGAAACTCTATTTATAGAGTTCTGAGAAATAACTAACTTTTAGTTGTTCTGGACTGCGCATGATAGATTGCGCAGGCAGTTGCTGGATCATGGGTTAACTGTCTTGGACACATGGCATCATTTGATTGAAATACGCATGATCATGCATAAGCAGTTGCCACGAAATGAGCAATTGATGGCATGAATGCCACGTGTGCTTTATCAGTTGTGTTGATAGAACGCGCAACTTGAATTGCGCTGACATTGGATTGCGCCAACTTGGACCGCGCAGGCTTTTGTTTGCGTAGGATTAGACTGCACAAGAAATGGATCGCACTGCCAGCTGTCAGCCATCCTCGAGCATTGTGTAGCACGATAAACGAACAGCCTCCTCGATATTCGTGCTATCAGTTGTCAGAGATTTGATTTGGTTGTCAGGTAATGATGACTGTTGCCACGTCAGCCTTGCGCAATCAGATGTGTGCGCAGTCTGGCATGCGCAATCTGAGAGCTGTGCAATCCTTTGTCTGTGCAGTTCACTTGGATGATGTATATCTTGATTCTTTGACTTTGTTAATTGATACAACTTGATTTTTTAGGACCTACACACCGCAGTGACCAACCCGATAGGAACACCCAAAATTGGGCCCGTGGATGGTGACGAGCCCCAGCCAGCGCATATGCACTCTTCCTTTAGGTCAAAAGACTTCTTAGATGCGAAACCTCCAGAGTTTGAGGGAAGGACAGCACCAGATAAGGTGATGGACTGGATCGATAAAATGAAAAGTCTGTTCGCATTCATAGGAGTTCCGAGTAACAAAAAAGTAGTTTGTGCCGCTTTGCAACTAAGATTGCAAGCAAAAGATTAATGGAAAGCGAAAATGTTGGCACTGCTCGGGACTGCTAGGGGTGGAAACATTTTTTGGGCCTTGTTCAAGAAGGCATTTCTGGAGCAATATATGTCTCCAGCTATCAGTCAAAAGATGGAGAATGAATTCATGTCACTGAAATAAGAAAACATGTTCGTGGAGGATTATGAATCTGAATTTGCCAAACTGGCAACGTTTGCTAGTGTAATGATACCAACTGAGAACATTCGCATGAATTGGTTCATTCAAGGCCTGAACGATAACATTCAAGAGAGTGTTCTGAATCGGAAGTATGATTCATATAGCAAGGCCTTCGAGGCGGCAGTACATGTGGAGCAATTTAAGCTGAAGAGTGCACTAGTGAAAGCTCAGACTGGGTGCAATTATTCTGGAAAAAAGAACTTTGATGGTGAAAGAAAGGCCGATGGAGAACTCCAAAATAAAACGATGTGTACCTACTGCAGTCGAAAAGGGCATGCTAAAGATGACTGTCGCTATGCGAATGGTCTAGGATGCAGTTACTGTAGAAAGTATGGGCACACCAAGGAAGATTGTCGTGCCGCCAATAATGCTTGCTTCGTTTGTGGCCACCTGGGCCACGTTGTCAGGAACTGTCCAAAAAGAAATAAAATGGCTCAAAACCGTAACAATACTGAAAAGCGTGGGCCACTGAGGGATCCACTGCCAATTAGAGACAACCCGCATAATCAACAGCTGCGAAATGCTCGTGTTTTCAATCTGTCCACCTTACTTGATCCGTAATACAATAATAACGAAGGTGAGCTTATTCTTTAAGTTTGAGGACAAAACGTTTTCTCAGTGGGTTATTATGTAGTGCCTGTTTTCCATAAAGAAATTCTCTTTATTTGTTGTGTTTCTGGGAAAATTACAACTGTAGGAATCTGATCTAGAAGACGATCGCTTTATCCCTTGGACTATGCGAAGAAGAAAAGCTCTCAAAATTTTGACAGTAGATCTCAATGTATCTGTACAATGAATGAGAAAAAGAACTCTATTTATAGAGTCAAAAATAATAACTGAAAAGATAACTACCTCACCACTGGTGCACTTGAAAAGTCACGCAGACTCTAAATACACGCAGGGTTAGTGAGTAGTTACTGGACGTGGCCCATAACTGTTGGACACATGGCATCAGTGCATGGGTCGTGTGCAAGTTACTGGGCACGCGAGAGAGAGATCGGTGGCATGGCTGCCACGTACTCCAGTTGAAATGAAAATCACGCTGACTTGCTGAAGGCAAAAATCCACGCAGATTCGTTGACGCAGACTCGTTGAAGGCGAAATCCATGCAAGCTTTAAAGAAGAATACTTCAGAATTCACGCAGGCTTTGAGAAGAATAACTCAAAAGTCACGCAATGTTTTGAGGAAGGAGAAGGTTCAGAATCCACGCAAACCGCCAGCTGTCTTGATTTGGCACGCTTCGTCTGACACAAAATCTCTGATATTGATTATATTGTCAGCCGCATTAAATGAAGATAAGACCCAAAGTCACGCCAACTTGGTGAAGAGTGAGTCTTGCTAAGGAAGATTTCGAAAATCACGCAAAAGACGGCGATGATCTCTCGAGTTCTGTGCATACGTGGCATACGAGGAGACGTTTCTCGACTGTTGTGTTGTCAGTCATTATGATTCTGACGTATGGCTGAGCTGTCTCTGCGTGACTTCTAAAGGAGATGGCCAGGCAGAACCTAGCGTATCTTTTTGTGCTGCTTCTCGGATCACTCTGCGTGACTTCATTTTTGAGGCCTATAAAACCCCCTTCAAAGTTTTCAAAAAATGATAAAATATTTTCGAAATACTTTGAAATAGAGATGATGAAATGAGTTAAAGTCACGCTGAGATGACTCCAAAAATTTTCGGAAGTCGAAAAGACTTCGAAGTTCTTTGAAAATATCCAAATGAACTTATTAAATGTCATAATGACTCTTCGTTCTCCGAGACTGATTGCGTCCAATTTATGGTGGAATATGAACTGTCGACGAGATCTGTTATATAAACAGGGAGTGATTCTCAATTTTGACATTCATCTCTCGAAAATATGACCCCAAAGGAAGCAGCTGAAGAGGAAGCACGCAAGTTGGGCTTTTGTTCCCATGGTGACCCCACTTTTGGGGGTAAAGAACCCGAACCTATTGTCATCGAGCTCAAGGACGACGCCACGCAGTTAGCCAAGAATCTCTTGAGCTACTTTCGATTGGATGGCTCGCCTTCTTCTGATGGGCGGAGCCTTATGGAGAAGCGTGAAATGCTCGAGACTCTGTTGCATCGCCTGGGAGTTAAGAGCGTAGAGGAGTTAGGCATCAAACTTACTCGCTCTAGAAAATAGAGCGTAACTTTCTACGCTTTTGTTGCACTTTTTGTCTTTTTGTAAGGCCATCAGTGCCTGTTTAAAGAATGAAGTACAACTTTTGTGTTTGATCTGCGTGCCTTTTAATGAAGAATATTAATTAGCACACTTTGACTGTTTCCAATGTTGCACTGTCTCCCGAAGCACACGTGACACTCATTCTACAATTTACGAGCGCTATTTATGCGGATCTTTTCCAAGAATAGACCTGCTCTTGACCCTTTAAATAGATGGATGAACTCCACGCAAACTCATCTTCCCATTCTTCTTCCTCTCTTCTGAGAATGAATTTTCTGTGAGAAGAAAATAGGAAAGCCATGTTGTCTGATGTTCGACTTCTGCGCACTGTATCAAACATGAGTCTGTCAATCCTTAGCAGCAAATTTGAAGGTAAGTCAGTGTAATACGTGTACTTATTTTTGCTGTTGAATATAGGCTTTCTGTTTCTTGTTTCTGATTTGAACAATACACGCCTGTTTCTGTTTGATAAATGCATACTGAATGATTTCTGTTGATCTTTCTGCAGAAACTTGGCTGAAAATTTTCTTCAGAACTGGCATTGGGGATGTGGATGCTGTGGAGAATATCCTGCTGACATCTACATCAGGGAGCTCATACGCTTTTGACGCGTAAATCAGACAACTCAGAACTCTTCGTGAGATAGAAGGGTCTTCCTTAGATGGTAGGAAGAGCCTTTATACACGAGAGTTGGATGGTGGAGTTAACTCTACTACCGAGAAATCGGGTAGTAGAGTTCCTTTTACGGGAGAACTAGGAATTGTATCCCAAGGTTGGATACATTTCTGTCTCCTCTGAAAGGTCGCTCCTAATCCACCAGTTGTATTGGCAGCAACACGTTTTCGTGTTGCCCTACTCTGTGGTTCTCCTCTCGTATGAGAGATAAGACCAGAGTTTGATTCCTGCTGGACACCCAGGAATTGCCACAAACAACGAGATTGCCAGAGAAGATCCAAGAAGAAATAGATCTCAGTTGTACATAGAATGAAAATCCAAGATTTGTAATAGATTTCCATTATGATTTGTAAGAAAGTCTAAGAAAATGTAATAGACTTTTTGTGGTGAAATGGGAACAGAAATGACAATTCTTCTATGCTCAATGATTTGTATTTGTGGATGAATTGTGGACATGATAGATAATAAAATCATCTTTTCTGTTTTAGAGTATATGATATTATCAGAGGTATTATGGACATGATAATATATAGGAACTCGAAAGAAAATAGATTGATTTCTATGCAGAGGTCAAAACATGACAAATGAGTAAGTAGATTCGGAATTGATTCAGAGGTTATGAAAACGTGATAAATAACGAATCCCCACTTAATAAATTGATAGAAGATTATGAACGGATGAACCGTTAGGAAATGATGAACAGATAAACTGTCGAGTGAATGTAATAAATGAACGGACGAACCGTCAAGTATTAATGAACATGTGAAACGTCGGATGAATGTGAGAAATGAATGGATGAACTGAATATCGGGAAAGAATACGTCCCTTCGATCCTTGTAACCATATGCCTATAAATAGAGCATATATTTGAGTAGAAGGATCGCATTTTATCCACAATGTCTTCTGAAGAGAATATAAAGAAGGCTGAAGTCGCCCCCGAAGCTACTGAAGGTGTTAAAGAACATCCACCTCCGCAGAAGAAGGAAATGGGTGAAAGCTCGTCTACTCCCAAGCCGCCGAAAGATATCCTGGACTTCCTGGTCGAACCAGGAGAAACCGAAGAAGAAGAAGCAATGAGGCTGACTGCCTGTCAATTCTTGGTGCGGTCAGGAAAAGATGTACTCAATTCTTTTGCTGATTATGTATGTGGTCCTCGTCCCAAATATGAAAGGGATTACAGTGATCTTCCATGATGATGTACTCTTTTTCTTGAGGAATTTGTCTCAAATAAACTCCGTTTAAGGAAACTTTGTTTACGATATATCCTTCCCACTTTATATATTTGCCTTTATTCATTGATCTTTTGACTCAGAAATCAGAAAGACTAAATATCATTTTCATAAATATGATATTGAGATAGAAAATTCAGAGGTAATATGGACATGATTTTCTGGATATCAAATTTGTTGAGAAAACGATACAAAGTAGAATACCTATCTCCACTGGGGATAATAGATATCAGAATGATTCTTCGGAAAGAACAATGAAACAGCTAGAGAATGATGGGAGGACAATCTTGATAGAAATATTAGACGTAGTACTTCTTCAAGAATTTGCCGTTGATGGGCATCATAGTGGCTTTACCATCTAGAGTAGTGAGTTGATAAGCCCCATTAGAAAAGATCTTATTGACAATGAATGGACCTTCCCATTTTGCATCAAACTTGCCCTTACTCATGTGTGTCATAGTCATCGGGCGTCTGACAGTAAGCCCAAGTTCTCCTTTCTGAAATGTTCGAATTCTGACTTTCTTGTTAAAAGCCCTTGAAATTCTAGCTTGATAGAATTCAATATTCTGTTGAGCAGATAACCGCTTTTAATCCAGAGCCTCCAATTCTTGAAGTCTAAGACGATCATTATTTTCAGCAGTGAGTTCATTAGCGATTGCTATCCTTAAAGAAGGAATTTGAATCTCTAATGGGAGAACAGCCTCAGATCCGTACACCAGAGAGAAAGGTGTACACTTAGTAGCATTACGGACTGTAGTGCGATAAGCCCACAAACATTCCCCGAGCTTGTCACTCCAATTACGTTATTAGTGGAGACAAACTTCTTTAGGAGTTTGATGATAGTCTTGTTGAAAGCTTCTGCTAATCCGTTAGCTGCTGGATTATATGCGGTAGAAGCAACATTATTGATCCGATGATCGTCACAGAATCGAGTAAATTTCTGGCTGACGAACTGTGGTCCGTTATCATGAACAATGCGTCGAGGAACACCAAATCTGTAGATGACGTGGTGCTTAATAAAGCTGATGACATTAGACGTCTTAACTTCAGATAAATGAATGGCTTCGGCCCATTTGGAGAAGTAATCAGTTATTGCGAGAATGAACCGATGACCTTTAGATGACGGTGGATTGATCGGGCCGACAATGTCCATGCCCCAAGCTTCGAAGGGCCATGATGCTGCCGTCGGATGTAGAAATTCTGAAGGTTGATGTATAAAATCCGCATGGATTTGGCAAGCTTTGTATTTCCTTGCATATTCAATGGCATCTGATACCATAGTTGGCCAATAATAACCCATCCGTCGAATACGGTCTTGAAGTTTTGGCCCAGGTTGATGCGCTCCACAAATTCCATCATGTGCTTCACGAATAACTTGTTGGGCTTCATCACCGGCAATGCACCGAAGGAGTAAACCATCATAAGCTCGACGATATAAGGTCTTTGTTGTATGATTATAATAGAATCTGAGTGATCGTCGTCTGATAGATGCTGCCTCACTCGGATCATCCGGAAGAATATCATATAATACGAGATCTAAGAAAGGAAGTCTCCAATCTTTATCCGTATTCTGATCCTCAGTCAAGTTACTGAAGATGAATTCCATGCTGGAATCGGATGAAGATGATATCGATTTACGACTGAATCCAAATCCTCTTGTTGTGTTGACGTCATGAGATGTTGATTCTTCAATGTCAACTGGAAGTCCTAGAGTCAGGTTATTTTCAAGATGAAATAACTCTCGATTACGAACAACAATCATTTGTTGTCGTCTGATTGGGATAGCCAGCACCGCTGCAAGATTAGCAAGGGCATCAGCTTCTGTGTTACATGCTCGCCTAACATGTTCAATGAAGAATTCCTTAAATGCTGAGGCCATAGATATGGCCGCTCTATAATAAGGAACCAGATCTTGATGGCGAACTTCATAAGTACCCCTGATCTGATTCACAATAAGTTTAGAGTCTCCATACGCCTCCAAATATTGAATATTCAGATGTTTAGCGAGTTGAAGACCAATAAGTAATGCGTTGTACTCAGCTACATTGTTTGAACACGGCTGATCGAGAAAATAAGCTCTTTGGATGGCAAGACCTTCTGGCGATACAAGAACAATTCCAACTCCAGCGACAATATCGCCATTAGGACCAATTCTTGATGCTCCATCAAAGAATAGACGCCAAGTAGGATCTTCTTCAGCAATTTGATTTGAATCTAGGACTTCATCTGGGATTTCATCATAGAGTTTTGAATTTTCTGGAATTGAGTGAGCAGCCAAAAAATCAGCTAAAGCTTGTCCTTTGACTGATTTCTGAGGAATATAGTGCATGTCATACTGAGCAAGTAGGATTCCCCAGTTAGCCAATCGAGAATTCAAAACACTGGGTTTCTTCTTCATGATCCGTATAGGATTGATCTTGGAGATGACATGAATAGTCTGGCCAATGATATAATGACGTGTCTTTTGGACAGCAAACATCAAGGCTAGACATTCTTTTTCAACCGGTGAATATCGAGGTTCAGCTCCGGTCATAGTGCGGCTGAGATAATAAATGGCTTGTTCATGGCCATTTTGATTCTTTTAAGCGAGTAATGCACCCAATGAATGACTCATTGCTCGAGTATAGAGGAGGAACGGTATTCCTGAGATGGGAGGTACCAATACTGAAGGGCTCATTAGATATTGTTTTATATCATCGAATGCTTTCTGACATTCATCATTCCAGATAAAAGAGACACCTTTCTTCATAAGCTTGTTGAATGGTCTGCAGCGTCCTGATAAATTAGAGATGAATCTCCTGATATAAGCGATTCTTCCTTGAAATCCTCGTAGCTCTTTTAAGGTGCGTGGAGGACGCATCTCTTGGATGGCTTTGATCTTCTCGGGATCCACGTGTATACCTTTAGAGGTAATGACGAAGCCGAGAAATTTACCACTAGAGACGCCTAAGAAGGACTTAGTAGGGTTCATCTTTAATTGATGCTTACGCATTAGATCAAATATAGTCTTCTAATCTTGGATATGATCCTCCTTTTGTCGACTTTTGACTGCAATATCATCAACATAGCATTCGACTGTTTTCCGCAAATGTTCACGGAATATAGTGCTCATAGCTCGTTGATAAGTTGCTCCTGCATTCTTGAGACCGAATGGCATAACCGTATAACAGTATGTTCCAATCGGCGTTCTGAAAGAAGTGTGCTTCTCGTCTTCTGGAAACATTTTGATCTGATTATACCCAGAATACTCGTCCATGAATGACATTCGTTCAAATCCACAGGTATTATCAACCATGACATCAGTGATTGGTAGAGGGAATTCGTCTTTAGGACATGCCGCATTGAGATCGCAAAAGTCTATGCATACTCTGATCTTGCCAGTCTTTTTAAGAACATGAACAATATTAGCCACCCAATCGGGATGTTGTTCCTCTCTAATAAACCCAGAGGTAATGAGTTTATTGACTTCAGCTTCAATTGCATCCATGATGTCTGGACGAAATCGTCGTTGTTGTTGTTTGACCGGTTTAGCATTCGGCAAGATATTGAGCTTGTGAGTTGCAATTTGAGGATCAAGCCCTGGCATATCTTCATAACTCCAAGCAAAGACATCGATGTAATCACGAATGAGTTTGATCATGTCTTTCTTATCAGTTTCTGAAAGACTTTCACTGATGAATATTGGTTTGGGAGATCCCTCTTCACCAACATCTATTTGAACAAGTTTATCTTCAGTCGGAGGTTCTTTTTGCTCGAAACGGAACTCCCAATGATTATCTAATCTTTGGGCCCACTGTTCTGATTCAGGTGAGATTTCAAACTCTTCTTCGTCTTCATCACTTTCTTCAGAATGGTCAATGGAAACCATATTGGAAGACAGAAGGTTGCAATAGAAGTCACTGATACTCGTATCGGAATCCCAAGAAGTGGTACTAGAAGAATCAGATCTCTTATCTTCGTCAGACTCAGGATCTTCATGGATAATATTGATGAAAGGAGTAGGAGCAGTATAACCCAATCCGTATTTCGTCCTTCCATATTTCAAAGGAGGAATCCGGACAGGTATTTTTCTTCCTTTTCCATTATTGAGGCCAGTCCTGAAGTCATAGCCCATATTTTTGATGATGTCTCTAGATTGCTGACTATAACGACGTAGTTGTAATCTTCCAGTATCATCATTTTTGTCATCAACTTCAAGATCAGAAGGATTTTGAGGCCCTTTGTAGAAGAATATTGGAATGTCTCCTGGCTTTCTGCTGGGAACTAGAAAGTATGAAGATTGTACAGGTTCTAGAGATACATCTGTATGAACAGTCTGTACAACTCCTATGGTTATTGTGTTCAAGTCATCTAATAGATGTAAATAACTATGAACATAATTACACACATCAACGTACTGCAAAGGTGGAGACTTTTCATTAAATGTAAAAGCAGCAATATTTACATTGGGAGAAGGCTGAGCCTTAGAGATTTTAGCCAAGTCAATGACTAAAGGGGGAGAAGAAGAAGAAGCTTTGTTTCGATTAAGATCGATAACAAATGGCTCAAAAGAGGTGAGCTCCCTTGAAGTTTGAGTAGGAAGAGTAGTCCGCCCTCCAACTGGAATTAGCAGAGTATCTTATGAAGGTACAGGAACTGTAGTACGCCCACTGACAGGAATGATCAGTGTATTTTGAGTAGATGATTGAGGCAACGGAGAGATCCGTCCACTCACTGGAATGATGAAAGAATCTTCTCCAGAGGATTTAGGAGATTGTTGCTGAGTAGTTCGACTTTTAACAGGGATTATTAAAGTCTCACTTTGTGCATCTTCTTTCTCCATAGCTTGTATGATCCTTGTATACTCTTCTTTGTACATTCGAGAATCATTGAAATAAGCTTCAACCCCATGGAAGGGATTTATATCAGCAACTTCTTTTTGTACTCTTCCATTGCTATCAATGTATTTAAAACATAGATGAAGAGTAGAGGGCACCACATTATTTTCATGAAGAAAGGGCCTCCCCAGAAGAAGATTATAGGACCCCGCGATCTCGATCACATAGAAAGTGACTTTAGATCTGAAATCGCCTATCTGAAGCTTCAGATGAATCTTTCCCAAAGGCTCACTTCGGCTTTGATTGAATCCCAAGATAGTAGTAACCGTCTTGGAGAGCTTGTGAAGAGGGATTTTTAGTTCATCCAACAAACTCTTTGGCATTATGCTTATAGCAGACCCTGGGTCAATGAGGATACGATCTATCTTCATCGTATCAATATAACCAGTGTAGTAGAGAGGTCGGTCATGTCGATTATCCTCCAGTAACATGTCGTCTTATGTAAAGGTGATATTTGGGATAATCTCCAGTACACTGTTGCAATATAAGCAAGTGGCAGGTTCCGCATCCGGCTTCTTCAATTGTGCAAGACAAGAGTCAGCTTGTAGAAGTGCTTCACTTAACGTCTCCCGAGTCTCTTTGGAAAGACGTAGAAGTTCAAAGAGGGACATTCTAGCTGGAGTATTAGCAAGCTGAGCCAAAATGTCGAAGTTGTAAGGCTTCTGAAGTCCAAGAGGAGAAGACTTCTTGATTGGCTTATCAAACCGAGCCTGTTGTTTGCCTTTCTCCAGAGCCGTAGGCTTGGGAGGAACAGGTTCAGTAGATGATTCTTCTTCGGGAGGAACATTAGGAGCATCTTTAGCATCTGAAGGGATATCAGTAGGATCTTCAGGATTTTTAGAATAATCCTTTAGGTAAGGTTTCCCCGTTCGAGTAGCACTAACAAGTGCTTCTTCTTTGTCTTTTGGCTCTGTGTCAGAGGTAGATCCAAGAGAAGTCATATGACATGACTTGATCTTTCCAACCTTCTTGGATTTTTGAGAAGAAATCTTTTGAGGAGAAGGCGATTCAAAATCTGCCACTAGATCAGGATGGATCCACATGATTTCTCCTGTTTCCAAAGTGATTGGCACTAATCCTTCAGACTGTGGAGGAGAAAGATTCACTATGTCAAGAGTTGCCTTGGGAATAGGAACAATCCCACTTTCAAGGAGTTGAGGAGGGAAATTTCCAAATTGCATAGAGACGACGTTGGAGGTGACGGTCTTCTCTTTTGGAGTAAGAGAGATAGCTCCAGATTTAATCATTTCTTGGATCTTTCCTTTCAATACATAACATGCACGAATTGTGTGACCCAGCATTCTGTAATAAGGGCAGTATTTGGGATGATCTGTCTTACCAGCTTCATCAGGTTTTTTGATCTCTGGTAATTGTATTTTATTACCTTTCAGCAGACATTCAAAGATACCAAGGACATCGTCGTCATCAAAAGAATATTCTTCTCTGGGGCGAGGTGTTCTTGATTGTTGAGTTGTAGAGGCAGGAGTTTGAACATTTGATGCATCTTTGCTCTGAAGATTAACTTCAAGAGTTTCTTTTCCTTTGCGAGCATTATTTTTATTGTTAGCACCTTGTCCTGTTTCTTTAGGAGTCATCTGCACTCCTAAACCTTTGAAGGTTTCAGTACTGATTTCTGCAGCTTTGGCACTGACTATGAAGGAAGGCCAATCTTGAAATTGAGTGGACCCTGTCCACATACTGATGATTGGCAACAAGTTTGATTTGCACGTGTCAATGGTGACAACATCAGGCGTTCCAAGAGGCATCTTCAGAGCTTCTCTTCGAAACCGTTCAATGTATTCCTCTGTAGATTCATTATTTTTCTGCTTGATTCTAATAAGAGCAGACATGGTCATGTTATTAAGCCCTTCATAGAACCTTTTAAGAAACATCTGTTTGAAACCAGCAAATGAGGTAATACTCCCATCTGGGAGACTTCTATACCATTCATAAGCCGTTCCCTTGAGACATCCAATAAATACCCGAGTAAGGAGGGCATCACTTGGTTGTAGTTGATCAGTCATCACTTCAAAGTGATTGATAAACTGACTTGGAGAAGTGGTTCCATCATAGAATGAGATAGTAGGAGGTTTGTATTTAGGAGGATATGATACTTGCTTCCATTCTATCAGATAAGGCTGCTTGATGCCTAACCTTTGTAAACCATCCTTCTGTTTGAATGCCTCAAATTGAGTTTTGAGATTCTTCAATTCTTCAGAGACAACTCCCGAAGATTGTGGAGTTGTGGCTTGTAGAGAATAGTTTGGAGGAGGAACAGCATTGTAAGCACTACCCCCAGCTCCAGAGAGACTAGGATCTGGTTGAGCTGGTCCAGGAGTATTGGATTGTACTGCTGGAGGAACTTGTACTGGACTTATATCAGTATCAACTGGTATGGCATCTGATACAGTCTGTCGATTTTGCAACTGAGCTGTCATGAGTTCATACATCGACTTCATTGTGTCAGTCATAGACTTCATTTGCTGTTCCAAAGAAGCAATTCTTTGATCTTGAGGAGTCAAGGAAGAAGAAGGTTTATCAGTATTCCCATCAACCATGTAAGTCGTGACTGTATGAGGGATTATTGATGAACTAGTAGATGTTGTATGCTCTGAATCATTGCTTCGTGTATCAAAGTCAACTACAGGAAGAATTACCCCCAGTAGGAAGAGGTGGGAAGTTAGATTCTCCAAGAAATTCAGAATCAATTTCAGGGATCAAATTTCTTTGACTAGAAGCCAGGACTCTTGCTCTGGTGTTTCTATATACTCCATCTGGACTATCAACTCAACCCCCGGTGTCCCGAGAAGTCATGTTGACAGAGGCAAACAAAGGCTCATCTTCATCAGGCATAGGTTCATACTGAATCCTATTGAAGACAGACTGTCGTTTATTTTGACATCTGCATTGTATTGTGACTCTTGGCTGGAAGTCACATTCATGATCACCATGGTCTTGAACTGTTGATTCACATCTGCACTGAATTATGACTCTTGGATAGAAGTCACATTCAGCATGTTCCTTTGATATAGAATTACTCCTTCTCTTCTGTTGAAGATATTCCCGTAAATCTGTTTGTGAAGATTGAGGAGTATACTTCCTGTTCTTGGGTCTTGATGGCTCTTGATTATACAAAGAGTGATTAATGTGAGCCACATAATTTCTTGCATACTCTGCATCTGGATCTTTTATCTTCATATCCAATTGGTATGGTTTCTTAACACCAGAAGTGCTTGAGTTTTGTTCTTAAATCAGTGGAAGGTAACACATTAATTTTGGAAACATGGAGTTTTCCTTCCATTGATCTGGATATTTGCAGAGAAGGAAGAGTTAAACCACTCCCTTGATTAGGAGTTGGTAATAGACCCTCTTTAATGGACAGATTCTGTGCCCAATTTGAAGAAATCAAAGAAGAAGACATTAAGGAATGTTTCTTCTTAGACTCATTCAGATTTTGAGACATAGAATGTCCAGAAGGAAGAGTAGTCAAAAGACCATCTCCTTTCCTTTGACTAACAAAAGTATCAGTCAAAGCTGTTCCTGAAGTAAAAACTACAGGAGCAGAAGAAACAACTAAAGAGTTATTCCTTTTCGACGGGACTTTGTGTGGAAGACCACCCCCAGTTCTAGTAGAACTCGATGAAGAAGAAGAGATAACTAAGGAGTTATTCTTCTCTGATGAAATACACGCTGAAACAGACTTGGTTAAAGAACCAGAGCTGTTAGCGTGACTTTTGATTTTAGAATTACACGCTGGAACAGATTTGGCTAAGGAGCCAGTACTGTCAGCGTGACTTTTGAATGTGGAATTGTACACTGGAATAGATTTGGCTAAGGAGCCAATACTGTCAGCGTGACTTTTAGAGTTGAATTTGCACGCTGGAACAGATTCGGCTAAGGAGCCAGTACTGTCAGCGTGACTTTTAGAGTTGAATTTGTACGCTGGAACAGATTCGGCTAAGGAGCCAGTACCGTCAGCGTGACTTTTAGTTACTGTCATCTTCGAGCGCACAAGAGTGTGCGTGCTTGCAGTGGAGTTCTTGCCAGTGTTAGGAGTAGACACTGTGGCAGAGACTTCACCATTGACTGCCAACTGATTCTTAGGGACATAGACAGAGTGTCCCTTCGACTTGGCAGTGATGATGGAGGCTGGAGTGGGCTTGCCACCCTTAGCCCGCTGCATTTCTTCATAGGCGAGTTGATCGAATTTGATCGTCATCACCTTCTTCGTCGAGCCGATTGACGAAGTGTCGCATTGAGTTGTTACCATCTCAGAAGAAGAGATGGTTTTCCCCAGCAGAGTCGCCAATTTGTTTTCCATAAAGAAATTCTCTTTATTTGTTGTATTTCTGGGAAAATTACAACTGTAGATCTCAATGTATCTGTACAATGAATGAGAAAAAGAACTCTATTTATAGAGTCAAAAATAATAACTGAAAAGATAACTACCTCACCACTGGTGCACTTGAAAAGTCACGCAGACTCTAAATACACGCAGGGTTAGTGAGTTGTTACTGGACGTGGCCCGTAACTGTTGGACACATGGCATCAGTGCATGGGTCGTGTGTAAGTTACTGGGCACGCGAGAGAGAGATCGGTGGCATGGCTGTCACGTACTCCAGTTGAAATAAAATCCACGCTGACTTGCTGAAGGCAAAAATCCACGCAGATTCGTTGACGCAGACTCGTTGAAGGCGAAATCCATGCAAGCTTTGAAGAAGAATACTTCAGAATTCACGCAGGCTTTGAGAAGAATAACTCAAAAGTCACGCAATATTTTGAGGAATGAGAAGGTTCAGAATCCACGTAAACCGCCAGCTGTCTTGATTTGGCACGCTTCGTCTGACACAAAATCTCTGACATTGATTATATTGTCAGCCGCATTAAATGAAGATAAGACCCAAAGTCACGCCAACTTGGTGAAGAGTGAGTCTTGTTAAGGAAGATTTCGAAAATCACGCAAAAGACGGCGATGATCTCTCGAGTTCTGTGCATACGTGGCATACGAGAAAACGTTTCTCGACTGTTGTGTTGTCAGTCATTATGATTCTGACGTATGGCTGAGCTGTCTCTGCGTGACTTCTAAAGGAGATGGCCAGGCAGAACTTAGCGTATCTTTTTGTGCTGCTTCTCGGATCACTCTGCGTGACTTGTTCTGATCAACTGAGCGTGACTTCATTTTTGAGGCCTACAGTGCCCCGCTCATTGCGGTCCACTATGTAATACCCACAGCTTGCTAACTCAGTCTTGAACTGAGTATTTGGGAAAACCTTTGCCGGTATCGATTGATCACGGATGAAATATAATAAACCTTTCCAATTAATGGATCGGCTTCTATTGAAATGAATCCAAGAGTTTTGTTAGATATTTTCTTTCGCTGCTTGGTTTTGATAAATGTATTTTTGTATTGGTTTTCAATGATTGGTTTTCATTGTTCTCTTTTATCGCATTGTGCATTCATTCCGAATCTTGAGAGAAAGGACCGAAGTATGCTAATCAAATATTGGTGCCAATGTAGGAGGACGTATAGGCGACGCGTGATCGTTGCGTGAAGTCCCTTCTTCTCTCAAATAAGATTCTTTTGGTGAGTTGCTATAACCGGGCAATCAATTATCTCCACGCTCTAATAAAAATAATCTCTAGTCCACTATGTTGTATCGTCCCTCTGATCAACGATACCACAATAACAAAAGATAAGAGAAGATAAATAAAATGAATCGGATGCTTGATCATGTGCTGCTAAACATCTGTTCCATGTAAATGATCATATGATTTTTGCTAGTATGCTTTAAAATGTAGACATGTACAAACGGACTTGTACATGTTGAGATGAATAAGAGAAAAGGCACGAAACGAACGTGTCGTACATCTGTGCATAAGTCTGAATCTATTTTATCTGATAGAACTGCTAGAGTAGGCATTGGTCTCGGACAACTTGTGTACAAGGTAAAACTTATCTTTCGGGTGGATTCTTGGGGTGCCTCAAACCACTCGGCCTAGGAGAGATTAAGAGCCCCATGGAGATAATGGGTGCTGGTATCTGAGTCCTTAGCGACGAGCTGAACCAAAGAGTCACAACGGCTAATCATGAGAATATCCATGGACCATCATGTAGATAGGCCACATACATGATCCAAATAATGAACTTCAATATATGGAAGAATGATACATCAGTTATTCGTTATGAAAATTGTGCTAACATGCCTCATGCAGGGATGGCTGTCGGTGATGGGTAAGATTGTTGTGCAAATGATTCTACTGTTTATGTTTCTTATGAATTTTTAAAAAGAACCCAGACAAATAGAAAGATCACATAATAATTTTATGCTAGTTTCACATGTTGACTTAGTGCAGATATTTGTGAGTTCGGCCAAAAGCCGTTCGTCAGTCCAAGATGTGTACTGACCCACGTTGTGGACATCTTTTCAGCTAGCAAGGAGACAGAGGGATTTCAAGTGAGGCATTAAAGCTCGTCCAACCCAGTAGAGCTTGTTTGTTGCTTGAAGCATTTTCGTTTTCAAGTCCAGTTGAAATTTTCCTTTGAAGGTGTCTTTTTCTTTCAAGTATGTACTGAAAGGGATATGATGTATGAGTATTATGTGTCACGCCCCAGAACCAAAATACTGGAGAACGAAGGACAGACACAGCCAACTACTTATATTGATGTGCAACGTACCTCGTAATACGGTCACGTCTGTCTAGACGCATGAGGGATAAACTACAATCCATCAGTCTCTATGGTCAAGAATAAGCCTAGTGTCTCAATCTCAAGCAAGCAAATAAATGTACAAGGTGTTAAATCATCAGACATACAAAGTAAGGCATCCCAAACATTATATATTCAGATGATCATGAAGCTACTCTTACAAAATACGAGACTTGTAAGAGTTAAGTCATACATGATCAACCCTAGGATTTGTCAATCATGTTACAGCCCTTAGGCAAACAGAAATTTAGTTTCAACACGAGCTAACACTTATTCGGTAGCTAAATGCCTCAAAAGAATAATTTACAATAGAGTGGGCAAAATAATAAACCCACTCGTTGCCAGGATTACGTCTGGTGTTCACCATCTGGCTGGAAGGCGGGTAGATCCTCGAGTGCTACTCTAAAATCTGGCCATACAAAACCAGCTGCGTCAGAACCAAGAGCAAGTGCCACAAGAGAGGCTTCATTAAGGAACTAAAACCAGCAGATAATTAAATAGAAGAATACACAAATGAACATGATTAAGTAACATGAAGACTGGATTAGAATAAAATGATAGCTTTCATTAGGAAAACAAGAGACGGAATATAATTCCCATGCTAATCATGAGACAAGCATTCATGCACGACCAATCAAGTCCTACGTCTTGGTATTATTATCTAACTAGGGTTATCACAGGCCTAGTTACTAGCAAGATGCAATGAGATGTTCTCACAGTCACAAGCCTTGCAGACTATCCAGGTTATCCAGGCGAGGTGATTTACAAGAGTTACAAGAGTTATCAAGATTACAGGTATACTTTTAGTACTTATGTTTACAAGAAGTATCCCATATGATAGTGAGATGGAAATGTGCCCTACTCATCGGCAGGCTACAAGTTCCTCAGGTATGGCCGGGATAACGGGATCGCCTGTAACTGGAAAAATCTCTCTATATAGACTACTTGATCAATCTAGTCATTAACCTAGTCAGATTCATTATGAATTCCTGACCGTGGTAACCAGGAATCCATGTCCTAGACATGATGCAAGACGAGACAGGTAGCTTGTACATGCACAATTAAGAGAATCAACCACGGTGTCAAGACAAGAGTTACTTAGCATGTCAGGGTAGCTGTCGTAACAGCGCTTCAAGATTATACATGTCATGTCAGGTTACTTGTCATGTCAAGAGTACTTGTCAGGAGTGCGCCTCGACGGGCCACTATCAAGATTATTCATGCCATATCAAGTTTACTTGTTACTTATCAAGAGTGCGCTTCGACGGGCCACTATCATGTCATGTCGAGACGGGGTCATGTTATCATGTTCAAGTTGATATCAATACTAGCAAGTCATACTCATGCTCAACAAGTTATCAAGTCGGGTCATCGCAAGTTAGGCCGAGTACAAGATACATGCAAGATCACAAGTATTTACAACAAGAACTAGAAGAACATGCATGGGGGTAAGGGCAATGGGGTATCAAGGCAACTAAGTGGTGCTTGTCAGGAGGTGCTAGGAATGTGACAGGTGGCACCTATTCAAGTGGCGCCAGGAAAGGTGCGCCTGGGCCAATAGGCACCAAGGTCCGAGTGCACCTAGGCCAATAGGCGCCAGGGCCAAAGTGCGCCTGGGCCAATAGGTGCCAGAGCCATAGTACGCCAGGGCTAATAGGTGCCAGAGCCAAAGTGCGCTTGGGCCAATAGGCGCCAGAGCCAAAGTACGCCTGGGCCAATAGGCGTCAGAACAGGAATGGCGCTAGCTGCGCCAAACGACGCGTGTGCTAAGGCAGATGGGTCTGCGCCAAAAGGCGCGCGCCCACTTCTTATCTTCCCCAACAGACCGAGAATCACATGAAAGAACCCATGAACTAAAATGGCCATAACTTTCTCAAAACAAGTCAGAATTGGGACTTCCAAGGGTCTAAACTGGGCAGAACGAGATTTCCTACAGCCTAGGACAACTGATTTTTAGGAAGTATCAAGTTTTAATAGATCAAAACCAAAAAAAATCAAAAAATATCAAAACTTAGATCTACAAAAATGTATCCAACATACTACCAAAATAAGTCAAATCAGCGACGTATTTAGCGACTCCATGAAATTTCGTCGCTAATTTTTGGGGATTTAGCGACGTTAATATAAGACGTCGCTGTTTATCGCCAACAGCGACTAATAGCGACGTCTAGCGGCTACATTTTGTTAAATGGGGTAGTGCGTCGCAAGTTCGTCGGTACTCGTCGCTGATATAGTGACGTTTAGCGACGCATATTAAGTTGCGTCGCCATTTATTATATATCAGCGACGTTTTGCGACATCCTATGCGGACGTCGCTAATCGTTTCATATAGCCAGCGAGGGTTTCCTTTTCGATCATTTCACAATTTCCCCCCCAATTTTGGGCGCGCTCCTCCTCCGCGACGCTCCTCCGACGATTTTCCTCCTCCTCCGCGGCGCTCCTCCGGTGATCTCCCTCCTCCGGTCTCCTCCTTCTCCTCCTCCTCCTTCCTCAGGTAGCTCCTCCTTCTCCTCCTTCTCCTCCTCCTCCTCCTTTTTCTGGTAGCTCCTCCCCAGTTTCTTCTCGTCTTCTAGCTCTCTCTCTCTCGCTTCTAGTTCGTGTCTACGAGAGCGTGGACTCGCTGTGGAGGACACGAGACTGACAGTGGACTCGCTGCGGGGGATACGAGAGCGTGGACTCGCTTCTAGTTCGTGTGACACCTATTTTGTTGGTTTGGACACGTCGTGTCCTACTGTGTGGATACGAGATTCACAGTGTGACACCTATATACTGAAAAATCTCGTTTTTTTTGGGCATATCAACTGTCAATTTGATGTTTTGCTTGGATTCGAATTCTAATTTAGGGTTCGAGCCCTATTTACTGATACTGGAAGTTTTTTTGGGCATTTTCAGGGTTTTGAAATGATGAATAAATTGACTAATAATTATTATCGAGCCCTATAAAATTTTAGCTATATCACGAAGGATGGATACTAATCCCGTGAATGAGTTTTCTCCTAAGTATTCTCGACAGTTGAGTATGATTTAGCTCACTGACATTACTGAAATATGGGATAATTAGACTTTCTGTTCAGTACCCTTTGACCGAATTAAGTTGACCTGTAATATCCCAAATTCGTGATACATATTTAGTGTACGTATACGTGTTTTGGACCCATATTTTATTTATTCATGATTAGTTATCTTGGTTTATTTTGCATTGACTTGGTTTTATTGGCATTGATAGTTTAAATGGTTTTAATGGTTCATTGGTTTATTTTGGATTAGTGAGGCTTGGTTTATTCCTGGGGTTGGTTTGGTTCGGCTAGGCTTGGTTGCCTTGGTTCATCAAGAACCAAGGGGTGAACCCCCTACCTACCACCACCTATAGTATTTATTAGCCCTCTTCATTCTCTCTCTTCATTTATCATCTTCTTCTTCCTCATTTACTTACCTACCAGAGAGAGAAGAGAGAGTTCTAGGCAAGTGCATCTTGCTTTATGGAGGAACCCGAATTTTATTGTTCCATTCTCTTGCTTGCAACATTCTAACACTCTTTAGTACTTGGCATTTTCTATTTTCATGGCTAGATTCTTGTAGATTCAAGTTTATTTTATTTTTAAAGTTCTTGGGTTTTGATCTATTTAGAATCGTTATTTTTAAGTTTTGAGGGTTCCATGTTATTGAGTAGCTCGTTCTACCCCATTTTGACCTAAGGAAGTTCCGATTTGGGCTCCGGATGATAGAGTTATGCAGCTTGGAAGCCATGGTTTATGATGTACTTCTTCTCGGGAATTTGGGAAAGAAGCACAGTCCATCGAGCCGCATGGCAGCACTTGACCGCATGAATATTCATGCGGCAAGTTAGTTCCAGCCGCATGGGGCTCTACTCCGCGGGCCGCATGGTCCTTTGTCCCCGGGCCGCATGGGTTTTGCTATGTGAGCCGTATGGACTTGACTTTGCACCCAGCCGCATAAAGACCCTTTCTAATTGAGCCGCATGAGCCCCGGTTATCTTGAGTTGCATGAACTTCATGCGGCTATCCTTCAGCCGCATGAGTTCCTTCGCACCCAGCCGCATATGCGCTACTGTTTTGGGCCGCATAAGGCCCATCCATCTTCCAGCCGCATAGGCCCTGATCCCCGAGCCGCATGAGAACCCCACCAGACCCTGGCCGTATGGACTTCTGAGTCTGGGCCGCATGATCCCGATTAATCCCAGCCGCATGAGCCCTTGCCCTTCCAGCCGCATGCGCCTTGGGCTCCCTGAGCCGCATGAGCGGGCAATCCCAGTCGCATGGACTCACTCCCCTTGAGCCGCATGGACTTCCAGTGACCTGTCTTGTTATATTATTATTATTATATATGTATATTAATATTTTATTAGATATTTTACGTCTATTTTATATCCTTACGCCTTTTGTCATGAACTTGATAATCATGAATTCATTTGATATGTTTGGAATTGATAATTGAGCATGACGTGATAGTGACCCGTAGTGGTGCACTCCTGACATAATAACCTGACATGACCTGATAGTGGCCCGCTGTGGCACACTCCTGACAAAGTACACTTGGCATGATAACCTGACCTGACATATCTTGAATAGCTGTTGCGACGGCTACCTGACATGACCTGACCGGTATAACTAATCCTGGACACCGTGGGTGATTGTGCTTGTACAAATAATCCAGTCCTGTCTTGCATCATGTCTAGGAGGGGACTCCTGAGTACCACGGTCAGGAGTACCTACTGAAATGGAATAAGGTTAATAAATAGAATAATTCACTAGACATGAAGAGATGTTCCCCAGTTACAGGCGATCCCATTATCCCGGCCGCAAATGTTTGGACTTGTAGCCTGCCGACGAGTAGGGCACATTTCCAGCCCACTGTTATGTGGGGCACTCGCTATTGTCACTTAAATGATTGAACTCTATTGTTACTCTAATGCATTGAACTCTCTAAATTGTCACTATAATGATTGCCTGGATAACCTGGATAGCTGCAGGGCCTGTGACTACTTGGAGCATCTCATTGCATCTTGCTAGTAACTAGGATTGTGAAAACCCTAGTTAGTTAATGTAGAAAGCCGTAGGCAATGATTGGCCGTGATTGCTTGGATGGAGTCTAGTCCAGTATAGTATTGTCTAGAAGTGATTGATTATAAGATTGTACTAGAATGATTGAATGATTGTCACTCCAGATTGTCACTATAATGATTGTCACTCCAGATTGTCACTCTAGCGTATTGCACTCTTCATTGTCACTTTTATCATTGTACTCTCTCTTTTTTACCTTAATGATTGGCACTTTTAGCAATAAATGATCAGAGACTAAGTTCTGTTCAGGCGAAGGGTTACAATCTCGGTCCTTGTTTGGTTTAAGGATTGTAACCTGGCTTCCGGAATAGTACCTTCGTTTTCTCTTCATATATTGTCCAGCTACATTTTTATTTAGCATGATTCTCCAGTTGTCTTATGATTAATAATGCTTCTCTTAATTATTTTCTCTGATTGGGGCAAGTGCATTGGTAGTGCACGAACCTCAATATGTGTTACTTATTGTTGTTTTCTTACACGTTGAATGTTAATGATTTGTTGGTTTTAGTTCTTAAGTGAAGCCTCCTTTGTAGCACTTGCTCTTTCTGGGGTCTGACCCAGCTGGTTTTGTATGGCCAGATACAGGAGCAGCACCAAAGGATCTTCCTGCTTTTCAGCCCGATAGTGGTCACCAGGCGTAACCAGGGCATTGAGTGGGTTTCTTTTTGTTCTCCCACTGTAATATTGTAAATTATTCTTTTGAGGCATTTAGCCGACGAGCAAGTGTTAGCTCGATTGTACTTATTTACTGTCTGCCTACGGGCTGTAACCTGATTGACAAGCCCCGGGGGTTGATCATGTATGACTGAACTCCTGCTAGTCCTCACATTCTGTAATGACTAGCTTCATGATCATTCCGAATATATAATGTATGGGACGCCTTACTATTGTGTATTTGGTGGTCTGACATCTTGTAACTATTATTAGTTGGTTGAGATTGAGACAATAGGCTATCTTATGACCTTAAGAGACTGATGGATTGTAGTGAAACCCTCACATATCTAGACAGCCGTGACCGTATAGCGGTGTGGATTCCATTCCGTTATACGTAGCTGGCTATGTCTGCCCCCGCTCTCCAGTGTTCTGGTTCTGGGGCGTGACATGGTTTAAGTGGTGGCCCATGCAGGTCTTGTAAATCAAGATGTGTGAGGGTTTACCGGATAGATGTCTCAATCTGTACTCCCCTTTGATCTCCACTCGTATCTTCATATCTCCTTGAATTCCTGGCTTGATAACATGCTTGTATCATTGATCTATCCTGGTCCTTCTTTAATATCCCTGATGTCATTGCTTTAGTGACATCGTTCCTATTGATCAGCCAGAAGGAGCTCAGTCTTCAGCAGCAGCCTCCCGAGCCGTGCCTCCTGGAGAACCAGTACCGCCAGTTCAGCCCGTCCAGCCAGCAGGGTCAGAGGATGGAGGATTGGTAGGACTCATCCGTGAGTTGCTTGCGTCCCAAGATCGTCAGGGAGATGCCCTACACCAAGTAGTACAAGATGCTCTGAATAGAAGTGGTCCTCGAGGGAACAGTGCGGTCAACAGTTTTAAGCGCCTGAACCCTCCCTTCTTCGATGGCAGCGAGGATGCCATTGCTGCCGATGCTTGGCTACAGGATATAGAGGTAATTCTCGAAGCCGCAAAGATTCCAGAAGACGAGAAGGTGGCTATGGTGCGCCTACAGTTATTGGATCTAGCCCGTAGTTGGTGGGCCGCACAAGCAGTAGGATTGGCAACACCTGTCCCCTGGACAGTGTTCAGCGAAAAGTTCCAGACCAAATATTATGATGCAGTGGCTCGATATGACTTGCAGACCAGGTTCAGTAATCTTAAACAGATGGGGAGGACGGTAGACAGTTATACGGCCGAGTTTTCCAGACTCAGTCGGTTTGCTCCCACCTTAGTGGCAACCGAGTTTGACAGGGCACAGAGGTTCCAGCAGGGACTTCACTTGGAGATTATATTGGCAGTAGAACAGTTCGAGCATCAGACCTATGATGTGGTGTTGTGAGCAGCGAGGAGGCACGAGTATACCTTCCAGAGAATAGTGGATAGGACCGGAGGTCGGAAGCGGTCCCATGGTCAAATGAATCAGTCTTCAGCCCCAGCCCCGGCAGCCAGGGCTTTGACTATTGGAGCTCCGAGACAAGCGGCCTCAGTGACGTCGGTTCAACACTCAACCCCGACGTACTCTCAGCAGAAATAGAAGCAAGCGCAGTCTTCCGTCGTGGGCTGTTCTTATTGTAGGAAGCCTGGACACGTGGTAGCGGAGTGTCGCAAGGCGTTGGGATTGTGTTTATTGTGTGGAGCATCGGACCATAGGGTGGGGTCTTGCCCATTCAGAATTGATTCAGCATCGATAGTATCTAGTCCCTTGGTCAGGGGATCAGCACCAAACCCAGCTCCAGTTTACCAGCAACAGCAGTTCCCGTTCCCGAGGCCATTGCCGACTCAGGCCTAGACTTTCCAGCAACAGAACCCGCGGCAGTTTGCCTTAGCCCAGGCTCAGGTTCAGAATCGACTAAGAGGTATATATGTCCTCTTATCTTGCTTTTCTACCGTCATTATGCGGGATGTATGACGTATTTCATGTATCTTAATTACAACGGTACATTCCGGACCCGAGCCATATCCTAGATCATTCGAAACTGGTTATTGGTACCAACCTTTTCGTATGAGGATAGGCCCATGTCCATGTTTGACCAAAGAGAGAGACCTCGAGCGCAAGACTATCAGTTTAGTTCGTGTTGCTTAGAGTCATCCCTCTTTGGGAGAGTCAAACTTGGAAGCATGAGGATGATATCTGATCAGGTCATCCCGGCTGGTTTGACTCGTAAGGTGTAATATCTTCCTTATGCCTTACGCTTTGAATCCTTGCTTGCATGAATGATTGTATGATTGATTGGTAGTGGTAGATTGCCTATGATAGAATAGCTTTCCCTTACATCTCTAGCCTCTTGATTAAATTCTGAGGACGGAATTCTTTTAAGGTGGGTAGGATGTAATGTCCCAAATTCGTGATACGTCTTTAGTGTACGTATACGTGTTTTGGACCCATATTTTATTTATTCATGATTAGTTATCTTGGTTTATTTTGCATTGACTTGGTTTTATTGGCATTGATAGTTTAAATGGTTTTAATGGTTCATTGGTTTATTTTGGATTAGTGAGGCTTGGTTTATTCCTGGGGTTGGTTTGGTTCGGCTAGGCTTGGTTGCCTTGGTTCATCAAGAACCAAGGGGTGAACCCCCTACCTACCACCACCTATAGTATTTATTAGCCCTTTTCATTCTCTCTTTTCATTTATCATCTTCTTCTTCCTCATTTACTTCCTTACCTACCAGAGAGAGAAGAGAGAGTTCTAGGCAAGTGCATCTTGCTTCATGGAGGAACCCGAATTTTATTGTTCCATTCTCTTGCTTGCAGCATTCTAACACTCTTTAGTACTTGGCATTTTCTATTTTCATGGCTAGATTCTTGTAGATTTAAATTTATTTTATTTTTGAAGTTCTTGGGTTTTGATCTAATTAGCATCGTTATTTTTAAGTTTTGAGGGTTCCATATTATTGAGTAGCTCGTTCTACCCCATTTTGACCTAAGGAAGTTCCGATTTGGGCTCCGGATGATAGAGTTATGCAGCTTGGAAGCCATGGTTTATGATGTACTTCTTCTCGAGAATTTGGGGAAGAAGCACAGTCCATAGAGCCGCATGGCAGCACTTGACCGCATGAATATTCATGCGGCAAGTTAGTTCCAGCCGCATGGGGCTCTACTCCGCGGGCCGCATGGTCCTTTGTCCCCGGGCCGCATGGGTTTTGCTATGTGAGCCGCATGGACTTGACTTCGCACCCAGCAGCATAAAGACCCTTTCTAATTGAGCTGCATGAGCCCCGGTTATCTTGAGTTGCATGAACTTCATGCGGCTATCCTTCAGCCGCATGAGTTCCTTCGCACCCAGCCGCATATGCGCTACTGTTTTGGGCCGCATAAGGCCCATCCATCTTCCAGCCGCATAGGCCCTGATCCCCGAGCCGCATGAGAACCCCCCCAGACCCTGGCCGCATGGACTTCTGAGTCTGGGCCGCATGATCCCGATTAATCCCAGCCATATGAGCCCTTGCCCTTCCAGCCGCATGCGCCTTGGGCTCCCTGAGCCGCATGAGCGGGCAATCCCAGTCGCATGGACTCACTCCCCTTGAGCCGCATGGACTTCCAGTGACCTGTCTTGTTATATTATTATTATATATGTATATTGATATTTTATTAGATATTTTACGTCCATTTTATATCCTTACGCCTTTTGTCATGAACTTGATAATCATGAATTCATTTGATATGTTTGGAATTGATAATTGAGTATGACGTGATAGTGACCCGTAGTGGTGCACTCCTGACATAATAACCTGACATGACCTGATAGTGGCCCGCTGTGGCGCACTCCTGACAAAGTACACTTGGCATGATAACCTGACCTGACATATCTTGAATAGCTGTTGCGACGGCTACCTGACATGACCTGACCGGTATAACTAATCCTGGACACCGTGGGCGATTGTGCTTGTACAAATAATCCAGTCCTGTCTTGCATCATGTCTAGGAGGGGACTCATGAGTACCACGGTCAGGAGTACCTACTGAAATGGACTAAGGTTAATAAATAGAATAATTCACTAGACATGAAGAGATGTTCCCCAGTTACAGGCGATCCCGTTATCCCGGCCACAAATGTTTGGACTTGTAGCCTGCCGACGAGTAGGGCACATTTCGAGCCCACTGTTATGTGGGACACTCCCTATTGTCACTTAAATGATTGAACTCTATTGTTACTCTAATGCATTGAACTCTCTAAATTGTCACTATAATGATTGCCTGGATAACCTGGATAACTGCAGGGCATGTGACTACTTGGAGCATCTCATTGCATCTTGCTAGTAACTAGGATTGTGATAATCCTAGTTAGTTAATGTAGAAAGCCGTAGGCAATGATTGGCCGTGATTGCTTGGATGGAGTCTAGTCCAGTATAGTATTGTCTAGAAGTGATTGATTATAAGATTGTACCAGAATGATTGAATGATTGTCACTCCAGATTGTCACTATAATGATTGTCACTCCAGATTGTCACTCTAGCGTATTGCACTCTTCATTGTCACTTTTATCATTATACTCTCTCCTTTTTACCTTAATGATTGGCACCTTTAGCAATAAATAATCAGAGACTAAGTTCTGTTCAGGCAAAGGATTACAATCTCGGTCCTTGTTTGGTTTAATGATTGTAACCTTGCTTCCGGAATAGTACCTTCGTTTTCTCTTCATATATTGTCCAGCTATATTTTTATTTAGCATGATTCTCCAGTTGTCTTATGATTAATAATGCTTCTCTTAATTATTTTCTCTGATTGGGGCAATTGTATTGGTAGTGCATGAACCTCAATCTGTGTTACTTATTGTTGTTTTCTTACACGTTGAATGTTAATGATTTGTTGGTTTTAGTTCTTAAGTGAAGCCTCCTTTGTGGCACTTGCTCTTTCTGGGGTCTGACCCAGCTGGTTTTGTATGGCCAGATACAGGAGCAGCACTAAAGGATCTTCCTGCTTTTCAGCCCGATGGTGGTCACCAGGCGTAACCAGGGCATTGAGTGGGTTTCTTTTTGTTCTCCCACTGTAATATTGTAAATTATTCTTTTGAGGCGTTTAGCCGACGAGCAAGTGTTAGCTCGATTGTACTTATTTACTGTCTGCCTATGGGCTGTAACATGATTGACAAGCCCCGGGGGTTGATCATGTATGACTGAACTCCTGCTAGTCCTCACATTCTGTAATGACTAGCTTCATGATCATTCTGAATATATAATGTATGGGACGCCTTACTATTGTGTATTTGGTGGTCTGACATCTTGTAACTATTATTAGTTGGTTGAGATTGAGACAATAGGCTATCTTATGACCATAAAAGACTGATGGATTGTAGTGAAACCCTCACATATCTAGACAGCCGTGACCGTATAGCGGTGTGGATTCCATTCCGTTATACGTAGCTGGCTATGTCTGTCCCCGCTCTCCAGTGTTCTGGTTCTGGGGTGTGACATGACCTGAATACCATATTTTAAATCCTAAATCTACGGTACGACATCGTGATCAGGACATAGTCCCTGCAGCCATTCGACTGGCGAGGCAGAAACTATATAGTCGTAGATAAAGTTGACTGTCCTCCGACCCTCATCCCTCAGCAATGATGATACGACAACCTATCACTATATCTTATATATATAGTAGTAGATGATGTCTTAGTATTACATTATGTGAGTTCATCTTGATTCTGTTACATTCTTCAGATACTACATACGATAAGAACATATACTACACCATATGTACAGAATATAGATGATTCACACTAATGTATGCTAGAATGAATTTTAAGGTTGTGTTCTGAGCCATCCGTTATCTGCTACTTGGCAAAAAATCGAATTTATTGTACTTTATCTGCTTTCGAAAATGTACTCAAATTACATGAGGTTCCTTTAGTTAGCTTGTTTATGTTACAATTATATTAGCTTGTTTACCAGATGGCACCCATGACCCGAGGAGCGGCACGTCGTTTGAGGGAAACTGTGAATGCTGAGGTGGCTCCTCCTACAGTTAGCGCCGGTTGCTAGCGAGACCGGGAGTTCTATTCATCCAGCACCGGTAGCTAGTGAGACCGAGAGGACTCTTCATGCAGTCCTTGCAAGGGACGACATCTCTCCTCGTGCCAAAAATCTCGCTTTTTCGAGGTGGTTGCGTGAACGTATCACTGAGCGTTTGCTTGAGCAGCGTGGTTCTCATTAGCTATTAGTACTTATTTGTATTGGACTATTTGTATTGGGTTTTTTTGTATTAGACTATTTGTATTGGACTACATATATGAATTAGTACTATGTCAATCTCTGGATTGTATTGGTACTACGACTCTCATCCCTAGGCAATGATGATACGACAACCAACCAGAGAGGATACTCTGAGAGATCCATCTGAGTAGGACGTATACTCTGAGAGATCACCTTTACAAGTATGATATCAGTAGTGGGATTGAGTGTGTACGTCCTACTCAGATGGGTCTCTTACTATTACTATTTTTTCTGATAGCATGGTGGATGTGCTCCGTCAACAGATTCTTGCTCCGAGCCAAAACTTTGTCCCGGAGCTCAAGTGGACATCCTTGGTGTAGAGCTCGAGTGAGAGGTTCCTGACAGTATGGTGGTCTTCTTTGTCAAAGTATCCGTGCTCGTCCCACAACCACTGTGTGATGAGCACGGATACTTTGACAAAGGAGACCACCATGCTGTCAGGAACCTCTCACTCGAGCTCTACACCAAAGATGTCCACTTGAGCTCCGGGGCAAAGTTTTGGCTCGGAGCAAGAATCTGTTGACGGAGCACATCCACCATGCTGTCAGAAAAAATAGTAACGGTGAGAGACCCATCTGAGTAGGACGTACACACTCAATCCCACTACTGATATCATTCTTGTAAAGGTGATCTCTCAGAGTATACGTCCTACTCAGATGGATCTGCAGAGTATTCTCTCCGGTTGGGTTGTGTTCTGAGCCATCCGTTCTCACACTTAAAATACATATTAATTAGAACTGTGTTTTGTATTTTCGGGGAAACCAGGAATTTGATTATGTATTTTGTATTTTGGTTTCTGTATTTTGGCTCCAGCTCCATTTGCATTAATCTACGGTACGACATGGTCTCTGCAGCCATTCGACTGGCGAGGCAAAAACTATGTAGCCGTAGATAAAGTTGACTGTCCTCCGACCCTCATCCCTCGGCAATGATGATACGACAACCTATCACTATATCTTATATATATAGTAGTAGATGATGTCTTAGTATTACATTATGTGAGTTCATCTTGATTCTGTTACATTCTTCAGATACTACATACGATAAGAACATATAATACACCATATGTACAGAACATAGATGATTCACACTAATGTATGCTAGAATAAATTTTAGGTTGTGTTCTGAGCCATCCTTCATCTGCCCCCTTCCTGAGCCATCCTTCATCTCTCATTTTCCTCCGGGTCCACTCTACTCCCAATCTCTTCCTCTTTATACACGGATCTACAGAATCAATGCCATCCGAGGAAGGCAAAACTGAATCAGCATTGTCTTCCGGATCGTCCTTATCAAGGCATAACGGGCTGCTCAGCGTGCCCAGCTTCTTCAACTTCTCGCTGGCTGCAGAGTCGAAATGGGAACGGGTCCTCTTTGCCGGCCCGGAGCTCTGACTCACACTCGTCGCCTCGCTACCGGTTTCCTCTCCTCCTCTAACGCGGGTCATAAGAAAAGAAATTTCGTACCTCTTCTTCACATAAACATCATTGCCGCCTTGTACTCGAGCCTCCTCGTCTGTGACGCTATCCAACTTCTCGATGCCTACATTGTCACTCGAATCCTCCCTTCGACTCGTATCGTCCTTTTATTCGCCTGTCTTTTCGCTCTCTGTCTTGCAATCATCTGCTATCACCGCCATCTCATTCGACTCCTTCTCTGATGACTCCGAGGAGGAGGAGGAAGACTCGGAGAATAAGTCGAATGAGTCGACGGTGATAGCAGATGATTGCAAGACAGGGAGCGAAAAGACAGACAAATAACAGGACGATACGAGTCGAAAGGGAGATTCGAGTGACAATGTAGACACCGAGAAGTTGGATAGCGTCATAGACGAGGAGGCTCGAGTACAAGACGACAATGATGTTTATGTGAAGAAGAGGTACAAAATTTCTTTTCTTATGACCCGCGTCAGAGGAGGAGAGGAAACCGGTAGCGAGGCGACGAGTGCGAGTCAGAGCTCCGGGCCGGCAAAGAGGACCCGTTCCCATTTCGACTCTGCAGCCAGCGAGAAGTTGAAGAAGCTGGGCACGCTGAGCAACCCGTTATGCCTTGATGAGGACGATCCGGAAGACAATGCTGATTCAGTTTTGCCTTCCTTGGATGGTATTGATTCTGTAGAGCCGGGGGAAGTGGCTCCTCCTCGGCAATGATGATACGACAACCTATCACAATATCTTATATAGTAGTAGATGACATTTTAGTATTACATTATGTGAGTTCATCTTGATTCTGTTACATTCTTCAGATACTACATTCGATAAGAACATATACTACACCATATGTACAGAACATAGATGATTCACACTAATGTATACTAGAATGAATTTTGGGTTGAGTTCTGAGCCATCCGTTCTGATCAAGCATCTTCCTTCTCCTCTCCTCCACCATGGCTCTGAATCCATCTGCTCCTCCCTACTTCCATTCTTCTTATTTGACTCTCTCAACCGCGTATGATATCCAGCTCAAGTGTAGAGTCGGGGGAGAAGAAGTGGACAGGAAGAAGAGGGGGAAGCAGCACAGCCGGCGGCATGACCCGGAGGAAGTACAGATGTTTTCTTCAAATCCGTAGGAGAACTATATATATCTTTTAACAATATGTCATCTTGTCAAAGACCCTTAATGTGACAACCATGTTACCGCAGTGTCGGAAGACTAACATGTCATAATTTTCTAAGCCGTGTGTTTTGACATAATCCTCCCAACTCTTTCCTCCTATGTAGTAATCTTGCATTATTACATAGAACTGAAATTCGGTTGGAGGATTATGTCAAAACACACGGCTTAGAAAATTATGACATGTTAGTCTTCCGACACCGCGGTAACATGGATGTCACATTAAGGGTCTTTGACAAGGTGATATGTTGTGAAAAGATATATCCTTATAGTTCTCCTACGTATGTTGAAGAAAACCTCTGTACTTCCTCCGGGTCATGCCGCCGGCTGTGCTACTTCTCCCTCCTCTTCCTGTCCACTTCTTCTCCCCCGACTCTACACTTGAGCTGGATATCATATGTGGCTGAGAGAGTCAAATAAGAAGAAGGGAAGTAGGAAGGAGCAGATGGGTTCAGAGCCATGGTGGAGGAGAGGAGAAGGAAGATGCTTGATCAGAATTTGAGGTGGAAAAGTTGTGACGTTGATAGCGTGAGAGAGGGAGAGGGTGGAAAAGTTTTTCTCCCCCGACTCTACACTTCAGGTGGATATCATATTTTGGTTTCTGTATTTTGGCTCCAGCTCCATTTGCATTAATCTACGGTACGACATCGTGATCAGGACATAGTTCCTGCAGCCATTCGACTGGCGAGGCAGAAACTATGTAGCCGTAGATAAAGTTGACTGTCCTCCGACCCTCATCCCTCGGCAATGATGATACGACAACCTATCACTATATCTTATATATATAGTAGTAGATGATGTCTTAGTATTATATTATGTGAGTTCATCTTGATTCTGTTACATTCTTCAGATACTATATACGATAAGAACATATACTACACCATATGTACAGAACATAGATGATTCATACTAATGTATATGCTAGAATGAATTTTAGGTTGTGTTCTGAGCCATTCGTTCCCATACTTGGTAATTAAGTTGTGGACCATTATGTTTGACATTGTTGTTACAAATTTTTATATATCTGTGTTGATTGTTGAGATTGTGTTTCAAGCGTATTCGTGATTGTGTGTATCTGTGTTGTTTGATACTGTGTTCGTGATACACACCGTTGTTGCTGTAACAAATGGTGTGGGGGATGCTGCAAATGCTGCAGGGAATGCTGCAAATGCTGTATTTTTTTTATTTTTTTTTAATATTAGCGACGTTCAGCGACGATTACCGACGTTCAGCGACAAAAAAAATGTCGCTATCAACGTCGCTAACTGTGAGGAATATCGTCGTTGATCGTCACTAAACGTCGGTACTGTAGCGACGTAGAAAAAGTCGCAGAACGTCGCCATATGGCTCTCAATCCAGGTCAGTATCGATGCATGTCAAGTCGCTTAACGTCGCTAGTACACGTCGGTAAATGATGACGCTTTACGTCGCCAGCAGTCGCTGAATTAGCGACGTAGCAACGTCGCTAAAGCTCGTCGCAATAGCGGCGTATTGCGACGTTTTCTTATTTAGCGACTAGGTTAATCGCGACTACGTGCATACGTCGCTAAATACGTCGCTAATAGGATTTAGCGACGTAATTTTCCTATTTAGCGACGCCTTGAGGCGTCGCTGATTTGACAGATTTTAGTAGTGACAAAACTAAAAATGCCAAGTTCTAAAAAGGCTTAGAATCAAGTAAGAAAGAAAATGGGACAAAGAAACTTGAGATCCATCATGAAGCAAGTTACACTTTTCTAGAATTTTTTGGGTGTAGGTAGAGAGGAGTAATGGAGAAGAAGAAGAAATAAATGAAAGTAATAAAGAGAGAGAGAGAGAGAGAGAGAGAGAGAGAGTTGACTTATATATCAACCCTTCTCATCTCAAACCAAAATAAACCAAACCAAGCCAAGTCAAGTTGAACCAAACCAAATAAACCAAGGCAAGTTTAAACCAAGATCAAGCTAAGCAAAACAAGTCTAACTATGGTCCACCTGACAATTGCTAGAAATTCGTACACATACAAAAAATACGTATAATGGGAAACGGAAGTGACAACTCTACCCACCTTAGATAAATTCTGTCCTCGAAATTTAATCAAGAGGCTAGAGGTGTCGGGACAAGTTATATTAACATTGGCAATCTATGACTAGCAGTCAATCAAATAATCATTCATGCAAGCAAGGAAGTAAAAGCATAAGGCATAAGGAAGACATTATACCTTATGAGTCAAACATGTGTGGATATCGTGATCGGATGTCATCCTTACGTTTCCAAGTTGACTCACCCAAAGAGTGATGACCCCAAGCAACATGGACTAAACTAATAATCTTGTTCTTTAGTATCTTCTTCCTTCGGTCTAATATGGATACGGGCATTTTCTCATACAAAAGGTTGGTACCAACAACCAATTTTAAATGATCAAGGATATGGTTCGGATCCGGAATGTACCGTCATAATTGGTATACATAGAATACGTCATGTACCTCATGTAACGACGATGGAAGAGCGAGACGATAGGACACATCACCTACTCGCTCGAGAATATCAAATGACCCTATATACCTAGGACTAAGCTTTTTCCTGCACGTCGAATCGAATGACACCACGGGTAGGCGAGATCCTGAGGAATACGTGGTCCCCGATAGAAAACTCAAGAGGACGCCGATGAGAATCGGCCCAATGGCACTGACGATCTTGTGCAACTCGAAGAGGATCTCTGACTTGTCTAACCACCTCGATAGTCTGTGTAACCATTTCTGGACCAAGCATCTGCCTTTTGCCTACATCATCCCATGCTAAATGTGATCTGCACTTTCTACTATACAGTACCTCAAACGGTGCCATCTAGATACTGGACTCACTACTAAAATCTGTCAAATCAGCAACGCCTCAATGCGTCGCTAAATAGGGAAAATACGTCGCTAATTCCTATTAGCGACGTATTTAGCGACGTAGGCACGTAGTCGCGATTAACCTAGTCGCTAAACAAGAAAACGTCGCAATACGTCGCTATTGCGACGAGCATTAGCGATGCTGCTACGTCACTAATTCAGCGACTGCCAGCGACGTAAAACGTCATCATTTACCGACGTATACTAGCGACGTTAAGCGACTTGACATGCATCGATACTGACCTGGCTTGAGAGCCATATGGCGACGTTCTGCGACTTTTCTACGTCGCTACAGTACCGACGTTTAGTGACGATCAGCGACGGTTTCCCTAACAGTTAGCGACGTTGATAGCGACGTTATTGTCGTCGCTGAACGTCGGAAATCGTCGCTGAACGTCGCTAATATTAAAAAAAATACAGCATTTGTAGCATTTCCTACAGCATTTGCAGCATCTCCTGCAGCATTTGCAGCATCCCCCACACCATTTGTTACAGCAACAACGGTGTGTATCACGAACACAGTGTCAAACAACACAGATACACACAATCACGAACACGTTTGAAACACAATCTCATCAATCAACACAGATATATGAAAATTTGTAACAACAATGTCAAACATAATGGTCCATAACTTAATTGCCAAGTATGGAAACGAATGGCTCAGAACACAACATAAAATTCATTCTAGCATACATTAGTATGAATCATCTATGTTCTGTACATATGGTGTAGTATATGTTCTTATCGTATGTAGTATCTGAAAAATATAACAGAATCAAGATGAACTCACATAATGTAATACTAAGACATCATCTACTACTATATATATAAGATATAGTGATAGGTTGTCGTATCATCATTACCGAGGGATGAGGGTCGGAGGACAGTCAACTTTATCTACGGCTACTTAGTTTCTGCCTCGCCAGTCGAATGGCTGCAGGGACTATGTCCTGATCACGATGTCGTACCGTAGATTAATGCAAATAGAGCTGGAGCCAAAATACAGAAACCAAAATATGATATCCACCTCAAGTGTAGAGTCGGGGGATCAGAAGAACTTTTCCACCCTCCCCCTCTCTCACGCTATCAACGTCACAACTTTTCTACCTCAAGTTCTGATCAAGCATCTTCCTTCTCCTCTCCTCCACCATGGCTCTGAACCCATCTGCTCCTCCCTACTTCCCTTCTTCTTATTTGACTCTCCCAGCCACATATGATATCCAGCTCAAGTGTAGAGTCGGAGGAGAAGAAGTGGACAGGAAGAGGAGGGGGAAGCAGCACAGCCGGCGGCATGACATGGAGGAAGTACATCGGTTTTCTTCAACATACGTAGGAGAACTATAAGGATATATCTTTTCACAACATATCACCTTGTTAAAGACCCTTAATGTGACATCCATGTTACCGCGGTGTCGGAAGACTAACATGTCATAATTTTCTAAGCCGTGTATTTTGACATAATCCTCCAACCGGATTTCAGTTCTATGTAATAATGCAAGATTACTATGTAGGAGGAAAGAGTTGGGAGGATTATGTCAAAACACACGGCTTAGAAAATTATGACATGTTAGTCTTCCGACACCGCGGTAACATGGTTGTCACATTAAGGGTCTTTGACAAGATGACATATTGTTAAAAGATATATCCTTATAATTCTCCTACGGATTTGAAAAAAAATCTGTACTTCCTTCGTGTCATGCCGCCGGCTGTGCTGCTTCCCCCTCTTCTTCCTGTCCACTTCTTATCCCCCGACTCTACACATAAGCTGGATATCATATGCGGCTGAGAGAGTCAAATAAGAAGAAGGAAAGTAGGGAAGAGCAGTTGGGTTCAGAGCCATGGTGGAGGAGAGGAGAAGGAAGATGCTTGATCAGAACGGATGGCTCAGAACACAACCCAAAATTCATGTTCTTATCGAATGTAGTATCTGAAGAATGTAACAGAATCAAGATGATCTCATATAATGTAATACTAAAATGTCATCTACTACTATATAAGATATAGTGATAGGTTGTCGTATCATCATTGCCGAGCAGGAGCCACTTCCCCCGGCTCTACAGAATCAATGCCATCCAAGTAAGGCAAAACTGAATCAACATTGTCTTCCGTATCGTCCTCATCAAGGCATAACGGGTTGCTCAGCGTGCCCAGCTTCTTTAACTTCTCGCTGGCTGCAGAGTCGAAATGGGAACGGGTCCTCTTTGTCGGCCCGGAGCTCTGACTCGCACTCGTCGCCTCGCTACCGATTTTCTCTCCTCCTCTGACGCGGGTCATAAGAAAAGAAATTTTGTACCTCTTCTTCACATAAACATCATTGCAGCCTTTTACTCGAGCCTCCTCGTTGGATAGCGTCACAGACGAGGAGGCTCGAGTACAAGGCGGCAATGATATTTACGTAAAAAAGAGGTACGAAATTTCTTTTCTTATGACCCGCGTCAGAGGAGGAGAGGAAACCGGTAGCGAGGCGACGTGTGCGAGTCAGAGCTCCGGGCCGACAAAGAGGACCCGTTCCCATTTCGACTCTGCAGCCAGCAAGAAGTTGAAAAAGTTGGGCACGCTGAGCAGCCCGTTATGCCTTGATGAGGACGATCCGAAAGACAATGCTGATTCAGTTTTGCCTTCCTCGGATGGCATTGATTCTTTAGAGCCGTGTATAAAAAGGAAGAGATTGGGAGTAGAGTGGACCCGGAGGGAAATGAGAGATGAAGGATGGCACAGGGATGGGGGCAGATGAAGGATGGCTCAGAACACAACCTAAAATTCATTCTAGCATACATTAGTGTGAATCATCTATGTTCTGTACATATGGTGTAGTATATGTTCTTATCGTATGTAGTATCTGAAGAATGTAACAGAATCAAGATGAACTCACATAATGTAATACTAAGACATCATCTACTACTATATATATAAGATATAGTGATAGGTTGTCGTATCATCATTGCCGAGGAATGAGGGTCGGAGGACAGTCAACTTTATCTACGGCTACATAGTTTCTGCCTCGCAAGTCGAATGGCTGCAGGGACTATGTCAGTGAGCTAAATCATATTTCATATTTCAGTCAAAGGGTACTGAACAGAAAGTCTAATTATTCCATATTTCAGTAATGTCAGTGAGCTAAATCATACTCAACTGTCGAGAATACTTAGGAGAAAACTCATTCACAGGATTAGTATCCATCCTTCGTGACATAGCTGAAATTTTATAGGGCTCGATAATAATTATTAGTCAATTTATTCATCATTTCAAAACCCTGAAAATGCCCAAAAAAACTCCTAGTATCAGTAAATAGGGCTCGAACCCTAAATTAGAATTCGAATCGAAGCAAAACATCAAATTGACAGTTGATATGTCCAAAAAAATGAGATTTTTTAGTATATAGGTGTCACACTGTGAATCTCGTGTCCACTCAGTGGGACACGACGTGTCCAAACCAACAAAATAGGTGTCACACGAACTAGAAGCGAGTCCACGCTCTCGTATCCCCCGCAGCGAGTCCACTATCAGTCTCGTGTCCCCCGCAGCGAGTCCACCCTCTCGTGGACACGAACTAGAAGTGAGAGAGAGAGCTAGAAGACGAGGAAAAACTGGGGAGGAGCTACCAGAGGAAGGAGGAGGAGGAGAAGGAGGAGGCCGAAGGAGGGAGATCGTCGGAGGAGCGCCGCGGAGGAGGAGGCCGGAGGAGAGAAATCGCCGGAGGAGCGTCGCGGAGGAGGAGTGCGCCCAAAATTGGGGGAGGGGGGGAATTGTGAATGATCGAAAAGGAAACCCTCGTTGGCTATATGAAACGATTAGCGACGTCCTTATAGGACGTCGCTAAACGTCGCTGATATATAATAAACAGCGATGCAACTTAAAATGCGTCACTACACGTCGCTATATCAGCGACGGGTACCGACGAACTTGCGACGCACTACCCCATTTAACAAAATATAGCCGCTAGACGTCGCTATTAGTCGCTGTTGGCGACAAACAGCGATGTCTTTTATTAACGTCGCTAAAACCCTAAAAATTAGCGACGAAATTTTACGGAGTCGCTAAATACGTCGCTGATATGACTTATTTTGGTAGTGACTGAAAACTGTTATTGTAGAAGAACTTCACTATATGTAGGTGATCTTTCCACGAACTACCGAAGTCAAGTATACAGGATCGTAACATATCTTCGAGAGTTTGAATCGTGCGCTCTGACTGACCATATGTCTGCGGATGATAAGCTGAACTAAACTTGAGATGAGTCCCCAAACTCTTTAGAAGACTCCGCCAAAAGTGCGATGTATACCTTGAATCTCTGTCTGATATGATACTGACTGATACTCCATGCAATCTGACTATCTATCTGAGATACATCTCTGCTTGCTGATCCATCGACTAACCAATCCTGAAAGGAAAAAAATGAGCTACCTAGGTGATTCGGTCAACTATAACCCATATAACATCTCTTCCAGCTAGGGATTTAGGTAACCAGTTACAAAATCCATGGTAATATGCTCCCACTTCTATTCTGGGATTGGTAAAGGTTAAAGAAGTCCAGCTGGTCTATGATATTTAGATTTAACTTATTGGCAAACTAAACAATGAGAGACAAACATGGCTATCTTCCTCTTCATGCCATTCTACCAGAAATGGTGACGGATATCACAATACATCTTCGTATTACCGGGATGAATTGAATACTATGAACTGTGAGCCTCTACCATGATCTCTTGCCTGATGTCACCATTGGGTACACAAAGATGCCTTCTATGTCCGGAGCGTGCCATCTCCGTGAATGCATAACTCTGCTTTTCGTCCTGCTTCACATTCTGCCCTAAGCCGCTGAAGCTTAGAATTCGTTGATTGAGCTATCTAATCCTCTTAACTATACTGGACTAAACTTGCATACTGGCCATCAATGCCATACTGGTAGGAAGAATAATCTCTATTTCCATCTTCTGAAGATATGCTAATAACTCGGGTTGTGCTGTTAGAAAATAAGCTCCTGCTCTTCTACTCAATGCATCTGCAACAACGTTGGCCTTCCTAGGATGATACTGCATATTGATGTCATAATCCTCCAATAACTCTAGCCATCTTCTCTAACGCATGTTGAGATCCTTCTGGGTAAACACATACTTAAGACTCTTGTGGTCGGTGAAAATCTCTACTCGATCTCCATACAAGTAATGCCTCCACAGCTTAAGTACAAAAACTATAGCTGCTAACTCCAAGTCATGGGTTGGGTAATTCCTGTTATGATCACGAAGATGATGTGATGCATAAGCAACTACCTTGCCGTATTACATTAAGACGCAGCCCAATCATCTGCCTGAAGCATCACAATAAACTAAAAATCCTCCAGTCCCATCTGGAAGCGTAAGAATGGGTGCCGCCATCAATCCTTCTTTAACTTCTCGAATAAACTCTAACACTCTGTTGTCCAAGTAAATTATACATCCTTACGGGTCAATTGCGTCAATGGTGCTAAAATTCGAGTGAAATATGATAAAATCGTCGGTAATAGCCGGCCAATCCTAGGAAACTGCAAACTTCTGCGACGGTACTGGGTACTGGACATGTCTCTATAGCTACTATCTTCTGGGGGTCCACTTCCACTCCACCTCTGGTGATGATATAACCTAAGTACGAAATTCGATCAAGCCAAAATTTGTACTTACTGAACTTCGCGTACAATTGGTGCTCTCTAAGAATCTGAAGGACTACTCGGAGATGCTGCTCATGCTCAGCTTCATTCTTGCTATAGACTAAGATATCGTCTATGGACACTATCACGAACTGATCCAAATAGGGTATGAATATACGATTCGTGAGATCCATGAATACTGCTGGCGTATTAGTCGCCCCAAATGGCATAACGAGAAACTCCCAATGTCCATATCTAGATCTAAATGTTGTCTTCGGGATGTCTTACTCTCTGACTCTGATCTGATGGTACCTCGACCGTAAGTCAATCTTCGAGAATACTGCTGTCCCACTGAGTTGATCGAATAAGTCATCTATCCTTGGTAGGGGATATCTGTTCTTAATTGTTACAAAATTCAAGGTATGATAATTAACACATAATCTTGACGTACCATCCTTCTTCTTCACAAGAAGCATCGGGGCTCCCCAAGGTGATCCACTAGCATGAATGAATCCCTTGGTTCTGGGTTCTTCAATCATCTTGTACAGGATCTCTAATTCTGATGGTGCCATTCTATAGACTCTCTCCGATACTGGTGCCGTCCCTGGAATCAAATCAATGGTGAACTCAATCTCTTTCTCTGGGGGCATGCCTGGAAGATCTTCGGGAAACACGTCAGGAAACTCATCTACTACTCTGGAAAACTTAACTGCTTCTGCTACTGCCATCCGCAAGACTGGTGGAGAAGGTTCTACTTCGTCTCTGGAAAATGAAAACTCTTCTTCATCGGGAATACCAAAAATAATTTTACCAATATGGAAATCTTTTCTTGCGTATTGATCCTTCAACCAATCCATTCCTAGGACCACATCATAGTTGGTCATCAAAAATTCTATCAATCTAGCAGAAAACTCTCTATTGCTAACTATAATTTGACACGAGAAAAAGACTCTATCTACTCCCACAAGACCGTTACCAGTAAGTATATTGAGCCTTACTGATAATGACTCGGGCTCCAGTCCTATCCGTATAGCGAATCGTGCAGACATAAATGAATGCGATGCACCCGAATCAAATAATACTGATGCTGGAAAAGAGTTGACGAGAATGGTACCTGCCACCACCTCACCTGATGCCAATTCTTCTGCCACGGTCAGAGCCATAGCTTGACCCTGTCCCTTTGGTGTTGGTCCCCTCTGCTGGTTGTAATGCCCCGCTCCGTACGACATATTACGTTGAGATGTTGACTCAAAGAGTCGCGCTGACCGAATGAAATGTATCGATACGAATCGATACGAGAGTTACGTTGTCTCGAGTAATGCATCGAACTAAGTCGATGCGAAGAGTTACAATTTTTCAAAGAATACATCGAGTTGAATCGATACAAAGTGCTGGATTGCCCCGGAGGATAAGTGCGTTAAGTCGGCTCGAACATTCTAAGAAATCGAATCTATCCAAGGCGCAAGTCCGAATCGATGCAAGTATTAATTTTAGTTGGTTTCATGTGCATGCTATCCATTTATGCTGAAATATTAGAGGTCGACATTTTGCCTCATTCGTAATGGGTCCGTAAAACCCAAATCACCGTCTCGCAACGGGTTGAGACTTAGGCACGGTAGGCCGGAATCGATCGAGTAGTTCAATAAAACAAGAAGTGTCCGAATGGCTAAGTCAGAAGATTTGGCCATGCAACAAATATATGAAATCGAGCTGCATCGTCCCGGCAAACAATAAGGCGTATCGATTTAAGTTGGTAGGATTGATTCTTCTTTTTACTCCTTCATACCTAAGTAAGAATGTATTATTGTATGCTAAGTTAACCTATCGATGCCACGGGTGTGGTTCGATCGGATGATAAATTATAGTGTGTGTCGAACACTAGTTAGAATAATTGAAATGAAACGTGCATCAAATGCACAAGTCGCTATGGAACATTGAATATCGCAAAGAGCGCCTCGGTGCGCAAGCCGCAAGAACATGGGATAACTGTATTCGGCGAGTACCTTCATGTACGAGCCATTCAGTGCCTTCGCGCACGACTTAGAAAGGCTAGCACATTGAAAGATTTTGAAGGCGAGCGCCCTAGCTTGCAAGCCATGAACATTGAACACTAAGGCATAGAACATGGAAATACGGCTTCGATGCGTGCATTAAGTGCACAATGCGAAGGAAAAGATGATAAATGTGTCAAAACGTGCGTACATGTACGAGTTCATAAAAGATGGCTTCGTTGCGAAAGAGTACAGTTGTGGCATAAATGTGACGGAACTGTCAGATATGACATGATGCCTCAAAAAGTGTTCGGGACCTTCAGGTCATTCGGTTGACGAACATTGAGTTGAGGCATGATACCATTGAACATTGAAACGAAGTATGAAATATGAGAACATATAAAATTAATGAAAGAAATATGAGATGATAAAGTCTGAGTCTTGAACTCAAGAATATGTTTGGTTGTTTGAATAATTATGTGTTGCATGGTCGAATGGACTTGAGGAAAATTGTGATAATCTTTCGTGCACGGGAACGTTCCCTCCGAACGGGTGCGCCGGGGCACCGGGACCGTTCGACCTAGGAGGGATATAATCATTGAAAGGTGCACATCCATAAGACGATTAGCGACCGCTTAGCGAGATGTGAAAAGCCACAAATGATGGTATGCAACGGAAGGTCTCCGTAATTGGGATAGCAACACACTACGAGAGGCGTCGGGCTACCCAAATTCGAGAAAGAAAAGAAAGAAAGAAAAGAAAGAGAGAAAAGAAAGAAAGGAAAAGAAAAGAGAAACACCTTTAGTATATTCTTGTATGGATACGCCAATGACCTTCATATAGTTAAGGAACGATGTGTTGAAAGTGCAGGCACGTATGTATCCTGCACACATAGATCCTGCATAGAGAGCACTTATAACATGACAGGGAAGGAATGTGGCGTATTCACCTTACGTCGGTGCAAGGGCGAGTGCGTCTATACTGGTAAGAAGTCGCGCCACGAAACAAACACGAGATTGTTTGCCTGCTTGCCTATTCAATCCGAACAACATGCTTGCCATGATAACATGCTTTACCGTTTTCGAATATGCCATAAAATTGACCCTAAGTAGAATATAGCAAGATCATAAGCTAAGTTGCATGATTGAACATAAATACTAAAATGTCAGTTTAGAAAGTTGGTCTTTTTATCAATACATGCGAGGACGAACGTACTGATCCTCCACCAGCCTTCATGCAGGATGCAAGGAATGGATTTTTCGCGACGGAGCTTCGCTTGAAAGCGTTGAGGCTTGGAATGCCAAAGCGTATTGAGGATCAGATATGCAGCAGGATTGATGCAACCGAGATATAGAAGGCATAATGTATGGAACAGTAAAATCTTTTATGGGCAAGAGAGAACCTGAGTGTTGTAGCCAATCTGACAAATTCAGTTGGGGTGTTGAAAGCCTTTGTAATCTTAGTTCATTATCAATAAAGAGAATTGTTTCTTATACCCTGTTTTCTTTCGTTTGCTAATATCAAATCAAAGATAACCATTTTGACAACTTGTCATCTTGCCTTGTACGAGCGCAACTCCAGGCTTGTGCGGCATCACGCCCCCTGCGAGGATGATGATTTGGATGATTTCGGGTCAGGGCATGACACTGGTGACCTCTATGCCTGTTCTGAACTTGAGCTTGGGCCTGGGCATACTGTTGCGGCCTCTGCTGTTGGAATGCTTGTGCTTGAGGCGGCAATGGCCTCGGAAAATGGTATTGCTGCTGCTTCTGTTGGACTAGTGCTGGACCCATAACCGACGGACTAGTTAGGGTAGACGAAGATGAACTGGCTCTATGCGGACAAGACCCTATCATGTCATCCGGTACCCCACAGGCCAAGCATAACCCCTGTGCTCTGTGACACTCTGAAATCACGTGTCCAGGCTTCCCACAATGAGTGCAGCCCATTGCGAAAGACTGCTTCTGACTCTGTAGCAGATGGTACGACAGTGTCGAGTTCTGAACCGATGAAACTGTGGCCGCCCTCCTAGGAGCTCTAATAGACAAAGTCCTAGCTACTGGGGCTGGTGTTGATGACTGGGGCAACTGTCCATGAGATCTCTTCCGTCCTCCAGTTCGATCTACTATCCTCTGGGAGTTATATTCATGCCTCCTAGCTGCTCTCAAAATAGCATCAAAGGTCTGGTGCTCAAACTGCTCCACTGCTAGAATGATCACTAAGTGGAGTCCCTGCTGGAATCGCTATGCTCGGTCTAATTCGGTCTCCACCAAGGTGGAAGCAAATCGACTAAGCCTAGAAAACTCGACCGCATATCCATCGACCATCCTTCATATCTGCTTGAGATTGTTGAATCTGGTCTGTAGATCATACCGAGCTACTGTATCAAAATACTTCGTCTGGAACTTGTCACTGAATACCGCCCACATAATAGGCGTTACCAAACCAACTGCTAACATCGTCCACCAGCTGCGGGCTAAGTCCAATAACTGTAAGCATACAACGGCCACCTTCTCTTCCTCTGGAATCCGAGCTACCTCCAGAATAACCTCTATATCTTGTAGCCAAGCATCGGCAACAATAGCATCTTCACTGCCGTCAAAGAAGAAAGGGTTCAGGCGCTTGAAGCTGTTGGCTGCACTGTTCCTTTGGTAACCAACTCTGCCCATGGCATTTTGTACTGTCTGGTACAGGGCATCGCCCCGACGATCTTGTGTTGCCAGCAAGTCCCGAATGAGTCCCATCAGGATCCTATTGTCAGGCTCTGCAGGCAGGGCTAGTTGAACTGGTGGCTCTGGATCTCCAGAATGCATGACTCGGGATGCTGCTCCAGAGTACTAGGCTTGGTCCCCAGGTTGTTGCTGGTTCACTGGAGGTGCTCCATCCGGTTGATCGGTAGGACCAAGAACAATGCCACTAAAGAAAATGACATGAGGAATAATAAGAAAGGACCAAGATTGATCAAGGATCGAAGCACCTTATCAGGTCAGGTTTCGGAAGGATTAGAAAACACGAGTAAAGATCAAGGGAGAATGCTGATTGAGACATCTACTGAGTAAACCATCATACATCTTGATTTACACGACCTGTATGGCTACCACTTAAATCGTGTCATGCCCCAGAACCATAATACTGGAGAGTGGGGGACAGACACAGCCAGCAACGTACATTGAAGTGCAACCCACCTCGCAATACAGTCACGGCTGTCTAGATGCATGAGGGTTAAACTACAATCCATCAGTCTCTATGGTCAAGAACAAGCCTAGTGTCTCAATCTCAAGCAAGCAAATAAATGTACAAGATGTTAGATCACCAGACATACAAAGTAAGGCATCCCAAACATTACATATTCAGATGATCATGAAGCTAGTTATACAAAATACGAGACTAGCGAGAGTTAAGTCATACATGATCAATCCTAGGATTTGTCAATCATGTTACAGCCCTTAGGCAATCAGAAATTTAGTTTCAATACGAGCTAACACTTGCTCGGCGTCTAAACACCTCAAAAGAATAATTTATAATAGAGTGGAAGAGCAAAATAAGAAACTCACTCGTTGTCAGGATTACGTCTGGTGTTCACCATCTAACTGGAAGGCGGGTAGATCCTCGGGTGCTACTCCAAAATCTGGCCATACAAAACCAGCTGGGTCAGAACCCAGAAGAGCAAGTGCCACAAGGGAGGCTTCATTAAGAAACTAAAACTAGCAGATAATTAAATAGAAGAATACATAAATGAACATGATTAAGTAACATGAAGACAGGATTAGAATAAAATGATAGCTTGCATTAGGAAAACAAGAGGCGAACTATAATTTTTATGATAAGCATGAGACAAGCATTCATGCACGGCCAATCAAGTCCTACGGCTTGCTATCATTATCTAACTAGGGTTAACACAAGCCTAGTTACTAGCAAGATGCAATGAGATATTTCCGCAGTCACAAGCCCTGCATACTATCCAGGTTATCCAGTCAAGGTAATTTATAAGAGTTACAAGAGTTATCAAGATTACTGGTGTACTTTCAGTACTTATATTTTCAAGAAGTGCTCCATATGACAGTGAGTTGGAAATGTGCCCTACTAGTCGGCAGGCTACAAGCCCCTCAGGTGTGGCCGGAATAACGGGATCGCCTGTAACTGGAAAAATATCTCTATATGGATTACTTGATCAATTTAGTCATTAACCTAGTCAGATACATTATGAATTCCTGACCGTAGTAACCAGGAATCCATGTCCTAGACATGATGCAAGACGAGAAAAGTAGCTTGTACAGGCACAATCAAGAGAATCAACCACGATATCAAGATAAGAGTTACTTAGCATGTCAGGGTAGGTGTCGCAACAGCGCTTCAAGATTATACATGTCATGTCAGGTTACTTGTCATGTCAAGAGTACTTGTCAGGAGTGCGCCTCGACGGGCCACTATCAAGATTATTCATGCCATATCAAGTTTACTTGTTATTTGTCAAGAGTGCGCTTCGACGGGCCACTATCATATCATGTCGAGACGGGGTCATGCTATCATGTTCAAGTCAAGATCAATACTAGCAAGTCATACTCATGCTCAATAAGTTATCAAGTCGGGTCATCGTAAGTTAGGCCGAGTACAAGATACATGCAAGATCATAAGCATTTACAACAAGAACTAGGAGATCATGCATGGAGGTAAGGGCAAGGGGGTATCAAGGCAACCAAGTGGCGCTGGTCAGGTGGCACCAGGAATGTGACAGGTGGTACCTAGTCAAGTAGCGCCAGGGAAGGTGCGTCTGGGCCAATAGGCGCCAGAGCCAAAGTACGCTTAGGCCAATAGGCACAAGAGCAGGAATGGCATTGCGCCAAGCGACTCGCACGCTAAGGCAGATGGGTTTGCGCCATAAGGTGCATGTCCACTGCTCATCTTCCCCAACAGACCGAGAATGACATCAAGGAACTCATAAACTAAAATGGCCATAACTTCCTCAAAACAAGTCAGAATAGGGACTTCCAAGGGTCTAAACTGGGTAGAACGAGATTTTCTATAGCCTTGGACAATTGGGTTTTAGTAAATACCAAGTTTTAAAAGAACAAAACCAAGAAAAACCAGAAAATATCAAAACTTAGATCTACAAAAATGTATCCAACAAAACCAAAAATGCCAAGTTTTAAAGAGCCTTAGAATCAAGTAAGGAAGAGAATGGGACAAAGAAACTTGAGATCCATCATGAAGCAAGTTGCAGTTGCCTAGGATTTCTTAGGTGTAGGTGGAGAGGAGTAATAGAGAAAATGAAGAAATAAATGAAAGTAATGAAGAGAGAGAGAGAGAGAGAGAGAGAGAGAAGAGTTAATTTATATATCAACCCTTCTCATCTCAAACCAAAATGAACCAAACCAAGCCAAGTCAAGTTGAACCAAACCAAATAAACAAAGGCAAGTTTAAACCAAGATCAAGCTAAGCAGGACAAGTCTAACTACGATCCACCTGACAATTGCTAGAAATCCGTACACGTATACAGAAAATATGTATAACGAAAAACGGGAGTGATATTGTGGCTAATTTGAAAAGAGTTTCAAAGTGAGATATGTAACTGAACTATGGCACTTTGAGTCATAAGCTTTGTACTTTGTAATCCTAGCAAGTTATGAATAAAAGAAGTATTTCATGTTCAAAATCTCTGTGTCGAATATTTGGTTTTCTGTAATTAAATATGCTGCGTGCATGTGTTTTGCTTTGTCTAGTTATTTTGTGCAGGTACTGGCCATGTGTAAGCACAACTTAATCTTCTCATTTTTTTCTTTCTCTTTACTTCACTATGCTCTTTACTAGCTTCTTTATCTTCTTCCTTGGAGCTATGAGTTGTCCTTGGAGAACGAAAAATTTCTTTATACACGAAAGAAAAAATATATCACGGGAATCTCTATTGGATTTTTGCCAATGAACAAAAAAGTACAACTTGAACAACAAATTGATCAGTCGAATCCAAATTCTAGAAAAAGAAAAGGTTTTCTAGATATGGTAGAAAAATAACCAGATTATGCGATAATGAGAATGAACAAGAACACTTACCAAAAATGTATGATCCTTTTTTGAGTGGACCATATCGAGGAACAATAAAAAAATTCGATTTATGTGAAATTATGCCTTGAGGTCAAGCTAGTAGTTGTTGAACCCAACTAGCTAGGAGGAGTAGAAGACCCTTTGTAGCATGAAAGTATTGGATTGTAGTCAAGTACACCTTGCGCTAAGAAGGATCTATGCTATTTTTACTTGTTTTCTTCTTGTATGACTATTTTTTCTTAGGTATTTGTAGATTCATTTACCCTATATCAACTTACCCTAGCTAGTTATACGACTCATTTATAGTGAATTTCCATTGTAGAAGCATGAAAAAAAAAATCAAGAAGGCATGATGAAGTCCAGACACTACATCGGATGGGTGACTCTAGCGAAAAAGGGGCATCATTTGTCTTGTCCAATGCATGTTAACAAAGGCGACACTATCAAGGATTGTCTCATGTCTTGAAGTGATAGCAAATCATAAGTACCCCTTCTCCCCACCGCCGAAGGGGTACTTACACGACTCATTTCTTTCGTAAAAAGTCGATAAACGAAAGCCTACTGTTAGGACATCATTAATGATTTAACTTGATTGTGCTGACAATACAATCAGGAGCGGTGACAAGGCATAGAGTGAAGTGACTACCAAATCTTCGATCAGATCAAGACAAATCAAGAAGCCTCAAAAGCGAAAAAGGTTGTAACTCCAAGCTCCAGCGGTATTGTGCAGACCCATTTGCCGAGAAGAACTCCACTCCACAAACTCCAAACCCACTATCCTTACGATCGTGCCAAAGGCTCGAAACTGATACTTTTGTGGATAGGACGTACAACCGCCAACCCACTCTTCCTTCAGGATTGCTTAGTGGGGCACGTAACTAAGATCATGCAGTCCACATGGTGCTTCCATCTTATTTTGAAAGAACATGACCCCTTCGTGCCTAAGAAAGGGGCTACATTCATTGTTGGTCATCGTTCCGACATGGAACACACAACTCCCACTGAGAAAACTGTTTTCCTCCGACAATGATCCAGGCGACAGTTCTTTCTATTGGACGACTCATCTCCATAGAAAGGCAGATGACCACCCTCAGCTACTTTTCTATAAAAAGATAGCTCTTGCAAATTTTAGGGACGACCATAAGACATAAGACATTAGCCTCCACAGAAATCCCTTGCTTATCATGTTCCCTTACACTCTCCTGGTTCCCAAAGCCTTGTAAGGTCGTCAAAGGAGCAAAGGAATCGTGTTGATTCGACCTCCATTGTCCCATTTCTCCAGAATCTCGAACTTATCTCAAATTTTGTACTCTTACATCAATGTAAGTCAATCTTTTTTCCTCCGATGAGAAAGCAGTGGCACAATCTGACACTCTATTGGCGGAAACCTTCACTAATACCTTGATCACACACACACACACACACACACACACACACACACACACACACACACATATTATGTGGAAACTAAAAATCAAGTTCTTTCTTCCATGTAAATTCCCACATGTATCCGTGTTCTAGCTAGGAGTGATTTCTACCCTCTACAAAGTGAATTTTTAGGTCAATTTTTTTAATATAATTTCAATATGTACATTAATATTTTATTTATATTTTTATCTGAATTTAGTCGAACATATAATATTTTATTAGGTTGTGTTAATTTGTTGCAATTTCGATATGCGTGAAGTTATTTATAGAATTTATATATCAAAACTTAGATATTATTTTCTAGAATTTATATCTCGGAACACAAACATGTTCTAGTTTATCTTACATTTTCCCATGTTTTAATTTGTAGTTTTGATTAATTTGTAGTAATGTGTGTCGATGAATCAACTTAAAGGAGTCATATATCCCTCATACGAACTCAAACTATGATTTCGAGCATATTGTTGCAACTGTGTCGACAAAACCTTTGATTCTCTGCTAATGGATTTGGATCTTATGAGTTAAAATTTTGACCTAAAAATTGATCTTGGTCTGAGTGTCGACGGTCCTACACCTCAAACATAGGATTAGAAATATTTTATTTTCTATTTTAAGACTATTAATTCCAAAACCTATAGTAAATCATTAGATGAATTGGATAAATCCTAAAATCTAGGCTAACTAGTAGGCTAGTTGTCAAATGGAGTAATTCAATACATCCTATAACTAACTTATATAGTCCGTTATTATTTTTTGAATGTGTTTATGGGATGAATTGCTTGATGATTATGGGCATATAAAAAGAGGTTTTGGTTAAGGAGTAGCTGTCAATTGTGATTCCAATTTCGTCAAAAATTTATGCAAGTATTCGTAGATAATTTTATTCTATACAATGATTATTGATACGTACATGTTTCATGTTTTGTCTTCTCTTTCATGTTTCCATAATTGATTCCTACTATTGTTTAGTTCTTGATCACAATGACTATGACATGATTTCAATTCTTAAGTTATGAATGTTTACTTGTAGCATTACATGAATCACCATATTGAATCACTACGTGAATTACCTTGTTACTTGTTAAAACGCATAAATAGTGTCATAATCAGGAGGGAGAATATAAAGTGAGAGTGTTGAAATGTATTACATGAAAGATAATAGTTGTGGTAAACCCCATGATGTACCGTATACCCATTTACTTACATGAATGATAGCAAACAGTGCTCATGTAGCAATGAGACATATTATCTCAACAGTTCTACATACCAAAGTAAGTATTCTAAATGACACATGTATATACGATTGATTATATACTTGAGTCATTTTTATGGTATCATATTGACTATTAATTCTCTTTCGTCTCACCATGATGGTGTCTTGATCACCTTGTGTACATGTTACTGTTTTCTCGTGTTATCGTGTTACTATTTATTGTTTAGTTTGATTCTCATTTACGTTTACTTTTCTCCCTCATGACTGAAGAACTTTATTATGACATCTTTAAAGGAGTACATGTATCCTACACACTCTGGGCCATTGGAGGATAATTTAGGTGAGCAGTTAGAGGATGTGGATCCCACTCATGTTGAGGACACAATAGTTTAGTAGCTATTTACTTTCAACAGACATCTGATCAAAACATTATTATGGACTTGGACATTTAGACACTATTAATATTATTACTTTGGGCCTATGGTTCCTTATGAGACATATGGACATTATTTACTTGTTTATTTGCTTGGACTTTTACTGGACTATATGTGTCTCGTATTGATCTTCTCTAATAGAATGTGAATGCGTTAGTCATATTTTATATTATGTGATGATTAATAGAGTTGATTATAGAATTATGGATTGGTGAATTTATTGTGGATTGGTTATGCACATGTTTTAGATGATTATATTGTAGATATACAGTTTGGATATTAGTTGTGGATATGATATAATTAGGTATATGAAGGTATATAAATGTACAATCGTCGACACTACAACGTAGGACGGACTTTGCTATGTATCCGTACTCGATTATTCGAAAGCGAAACATGACACATTAATACTTGACTTACGATTGATCTACCTAGAAAATTCTAAGGTTTAGGCATACTGTCGTAATCTTTATGTTACTTTTAATTTTTTAATAACTTCTAATAATTAGCATATAAATTTCATAAATTCTAAAAAAGTAGATATAGGTTGTTACTTATCACCAGAATACACATAAATTTGTTTAAAGCCAAATTTCTATGATTTGTGTGTCCTAACATTTTCATATTAATTACTTTAATAATTCCGGAGAGCACTGATAGGAAGAATAATTTCTTCAAACAATGGTCCTATGGGACTATATATATATATATATATATATATATATATATATATATATATATATATATATATATATATATATATATATATATATATATATTTGCATCCCCGTGCTATCCACCGTTGGATGTTGTTATTTAAGTTATCTAATCTTAACCATTGATTTTAATGGTTCAAATCAACGGTTAAGATTAGATGACTTAAACAACATCCAACGGTTGTTAACATGGGGATGCTTGGGGATGCAAAAAATGAGGGGATGCGGATCCCTCCTCCCTCCCTCTCTCTCTCTCTCTCTCTCTCTCTCTATATATATATATATATATATATATATATATATATATATATATATATATATATATATATATATATATATATATATATATATATAAACCTAACCCTAATACATACATACATACATACATACATATATATGTATGTATGTATGTATGTATGTATTAGGGTTAAGTTTTTTTTAGAATATAGGAATTCTTCCAAAATTCACTCCTAAAGGATTTTTCACCTTTGCTTGAAGGTTTGAGAGAAGCGAACTCATTTTGAATTGAAAGTTTGTATATATGTTCCTCTCTTTGTTCCCTTTCCATATCATATCCTTAAAGTAGTTTTTGAGGTTGTTTTCCCTCAAATATTTTTAACCAAAACACGATTACAACAAAAACTAACGTGTACGTGTAATATATATATATATATATATATATATATATATATATATATATATATATATAGAGAGAGAGAGAGAGAGAGAGAGAGAGGATCCACATCCCCAATATTTTGCATCCCCAAACATCCCAATGTTATCAACCGTTGGATCTTGTTTAAGTTATCTAATTTTAACTATTGATTCAATGGTTCAAATCAAAGGTTAAGATTAGATGACTTAAACAAAATCCAAACGGATGATAACATGAGGATGTTTGGGGATGCAAAAAGTAAGAGGATGCAGATCCCTCCTTATATATATATATATATATATATATATATATATATAAGGAGGGATCTGCATCCTCTTACTTTTTGCCCGTGCGCCTCATCCTCCTTATATATATATATATATATATATATATATATATATATATATATATATATATATATATAGGGAGATGATGAGTTAGCCTGTGCGATGCGGGGCATCCACAACGTCGGAGGCCTGACGATATAGGGCTACGAACTGAGCCTGCGTGGGGCAGAATGAGGCGTCCGTGTAGCAAACTCAGTGCACGGTCGTCGTGCGACGGATCGGGGAATCGGCACCATTCGCCCACGGGTATAAGCGACATGCCGACCACGCGGCCCGTTGTGCGGCGCTGCTGAGGGCGACGAGAAGACATCCACCATAAACGATCGCATGCTCGATCGTAAGGGCGTCGGCGATCGTCGCCAATATGCGCGTCGTGCGCATAGAACGGGCGGCTGGGCGGAATCGGTAGTCGCAGGCGACAAGGAATCAGTGGCCGTCGTACGGGCGGTCACCCTTGGTCGTCGAGGGCGTCACTTCGGCGTCGTGGGCAAAGCGAGGTATTGAGTAACTGCCGTCGAAAGACGGTGTGCTGCTGAGCGGAGCTCTGGTGCGCGCGGAGTGCGCGGGGTGCGTGTGCACGGCGATGATGACAAGGCCAACGGACAACGTCCGCACTCCAAAAGTCGTTCCATACGATAGGCCAAGAATCGTGTGCGTGGGACACACGATTATACTGAGCCCGCACGCGTTGGGGAAAAAAATGAAAAAAAAAAGAAAAAGAATATATATATATATATATATATATATATTTGGAAGAGGTAATGTGTTACAGACTCCTGGACCGAAGGCCCGCACCGCAGTGCAGCAGCACCCATCCTACATTCCGACTACCCTCGTATTAATTCTTCCACATTTAATTAAATATGCTTTCCCGTTGCTCGAAGCTGCAACCTCTTGGGAGGATATTCCTCACTCAAACCACTTGAGCTAGTGGTATATATATATATATATATATATATATATATATATATATATAAAAAAAAAAAAATATATATATATATATATATATATATATATATATATATATATATATATATATATATATATATATGCAAATGACCTCTAGCTTAGTGGTTAAGAGAGATGCATGTGGCCCAAGTGGTCAGGAGTTCGAGCCCCAGTGGAGGCGAGTTCGCCACAATTACCCATTGCTTCAAAAAAAAAAAAAATATATATATATATATATATATATATATATATATATATATATATATATATATATATATATATATATACACACAAACCACTTGAGCTAGTGGTATATATATATATATATATATATATATATATATATATATATATATATATATATAGCACATCGAGTCGTGGTGTACTGGTAACACCACCGTGCACCGGGGGTGAGGGTCGGGTTCGAGCTCTCCCTCCCACGGAGGTGGCTGGGTGGCGGTGGCCACGGCCTCCGGGCCAAGGTCGGGTGGAGTCGTCCACCGGCATTGGTTTTAAAAAAAAAAAAAAAAAAAAAAAAAAAAAAAAAAAAAAAAAAAATATATATATATATATATATATATATATATATATATATATATATATATATATATATATTTTAAAGAACCATCATTTTATTCAGTAGAGGCTCAAAATGCCGCAGCCTGTACAGTATACCTTAAAGCACAAAATGCCAAATATATATATATATATATATATATATATATATATATATATATATATATATATATATATATATATATATATATATATATATTGCAGGTGTGGAACTTCGACGACGTGGATCACACATGAACTTAGTTTGCTCGATGTTGTTGCATATGTATGGGGGAGTTATCATTACAAACATGATGGTGGGCATGTTCGAAAGCTTGAACAACATGGGAACCATACTTTCACTTGGAAAGCTTGAACAGCGCATGGGAACCATACTTTCACTTGGTCGGGACAATCAAGGGAGAGAAAGATATTCATATCTGGAGCATGTTAGGGTGGATGATGAAAGTTAAAAGCATGCATGTGATATTTCTAGTACGGTTGGTTGTTAGTGACTTTGGTCTTGGTCTCGATCATGAGTCATTGATCTTAGCTAGGGTGATTTAACTGACTTGGGAGATGGCAGCCATGACAGTTACCTTTGATATTTTAATGGATCAGTTAGAGATGGTATATGATGTGGTGCGGCTCGAGGGATGCGAGGTTGATGACGACAATGAGAGAGAAATTTGTCGCAGGATGACATACATAGAATTTTATTGAGGAGTAATGGAGCCAACACCATCTTATCCTACTTGAGGTGGATTTTGATGGAAATCCACCATAATTCAAGGTGGATGTGAAGTCTGGAGTGGCCTTGGAAGACGAGAGAGTGATCATGATTCGAGTGTGGCCTATCTTAGCACAAAATGAGGAACCAGAAATCCAATTGTGCAGCGTAAATTCTAGTATTTCCTGCATGAAAAGTGAGCCAAATTCAGAATTTTGATTTGGGTAAACAAAAGTATGATCACGGCAGTTTGATGCAAGATTTGCATTCCGATTAATTTTGAACAACCTAGATCTATTTGGGCCGACTTACGAGCAATGTCAGTCTTTCTTGGTTTCTTAAATGCCTATATAGAGGAATCTACAGGGAAGGGGAAAGGAGGTGTTGGTATGCTCTCACAAAGGTTGAAGAAAGATTTCGTCCCTTTTTTAAGAGATCTAAAACTCTTATGTTCATACACTTCAACAAGGAGGAATGAATTTTTGATGTAAGATTCTCTACTTCGTCAGGTAGAGATCGTTAGCCTCAGTTGGTGAGCAATCAATATTAGGTGACAGTATCTCGTAAGGGATTAGGTTATTTGAACGATTTCAATTATTGTATCTTTATCTTGAAAAGCGTAAGGGATGAAATATTGGGACACATGAGTAATCGACTCTATTGAATTTGTAATCTTTTCATCTATCAAATGTTAGAAATTCTCATGGTGGGGTGTTTGATATTTAATTGGCTCACGCAATAGTTTGTGGTTTTTGTCTTTTCCTTCGGTTGTTGTTAAATGCACCCCTATTTTTATTATTTTTAATTATTTTATTATTTTTATTAACTTTGTTAAGTTTACCTTCTAAAAAGAATTTAGTTTACCTTGTAAAAAAATTCAGTTTACATTCTTTCTCCTTGTCAATATATTCCTTAATTCCTTTATAAATAAATTAAATCATAATAACTTCATTTGAAAAAGAAAAAAAATATAACAAGCGAAGAAATGAATGAACAAAGAGGGTTATGATCTACAGTAAATCCCAAAACAAACTCAACTTAAAGAGTGAGTGACGATGGAATGAAAGATCTGCAAACGTGCAACATACTCTCTTCGTTTTTGTATTTTAGGTATTTTATTTTCTGAAGAAATACTATACCAATAGTCTAGTTATCTCAAAAAAGAGAATCCAGTAGATATTCTTAAAAAGTTAAAATATTTTTTAAAATATACATCTAATTTTATTTAAAAAAATCTAATTGTGGAGACAAACTGATATTTAATTTTTTAAAAGAAATATATAAAGCTAGTCAAAGCTGGTAGAAAGGAGGGATTAAACATAATGAAAACATGTGTGCTTTTAATAATACCATTTCTTTGTGGAAAAATATATAAACTAAATTTAGACTACTACGTAAGACCATAATCATAAGGTACCGTTTAGGAAGGAGAAAAATGGAAAAAATAGGAGAAAAATTAAAAGTGATGGTGTTTGTAAATGAGGAGGAAAAATGGGAAAAAAAATTTCAGCGAAAAAAATAATATGCGTGTCTCACTAAAAAAAATTCCTTCCAAAATTGTAAGAAAAAAATGAAGAGATATGAGAGGATTTTGGGAGAATTTATCCCAATACCCCTCAAAAAGTTAATAATGAATTATGATTTAAGAATACTAAGAGGACCGAATAGTAATTATATCTCTATCCACTAACAAACAATTTTATTTTTAACTTTTTATTTTCCTACTTTTTGTTCATCCAAAAGAAGGAAGATAAAAATTAACTTTACTTTTATTTTACTCACTTACATTTTATTTTCTCTCAAATTTCTTTCCTCTCACCACAAAAGTTTCTAAACACAGTATAAAGTTAGAAGATATGTTCCTCCAATACCATACAGTCGATCCTTCGCGAATACTCTTTATTTCTTCTACAATTAATATTAGATCATAGATGGATGATAGTGATACTTAGATACATAGAAACTTGTGACCGAAATCAAATAACAAATTAAAGATGAATGACAAATATCACAAGCCATGCATTTTTTATTTTGTTTCATTCCTTTGTAACATCCATGAAACATAACAACATAAATGTCAGAAAACATCTTTCAGTCAAGCTATGAGCTCTTCTTATTACAGCAGTACATCAAAAGATCAACAGCACGGAGGTCACTTCCTCTTCATACATCGTTCCCAAAATCGTAGTTCTGATCATATCGCATCGTGCATGCCAACTTCGACATATTTATTGAGTTTTGTTGACATTTTTCAATGCAAATATATAAAAAAATTATATTTATTGCATGTTTATAATAATTTTCAAAATAATAAATCTATATGGATGATACTCAGATACATAGAAACTTGTGACCGAAATCAAATAACAAATTAAAGATGACTGACAAATATCACAAGCCATGCATTTTTTATTTTGTTTCATTCCTTTATAGCATCCATGAAACATAACAACATAAATGTCAGAAAACATCTTTCAGTCAAGCTATGAGCTCTTCTTATTACAGCAGTACATCAAAAGATCAACAGCACGGAGGTCACTTCCTCTTCATACATCGTTCCCAAAATCGTAGTTCTGATCATATCGCATCGCGCATGCCAACTTCGACATATTTATTGAGTTTTGTTGACATTTTTCAATGCAAATATATAAAAAAAAATTATATTTATTGCATGTTTATAATAATTTTCAAAATAATAAATCTATATGGATGATCTCAGATACATAGAAACTTGTGACCGAAATCAAATAACAAATTAAAGATGACTGACAAATATCACAAGCCATGCATTTTTTATTTTGTTTCATTCCTTTGTAACATCCATGAAACATAACAACATAAATGTCAGAAAACATCTTTCAGTCAAGCTATGAGCTCTTCTTATTACAGCAGTACATCAAAAGATCAACAGCACGGAGGTCACTTCCTCTTCATACATCGTTCCCAAAATCGTAGTTCTGATCATATCGCATCGCGCATGCCAACTTCGACATATTTATTGAGTTTTGTTGACATTTTTCAATGCAAATATATAAAAAAAATTATATTTATTGCAAGTTTATAATAATTTCAAAATAATAAATCTATATGGATGATACTCAGATACATAGAAACTTGTGACCGAAATCAAATAACAAATTAAAGATGACCGACAAATATCACAAGCCATGCAATTTTTTTTTTTCATTCCTTTGTAACATCCATGAAACATAACAACATAAATGTCCGAAAACATCTTTCAGTCAAGCTATGAGCTCTTCTTATTACAACAGTACATCATAAGATCAACAGCACGGAGATCACTTCCTCTTCATACATCGTCCCCAAAATCGTAGTTCTCATATCGCATCGCGCATGCCAACTTCTCCCCATCCCCCACCCCTACTGTTGCTCCGATCCGGTTTGGGCAGTCAGAGGCGATGGCATTTCTAGCTACGTCGAAGCAGGGACCGCAGCTGTCTTTGGCAGTGCTGCAAAGAGCAGCCCCGAACAAGTCGAGGTTAAAGTCACTGGTGGTCACAACGAAGCCTCTGAGCTCGTCGGAAGAGGCATCAGTGGCGAGGTTAGAGAGAAGGTTGCTCACTGTCGCAGCGTAGTCACCGTATGACTCTTGTTGATTGCACCTAGCGTTGCCGTCGAATGCTGTTGCTAATGCACTCAACACCAACCAAGTCATCAATATCATCCTCGCCGGGAAGTCCATGTCTCTTCTGTCTCTCTCTCTCAGAGCTATAGGGTCACTACACATCGCGTCGCGCCTATAAATAGGCTGTAGCAGCAACGTATATGTTCATCTGTGCATTATAAGTTTTTTTTGCATTTACTTGTATTGCTTCAATAGAATGATAATAACAAAATCAACAAGGAGGTTTCTCCAAAATAGGGAACAAAACCAAACGAAACATACAAAGGGTTTGCTACTAATCAATCGGAATTAAGCGACAAATAAATAATTTGAGTTTCCATGTAAGCAACACGAATCATGTGAACGAGAAAAAGATCCAAATGTTCTCATAAAGGAAGAGAGACATAGGGACAAGCGCGCCTCTGCCAACCCTTGGCATGGTTAGGCTTTGTACTTAATGTTGGGTTTTGGCCTTTTTCATTTGGAATTTTAGTCCCACATCGGCTAGGCCAAAGAAGTTGTATCTCTATATATTAGCTATGTTATTTTAGAGATGCACATGTGGTGTGGAGGTGCACATGGGTGTGCCATGTGGGGTTATTTTTCTAATGGAAAAAAGGTTAAATAAACAATTGAAAGCATTCATGCTTTTTGCTCATGGAAAATTTATTTCCATTGGAGCTAAGCCCCTCGGACTCATGGGCTCATGAGACGTAATGTGGCGTTTTGTTGGCGCACTTTGTGCGGCCCAGGTTGCGCGACCAGGTGTGCGCCCAGTGGCTCAACCAGTTGCGCGCACAGGTGGCGCAGGGCGCGCAGGGAGCGCAGGTGGCGCAAGTGGCTCAGTGCGCGTTCAGCGCGTGGTGGACAAGGCGTGCGGGGTGCGCGAGCTGCGCTGCCAGGTTGCGCGTGGTGTACAAGGCTTTGTACTTAATTGCTTCAGATCGTGTCTGTGCATGATCTGAGCGGTTACTGCACGTTCGGAGTGGTTATTACCACGTCCCGAATGTTGTGCTAACCGGGCAGTTGCTACTCGGGTCTATAAAAGGTCACTTCTCTCTCACAGGCAGGATACACAGAACATATACAGAAAGTTACGAAAGTTTACAAGTGTTTCTTAACAAAGTAAACAGAGGCTGTGAAAGAGAAGAGAAGCTTTGCACTAGCGTTGCTTTTGCATGGGAGTTCGTGTACGATCCGAGGAGTTAGAAGAGCAGAAGTGTTCCAAAGTTCTCCGATGAACTTGCTGGTTCCTGGAAACTATTCGTGTGGGGCGAATATAGCTTTGAGCAACGGTGATCATTCACCCCAGCAGGATATTCATCCATCAATCGCCTGTCATCTTCTTCGCTGCTGTGGATTACGAAATCTTTTTAGATTCTCGTAATATCATATGCTGCTGTAAGGAGATCTTCTTAGATCTTCGTTGTACTTGCGCAACCTTCCTAGAAGTGTTACGTTGGAACATTGTTATTACAATTGTTTCATTTTTCTCAGTTTTTCATCAAAAAAATTGTTTCCCGGCACTAACAATCTCAAAGCTATATTCTACAATGGAAAACTTTAATGCTTCACTCCTCAATACTGACTTCTGTAAGTTAGAAAAGTTTGATGGAGAGCATTATCAAGTCTGGAAGAGAAATGTTTATCTCTCTCTTTAACTCAGAGACGTTGATCACGTGCTTCTTGAAGAGGAACCTACTGTTCCAGATGTTGGGTCTGCTGCCGCAATCACTGCGGCTACTAAACTTCAGGCCAAGTGGAGAAGGAAGAATAGCATTTACAGGCTGCTTATCCTGAATGCTATGGAGGATTCCCTAGCAGAATCCTACAGTAAGAAGACTATTGCTAGAGACATATGGGAGTCTCTGAAGAAACTGTACAAAGAAGACAAGAACATGAGCAAGATATTTGTGGTTGAAAAATATCACAAATGGCTATTTGAGGACGAGAAGTCCATGCTGTCGCAGGTGAAGGAATTCCTGAAGCTGCGATAGAAGCTGGAAGACGAGACGATGCCCCTCCCCGACAAGTTTGTTGTTGGAGGGATTGTCTCGAAGCTCCTCGCTGGATGGAGTAAGTTCTATGCAAACATGCATAAGAAGAAGCTTGAGATCAGCCTTGAAGATCTCTTGCAGGAAATCTATGTTGACGACCAGATGCGGGCTCAACTGAAGGTGGACGCACTGTCCAAGCAATTGGCTAACGCCAATCTGGTTCATACCAAGGAACCAAGGGAAAAGCAGACGGCTTCCCACAGCAAGAAGAAGGACCCTGACAATCTGAAAGTCAAGGGAACTTCGTTCAAGCAAAAGAAGCCAAAGTCACATTTGGCTTGTTTCAAGTGTGGCAAGAAGGGCCACTTCAAGAATGAATGCAAAGCAAAGACCAAGCAATCAGAGCAAGGAAAGCCTAGTAAGGTATCTATGATCACTGACGTTGTTGCTATGATTGTGCAGGTTGATGCGGTAGGAACTGACTCTGACTGGTGGGTAGACACTGGAGTCACCTGCCATGTCTGCTACAGCAAGGAGTGGTTCACCACCTACACACCTATTTCTGAAGTGGTTATGGTGGCAAACCAGGCACAAGCTGAAGTGCTCAGGATTGGGACGGTGGTGTTGAAGCTGACTTCGGAGAAGTCTCTAACGCTTCAAGGTGTGAAGCATGTACCTGCTATTGCCAAGAACCTGATCTCGGGAGGCCTATTCTGTAATGCAGGCCTCAGATGGACATCAATGCTGGCCAGATGGTGATATTTATCAAGGGAACATATTTCGGAAAAGCTTTTTATACCGAAGGAATGTTCAAAATTCAACTTGTAAATCAGTCCAATATTATTAATGCAATTACTCCTTCTGCTTATACTTTTGAGTTGTGGAATAATAGACTAGGACATGTTCATTGTAAACGAATAAACAAAATGTCTAGTCTAGGGCTTATCTCCAAGTGTGGGGGTAAGGTAGAGAAATGTGAAGTTTGTGCTCAAACAAAGATCACAAGGAAACCCTTTCCTCGGGTTAATCGAAGTACAGATCTTCTGGAGTTATCTGTGATTTCAAACAATTCTCTACAAAGGCCGGGATGAAGTATTTCATAACTTTCATCGAAGACTTCTCAAAGTATGCATTCGTCTACTTGCTGAAGGCTAAAGACGAAGCATTCGAGAAGTTCAAGGAGTTCATGGTCGAAGATGAGCGGCAAACTGGACAACAACTCAAAAGAATAAGAAGTGATCGAGGTGGGGGCTACAGGTCTTATGAATTCGCATCGTTCTGCAAAGAACATAGAATTGTCAATGAGAATACGGCTCCATACTCTCCTCAATCAAACGGAGTAGCAGAGAGGAAGAACAAAACTTTAACAGAAATGATTAACTCAATGCTGTTGACTGCGGGTCTTCCTAAGTACTACTGGGGAGAAGCTGCATTGACGGTCACTTTTATTTTGAATAGAGTGCCTCATGGAACTTCAGACATTACTCCTCATGAACTCTGATTTAAGGTCAGACCTAACTTGAATGTCATTCGAGTGTGGAGGTGTCTGGAATATGTCAAGCTTCCAGATCTGAAGATTCAGAAGCTTGGGACAAGGACTACTAAGACGATCTTTTTGGGGTATGCCGAGAAGAGTGATGCTCGAAGATTTCTTGACATTAAGTCAAATCATATCATTGAATTTTGTGACGCAGAATATTTTGAAGACAAATTTACAAGCCACAAGAATATGGTACTTGCGGATATACCGGAGAACAATGAGGATGCGCAGGAAACTGAAGTCTTCAATGAAGATGTGGTCTAAGAAGATGTTGTTGTTGAAACAACTTTGAACCAGAACAAGCTGAGCCGTAAGCTAAGCGTGTGAGGTGGCCAAAGAACTTTGGAAGTGACTTTGCCACCTATCATGTGGAAGCAGATCCGCTTACCTATGATGAGGCAATAAAGACCAGAGATGCGGTTTTCTGGAAGGAGACGATTGACAATAAAATTGATTCCATCACCTCAAATAACACTTGGATGTTGGTTGATCTTCCTGAAGGAGCGAAATCCATCGTATGCAAATGGATCTTCAAGAAGAAGATGAAAGCAGACAGAACTATTGACAAGTTCAAGGCTAGGTTGGTAGCTAAGGGGTTTTCTCAGAAGCAGGGGATTGACTACTTTGACATGTATGCTCCAGTAGCCAGGATGACCACCATCAGAATTTTGATTGCTCTCGCAGCAATACATAAGATGGTGATACATCAGATGGATATGAAAATGGCTTTCCTAAATGGCGAGCTGACCGAAGAGATTTACATGCAACAGCCAGAGGGATTTGTCGTCAAGGGTCTTGAAGACAAAGTCTGCAAGTTGGTAAAATCTTTGTACGGCCTTAAACAGGCTCCTAAGATGTGGCATGAGAAATTTGACAAAGTTATAAGGTCAAATGGCTAAATGGTCAGCGAGACGGATAAGTGTGTTTACATAAAGTTCGCTGATGGAAGAGGTGTGATCGTTTGTCTATACGTGGACGACATGCTTATCCTAGGTACAGATATGGGTTGTGTCACGGAGACAAAGAAATTCATCTCGAGCAAGTTCAGTATGAAGGACTTGGGGGAAGCTGATGTGATCTTAGGAATCAAGATCATCCAGACAGACACTGGACTAGCGCTGTCACAGTCTCATTATATTGAGAAAATGATCACTTGCTATAGGTATCGGGATCTTCCAGGGATCGATACGCCGTACAGGTGTGATCTGAAGCTGAAGTCTAATTCAGGTAAAGCGTCAGGCAGCTGGAGTATGCAAGCGTAATCGAGAGTTTGATGTATGCTACTACTGCTACAAGATCTGATATAGCTTTCGTCGTGGAAATGCTGAGTCGTTTCACGAGCAACCCAGGTGTTGAACACTGGAAAGCTGTGAAACAGGTTATGAGATATCTCAAGAAGACTCAGACATATGCACTGTACTACAGAGGAGATCCGCTGGTTGTGAAAGGCTTCAGTGATGCCAGCTGGTGCTCAGAGGTGGAGAGCGAGTGGTCTACAGGTGGATTCATTTTCACAACGGGTGGAGCTACTATATCGTGGAAGTCGAAGAAGCAGACTATGCTCTCGCGGTCATCCATGGAATTTGAGTTCTTTGCACTTGATACCGCAGGCGAGGAAGCAGAATGGCTTCGGAAGCTCATGTATGATCTTTCAGTGGTTGGGACACAAATATCGACAATACCGATATACTACGACAACCAGGCGACTGCGACGGTGGCATCAAATGACCTCTTCAACAGAAAGAAGAGGACTGTGCGGTTGAAGCACAGGACAGTACACGATCTTATCAAAAGAGGTGTTATTGCAATGATTGATGTTCGGAGTCAGGAGAACCTGGCGGATCCGTTCACCAAGGGCCTCAAGCGCCAGCTGGTTGATGACACAGCTTGTAAAATAGGCTTGAAGTCATTCTGATATTGTATTATTGTATTCCTACCATAAAGTTTTATGATAATAGTTCAAAGAAAAATCTACTAGGCGTCTAGCTTTTGGTTCAAGGGAGGACCACTAATCGAAAGAATATCAGGAACGGTGGGTACATATTCTATTGGGCATGGAGAGGTTACGGACCTACAACCACTGTTGTCTACTGTTGTTTTCTACGGAAAACGGATCCTGTGGGAAGGTTGGCTTAAATGCCTTAATGAGTTCTCAGGCAGAGTGAATGCCTGGTGTGCTTTTACAGGAAGCACGGTAGAATAGCACTACAAGTAGTAAAACTCTATGCTACTGTGGGGTGACTCCACCATGAGGTTCCCAGGCATGGGGTAATGCCTCGGCTTTGCTAGCCAAGTCACAGCGGCATGGCACCGCAAATAGGCAGTTAGTCTAATGATGTATGTTAAAATAAAGAGGGGTGTAATCAGCACTACAAAGAGGAGGAGTTCCTCATGTTACAGTGGAATGACACCACGATGAGGTACCCGGTTAGGGTTAAAGCCTCGGCCTTGCAATCCATATCGTTGCGGCGTAACACTGCAAGGGAGCCTAAGGCTTCATGCTGGGCAGTTTGGCACTACAAAGAGGCGGTTACCTCATGCTACAGTAGTATGACACTACGATGAGGTTCCCGGTACGGGGTGAGGCCTCGACTTTAAGCCATGTCATAGCGGTATAGCACCGCAAGGGAAGCACAAATCGCCTCATGCCATGTCTCTTTATAATGAACTCACCTATAGTGTATGGACAAAGAGATAACAGGTCGTCTCTTGAGGGTAAACTTGTAGACGCCAAAAATTATACACTAAAACCATGCTGGCGCAGGGCCTTTAATGTGTAGCCAGAAGCACATGTAACTATATTATGTGAGTGAAAAGAATTTAAGCTATGATACAGAATTCAAGGCTTAGTCCATTCTTGTATTATAGTATGTTGTTTGACCCATACGGGAAGATTCAAGTCGTCAGCGACATCTCTTTTAATGCATGATGGACAGTTACTGCGGGGAACACTTATACCCATATATAGAGATATGTGGGGGATTGTTGGGTTTTGGCCTTTTTCATTTGGAATTTTAGTCACACATCGACTAGGCCAAAGGAGTTGTATCTCTATATATTAGCTATTCTATTTTAGAGGTGCATATGTGGTGTGAAGGTGCACATGGGTGTGCCATGTGGGGTTATTTTTCTAATGGGAAAAAGGCTAAATAAATAATTGAAAGCATTCATGCTTTTTGCTCTTGGGAAATTTATTTCTATGGGAGCTAAGCCACGTAGGGGCTTAGCGACTCAGACTCGGACTCGGACTCGGACTCGGACTTGGACTTGGACTCGGACTCGGACTCGGGCTCATGAGGCGTAATATGGCATTTTATTGGCACACTTTGCACTTAGCACGTCAGCATCATCGCTAGGCACATAGTGTGCTTAAGTTGCGCTCGTTGCGTGAGCCACTTGCGCGGCTAGACGCGCTGCCAGGTTGTGCTTCCAGGTTGTGCGACCAAGTTGCGCAGGCCAGGTTGCGCGGCTAGGTGTGCTGCCAGGTTGTGCGGCCAGGTGTGCTGCCAGGTTGCGCGGCCCAGGTTGAGGCTGTGAGAGAGAAGATAAGCTTTACAGCAGCGTTGCTTTTACACGGGAGTCCGTGTACGATCCAAGGAGTCAGAAGAGAAGAAGGGTTCCAAAGTTCTCCGACGAACTTCCTGGTTCCTGGAAGCTATTCGTGTGGGGCGAATATAGCTTTGAGCAACGGTGATCATTTACCCCAGCAGGATATTCATCCATCAATCGCCTGTCATCTTCTTCGCTGCTTTGGATTACGAAATCTTCTTAGATTCTCGTAATATCATATGTTGCTGTAACGAGATCTTCTTAGATCTTCGTTGTACTTACGCAACCTTCCTAGAAGTGTTGCGTTGGAACATTGTTCTTATAATTGTTTCATCTTCTCAGTTTTCTATCGAAAAAATTGTGTCCCGGCACTAACACTTAAAATCTCGAAAGGGCTCTACAGAATGGGTTTGAGATTTAAGTAACAATAATCCAGTCCAGCCAACGCCACTTCCTTTTCTTTAACCCCTTTAACTTAAATCTCAAACCCACTTTGTAGAGCCCTACAGGTCAAACATTAGGACTTTCTACATCATCGATGATTATTTCAGACGCTCATTCGTCACTATATTCGTTGATAGACTAGCGACTGACTATTTTAGGCACTAATCCGTCGCTATATTGATGTTACTAAATCCGTCTATTCTGTCGCTTCATAATCAGTGACAGAATTTGAGTACTTTTTCCGTCATTACTGTCGCTATTTTTGTATAGCAACAAAAAGCACCTATTTAGCTATGTAAATTTTTCGTCACTAGTTTGGCATACTTTTGTAGTGATCTAATCTCTAGTATCTCCTATCTTAGCAGCAGGGGCGGATCCAAGGCCTACATTGGGTGGGCTGTAGCCCATCCAATTTTTTTAATAGATATGTATATCAGCCCCAAAAAACCTAATTTAGCCTACCTATTGATTCAGCCTACTGCCCACAGCCCACATAAAAAAACCTAGCTGCAATTGGCCCGATACAAGTTACAAGTAACACGCAAGAGAGAGAGAGAGAGAAAGAGAGAGAGAGAGAGAGAAAGAGAGTCCGTGAGAGTCAAAGGGAAGAAAAATAGGTTTTGCATTTTCCTTCTTTCTTTCTTCCGTTCTTCCATCGTCGGCTCTTCGCGTTTCAGCTCGAGCTCTTCGCAATCGCATGGACAGGAGATTCTCAAGGAGATGTAAGTTTCTTCGAATCTTTTTGCAATTTATTATTTTTTTCTGATTTTTTTAAATGTCGTACTCGCCTACTCCTCGGTCCTTCAATTTGCTCAAATTTCTTCGAAAATCGAAATAGATATTTTTTAAAGGAATTTAGCCTGATTTAGGGTATGGGGATTGGAGAAAATTAGGAGATTTGAAATTTTAGGGTTTGAAAAATGTTAGGAATAGGATTATAGGAGATAATGATATCTGTGATTGTCAGATGGTGGATTATGGTTTGGGATTTGCGTGTTCAACACATCCGAAAGCATCATAATTCCTTGAGGCGAGATATAATGCTTCTGCTAATTCTATTTTTTTTCTTTTAATTTTAGGGGTTTGTTTGATATTTCTGGTTTGGGGCTTCGGCTTGGGCCCAGGGGTGAAGCTTAGATTTGTGTATTGCCGTATTGAAACCTTGTCGGTTTAGAAGTTTCAGTTTATTGATTCAATTTTTTGATTCATAATTATGAATTGCCCAAGTTTCAATTTTTCAGAAAACATTCCATATTTCCATAGAAGACCAACATGCATGGAAGTGCCACCCAAGTATAGTGCATTGACTGTGAGCCAGTGACTCGCTAATTCGTTATCCATGCAGTTGTTGAAAATTGTTTTGTAAGGATATTTCCAATCTTTTTTAATTTACATTGAGAAATGTCGATTATCTATCAATTATCTTGCTAATTCATAGATCCCACAATTCGAAGGTTACTTATTAGTTATTTCGATTGTTTATCAGTTATATATTATAAAGTGATAAATCATCGTTGAGGCTTATACATACTTTTTTGATTTACTTAGAAATTAAACTTGAGAAGATCTGAATATGAGTCAACCGCCCAAGCGTTTAAAAACATTGCATTCTTTCTTTAAATCAAAAGACAATTCTCAAGAAGTTTAAGAGCAACATCCTTCTCAAGAAGTTGATGGACAAAATCCTACTGAAGAAGTTCATGGACAACATATTTCTCAAAAAGTTGAAGGACAACCTCCTTCTACAATAATTCAAAGAGTCGAGCCATTGAACTTTGATCATACTTGCTTTGAACGTGATCCCGGAATGCGTCATCCGATATGTCAACATAACGTTAATCAACGGGATGATGTTCGACGGGCTTATATCAAAGCTGGACCATATCAAATCATTCTTCCAGAATATCCAGCCTCTCAGTCGTCGGGAGATCAAAACCGGCGGTTTCAAGCTTCTTGGTTCAAGAAATTTCCATGGCTAAAGTATTCTCCATCAAAGGATAAAGCATTTTGCTTTCCATGCTTTCTTTTGAGACACATCCACCTAAGCATGCTACATTTACAGTTGATGGATTTAAAAATTGGAAGAGAATTAATAATGGCCAGAGATGTGCATTTTTGTACCATGTAGGAGGTCCTCGCTCGCCACATTTTTGTGCTGTAGCATCTCAAGAGAATTTAGCGAGACCATCTCTACATATTTGCAATTTACTGGATGCACAATCTAAAGAAATGGTGGTGAAGAATAGGTTGCGGCTCGAGGCAACGATTCAAGCTGTTTGATGGCTTGCATATCAAGCATGTGCATTTAGAGGCCATGATGATTCATTGCTTTCGGTAAATCGAGGCAATTTTATCCAATTGATAAAGTATGCATCATATTGGGATAAGAAAGTCAAGGACGTTGTTTTAGAAAATGCTCCGAGAAATGCCAAGTACATCGCACCATCTATTCACTACTTCTTCTAAGCGTCACAATGAGTTATATTATGCTCAAATTTTAGAAATTGTAATGAGGTTACTACTTTTTTCAATCTTATCACTACTTTTTCAATGTTGAACACCATTGTCAATCTTATCACTACCATTGTCAATCTTATCACTACCTCAGGTTAGAAGCTGGTAAACTTGAGACGGACAGTGTAACGCCCCAGTCCCAAAATATGTAGGACTAGGAACGTAGACATGCCAGCTGTATACATACGAAGTACACTCCAATATATGGAAACCTCGTATGAATACATAAGCTGTAAAATACAGTAGAACCACAACAAACTAATCTCATCCACAAAATATAAGAATAAAAGGTATCATATAATCAACTATGAATTGCCATTGGTACATGTAGTTGGGCGGAGATAAATCTACTACCAACTATGAAAAGAAATACAAGATATACAAAAGAATGATTTTTGCGAGCGAAGCGAAGACGATCCAAGCGCAATCATCCTCGAAGAAATAGAGATGGTCACGGCTAGAACACCTGCGAAAAATAAGAGCACACACCTGACGAGATAACCAGGTCCTCAGAGGGACGTAACAAGACACATAATATCATGCCATATAAACTGAATAAATATTGCTCAAATAAATAAGTCAATTGAATTATAACATGGTCCAATATACACCTATTGAACTAGCTTACCATCCCCCAAACCAAACAAGGACAAGAGATGGTAAACTAATTCACGGTGACATATCTTTCCATGCTATGAATCTAATATGGTATCCGAACCCCAACAAGGTTCAATACCTTCTCATCGAAGTAGTAAGCCACACCTACAACCAAACAAGGACAAGATGTGACGAACTAATCCACGACAAGTTATTGTTCCAAACCACGGTCAGATACAAGTATCCAAACCAAAAGTACTTATACCTAACGGATAAATGTGCCTAACCAATCTAAGTGAATGTAGTTAAGAACAATCCTTCCTACGCATGGGCCCTGGCTAAATGGAATCGGCATAGTCCCCCCTTGGGGCACCAGAGGCCCAATCAGTAAGAGCATAACGTTCCGCAGAATGTCAGTGCCCGTCAGTAATCATGGGTAATCTGACCTGCGACTCCGGCGGAGCTCACGGGTTACAAAAGGGAAAGTGCATCGAAGCCCATACGCTAAAGAATTGTCCTCCCCGCCCAATGCCTACTATGTTGTATCCATAACACAAAACCTCTATTAACCGCTAAGTCAAACTAAGCATGCAACCTCTATTAGCGGTTATTCCTATCGTACAGCTTGTACGTATCGGTGGCCAGCCAATCACGTACGTCCATGTTCTACATACGATACACAACTTCGTGTTACAACGTGTCAAGGCCAATGAATGCAACACACAAGGTGGTCCCTTAAATCTAGGTTTTAATGTGTAAGAAAAATAATACATAGCAGAAAATATAAATGAACAGTAGTTCTAACAGGTTACGCCATGTATCACAGTTTATTTTGTATAAAGAAAATAATGAATAATGCATGAAATATGAGCTAAAATAAATAAACAGCAAATGGCAAGGTGTCTTGCCTGGTAGTACGCCTGGTGTACTGCAATGATCAAGGTGGCACAAACTGCAACTTCGGTGCAACAACTATGCAAGGTGACCTCTGATGGTGGCACGGACAGTTCTATTGGGTCCAAAAGGGTCAAATTCGTTAGGGTCGACATAAGGTAGTCTAAAATTGGAAAGGGAATGGAAAATGGAACTAGATCATGGACAAAGATTTATAACCGAAGGAATTTGAGGAAATAGTAATAATATATATACTATTTTAGAAAATACTTATGATACTTAAAACTATATATATTTTTACTCGAAAATATTCTTAGGTAAATACATACTTGGAAATTACTAGTAATTATTTTATAACTCGAAAGCTACCTTTTTATTAGTAAAATATGATTTTAGATAAATACTTGGAAAATGAAAAATAAAAATAAAATAAAATAAAAATATATTTTTAGGCTGAAACCCAAAATTTGTCATATAGAAATTTCTAAATAGTAAACCACACACACACACATATATATATATATATATATATATATATATATATATATATATATATATATATATATATATATATATATATATATATTTTATATATATATATATATATATATATATATATATATATATATATATATATATATATATATAAAATATATATATATATATATATATATATATATATATATATATATATATATATTTTATATATATATATATATATATATTTACTAGACAAAATATTTAGATCACTACTTTTTGAAAATTCAAAAAAATCATTTTAGGATATAATACGTAAATAAGATACTATAAAATAATATAAAAAATATTCAGAAATATCTCAAAAATAACAATATAGGTCTTTGGTTGATCCAATGAAATAATAGTGATAATTAATGTCCTTATTAATAACAGTAAGTAAAATTTTATATGTAACATATATATGTTTTTACTTACTAATTTACAAATCTAAAACATATACCCTTTGATCATACAATAATAATAAAAACATAATCGTAAACTACTACTGCTGTACAAGGAGAAGAAAATAATAATAATAATAATAATAATAATAATAATAATAATAATAATGGTTACTAAAAAGAGAAAGAAAACAGATAACAAATAAAACTAAACAAAAAAACACAAAAATCAAAACTAACAAAAATCAATTGATAAAGATGCTGCTGAGTGCTGGCTCTTTCTTTTAGAAAGGAAGTAAGGGAGAGAGAGTAAATAAAAGTGAACGGAAGGGAAGAAGGAGAGGAGAGAGAGCGGAGGCGGCAGACTCGGGAGAGGGGTTTCGGGCTGTGCGGTGCGGGAGTCGGGAGCTACTCGGCACGGTGGACGTGGCGGAGCGCTACTCCGGCGCAGGGAAGACCAAGGAGGGAGGACGAGCGGCTCACTCCGGGTCAGCCGGTCGCGGAGACGCGGAGGTACGACGACGAGGAGGAGGAAGATCGAGGGGGAGTTCGGTGGTTCCGGCGGAGGAGCGGAGGGGAAGGGGTTCGTCGGCGGACGGGCGCGGCCAAAGCGCGGCAAGGAGGTCGCGGGTCATGTCGGAGAGGGTCGGCCCGGCGTTCTCCGGTGGGGCGGCGGTGCCGAAGGGGCTGCGATGGACGTAGGGTTGTTGATCGGAGGAACGACGGAGTGTAGGTCATCGGTTTTGGCCAGAGGCGCTTGGTTGTTCGGGAACAGTCGCGGAAGGCGGGCGTGCTGGTGGCAGCGGCCAGACGCGGCAGATCTGGGTGCTAGGGCTAAGATCGTCGGACGACAAGGCGGAAGGTTAGGGTTCCTCTTCCTTCTTCTTTCCTGGGTGATGGTGGTGGTGATGCTTGGTGGTGGTTGTAATGGCGGTGGTGGGTAAGTTTTGGCCGGGGTGGAGTCTGGGGTTTGATGGTGGCAGTTGACAGGTTGTCGGAGGAGTTGGGGCTGGAAAGTTGGCGGTGGTGGTGAGTTCCAGGGACTGGCGATGGCGGCTTGTGGTGATGGGAGATGATAGCGGCGAACTTTCGACGGTATTGGGGAAGAGATGCAGAGGTGTTTGTGGACATGGTGGTGATGTGCGGCAGTGGCTGCCGGAGTAGGGGAGTGCTGCTGGTGGAGCGGGGAACAGGTTTAGAATAGGGATAGGTTAGGGATTAATTGTGTCGAGATTGTCGACACGAAGGGGATGATGTATATGTAAAAAATGGAATAAGATATGGACGGGAGGCGACATGGACACGATGCACTCACGTTTGGTTGTGGTGGAGGAATATTATGGATTATGAAATTTTATGGAGGAGTACCTGCCTATTTATAGGATGTGGGAATTCCCAGTTGGATAAGGATTGAGAGTAGTTTAAACTCAAAAATAGATAATTTGCAACTAATAAATTTAAAATCAATCAAATCCAAATTCAAATCAAAATCCAATTTAAATCTAATTAAATACCGTCTTTTAGCTTAAAATCAAATAAGATAAATCATATTTCAATTTTAGATATTAATTTAACTATTTAAACATATCCATAAATCAAATCAAGATTTAAATTGCCACAATAATTTCAAAATATGTTTTCCAAAAATAATATAATAATAATTTTGAAAATACATTATTATTTAAAAATAAACTTAATAAAATATTTATGAAATATACATGTATGCACGAAGAATATTATTTATAATTAATAACTGTTTTTACGAAAGACTTTTTATAATAAAATAAATAAAATAACGGACTTGAAAATATTGGTATGATAACTAAAATAATTATTACATATATTATTTTGAAACTATAAAATAAAAAAATATTTTTTCTAAAAATATGTACGCTCGCACATATTCGCAGTCGTCGAACAATTTCGAAAAACGAAATTTCGCGCACGACGTACAATGCAACTACGCGACGTATAAATAAAAATTAAAAAAAAATTAGTACAAAATTTATAAATAAAAAAATCGTAAAAATTTAGGGGTTTTACACAGAGGGGCTAATCAGATTGGCAATTTACAACGAGCTAGAGCTACTCGTTGGAGTTCTCATTTTGCTTCAGTGAACAGTTTAATACACATGTTTGATGCGACTTATAAAGTTCTAGAGAGCATTAGGGTGACGGAACAAGTCAATCCTTACGTGGGCAAGCTAGGGGTGCTACTAGGGAGATGAAATCATTTGAATTTGTATTCATTCTACATTTGGTCAATTCAATCATGGGAATCACAGATATACTTTGTCAAGCTATTCAACAAAATCTCAAGACATAGTAAATGCCATGAACCTTGTCTCTTCCACAAGGAAACTCCTACAAGAGTTGAGACAAAATATATGGAGTACTTTCTTTGAAGAAGTGAAAACATTTTGTGAGAAGCATAAGATTATAAATATACTCGATCTAAGTGCTCCTTATCTTGAGGGTAGTGGTCGTTCATGTCAACAACGGGGTCACATTACATTAGAACATCATTATCACTTTGATATTTTTAATGAGGCAGTATATAAACAAGATATGGAGTTGGAAGAAAGATTCAATGAACGGACAATGAGACTCCTTACTCTTAGTTCGGCATTGGATCCAAGGGATAACTTCAAGGCATTTAAAATTGATGATAATTGCAAGAGATTTTTATTTTGAGAAGCAAAATGCAACATTATAATGTTTATATTCCTCATCATTCAGAGTTTCAGAATATAGCTACAATTGCCGAACTATGTCAAAGATTAGTTGAGACAAGGAAGTCAGAGATTTTCTATCTGATTGATAGGTTGATTCATCTTGTATTGACTCTTCCCGTCTCAACGGCAACAACGGAACAAGCATTTTCAGCTATAAAGCTTATCAAGACGCAACTTTGTAACAAGATGGAAGATGAGTTTCTTTCGGATTGCATGACTCTCTACATTGAAAAAGAACTTTCTGAAGATATCGATGTGAATTCGATAATAAATGAGTTCGATTGTTTGAAAGCGCGAAGGGCACAACTTTACTAGTTTGTCCCTACGAACTACTTTTTTGTATGTGTTTTGGGGCCTATGATGTTGTTTGATATATTTTTGAGTCTCGGTTTCACTTGTTTGAGTATCAGTTTTTGGGGGCAATGATGAGTTTTGATACATGTTCTTATACATCTGCTGGAATGATGCACTGCAGTATTTTTTTGAGTGATGCACTACATGTGCCGGGCTATGTTGGTTCAGTCTTATGATACATTCTTCATTTTTAAGTATCAGTCTTTCATGATACACTTGGCTATGAATGATGCACTACAGTATTATTTGAGTATCAGTCTTTAATGATACAAGTATCAGTCTTTTTTAAGTATCAACCTTCATTTTTAAGTATTTGTCATTCTTGAATGATGCACTTCAGTTTTAAGTATCTGTCTTTACTGATACAAGTATCAGCCATTTTTAAGTATCAGTCTTCATTTTTTCCGAGAAGCATTTGCTAAACTCTGAGCCATATTCACTCTTTTCAGCCCTTTATAGGGTTAATTTTCTTTGCATTATAGTCTTCTATTTGTGGGGCTTGCTTTATCTGTCTTCTTTTACAATTTTCTTTGTAAAATTTTCTATTTGATTTCTAGTCTTCTATTTGCTTTATAGTCTTCTATTTGTAGGGTTGCCGTTGTGTTTGCAATCATTATAATGGAACCATATGTTGAAAAAAATTTGTGGTACTTTGATCAGTGTGTGTAGGAGATTGTAATGTCTGTGTGAACTCTAGTCAATTGGACATGTTTGATATGAACTCTGTCAATTGGACAGGTTTGTTATACTTTATTGCTCTTGCTATCAACTCCTGTAGCCCATCCTGACTTTAGATCCTGGATCCGCCCCTACTTGGTAGCACCATCATTGGCTTTGGGAGCTCCACATTTGATTTGGAGGATCCCCATGACACTGCCACCTATTCTTCTACCTTCAGAAGCTCCCCACCGACTCGCCATCCATGTGGAGTATCCGAGTATGCATGATGACGTGAATCTGGCACTTCATGCTTATGCTTTCCGAAGCCACGGGAGGCTACGCGATGGCTATATATATATGTTGATATGTACCTTAATGGCCTCTTGACGAGTTGGTTAAGGGAATGAAGATCAAGGTCACATACATTCATGAAATAAATTTTCTCCCAAGATGCTAAGATATATACATACATATATATATATATATATATATATATATATATATATATATATATATATATATATATATATATATATATAGAAGGGACCCGTATCCTCTTACTTTTGCATCCCCTATGCATCCCCTGTTTCGCATGCATTGGATTGTGTTTAAATCATCTAATCTTAACCGTTGATTTGAATGGTTCAAATCAACGGTTAAGATTAGATGACTTAAACAAGATCCAACGGTTGTTAACATAGGGATTCATGGGGGACGCAAAAATGAGGGGATGCGGATCCCTCCTCATATATATATATATATATATATATATATATATATATATATACTCCAATTAAATGTTTCAGAGCATAGATTGAGATCCTAACACCCAATAAATCTCAAAACGAGACCTGCATGGGCCACCACTAAAACCTTGTCACGTCCCAGTCCTAAAATACGTGGGACCGAGCCACGTGACAACGGCCAGCTACGTCTACCGTGAACTCTTGCCCAACGATTTACGTATAAGCTGTATATGGTTGGGTGTTCTAGCATGCATATCCTATGGTTGGTCTATTGTTGTATCTCAATCCACAAGAGTAATAAAAGCACAAAAAACATAGAATACTAAAGTTGGGCACCCGATAGCATTTATGTTCGAATATGTCTGAAGCAAAAGGGCATGGACATACAAAACCAAGCTCATAAGAGTAAAATTAGCACGGGTAGCACATGTCACTCCTCATGGAAACGTACTCAAAGAAAGTGTGAAAGATAATGATAAACGATACAAGGTGAGGGTACCCACGGCTGCTCGGGTACTGGAGCCTCAACCTGACACCTCCATGACTGCAAAGCTAAAAATTATCAATCCTTTGTTGCTCACTTCCCAAAACCTGGATATAAAATCCAGCCCATCAATTCGAGAGAGCGAGGGTCCAAAGAAAGCCGCACTCATAACCGTACATCAAACATAATATATATAGATATATAACTAAATCAATTCTGACAGTATAAACATAAAAAGAGCAAGTTACATTAAGATACAAGTATGCATAGATACAATATAGTGTCCCATTCCGCTCAATCAATCGGAGGAATCGAAATGCCAACGGCGTTCGGACTTAGCCATGCAATGGCTAACTCGAAGACTCGCACGGTCGAGACGACTCCTCGTTCAGGTGGATGGCTTTGGTGAACTTGCCTCAGCTTGGCCTTCGTACTAATAAATTGAATGTTTTCAAATGCACAAGTAGACTTGATAATAAAAGAGACAAATCCACATAACTAAGGGAATAATCCTAAGTCGGATCAATTAAGTTAAGAATATAGAAAGGTCCTACTGTCGGCTTAGCAGAGTTGCACGTTGTTCTTTAAAAATGACGCTCGGCCATTCGTCCCATGGCTTAGGAGAAGGAAGTTGGTTTAAGTTGCCACGAAGTTATCGACTTAGCCTAAGTCGTAGGCATTGCACATATAAATGCTTGATAAAGCATGCACGGTCCCGTCGTCCAAGGCTTGGCATAGCCTTTAGCCATCCTACGGATTAATTTATTGTACGATTGAGTTAGGCAAAAGTTATGTTATGCTGTCGAAGTCATTCTAAGTACTGTCCCGCACTTTCTGCGATTGTTAAGTCACATAGTCCCATGATCTCAAGGCTTGTCATATAAAGTATGACTTGGACGATAGCATCGCGTAGAACACAAGTCGATTTAAAGCACGAGCCATTGTCGGCGCTATAAAAAGTTAGCCACGGTCTATGGCACCTAAGGAACATGTTTTGTTCAAGTAAAGTTGGAAGGCTATGCATTAGTCGTTCCCTAAGTTCCAAAGAAAGGAAAGTTCACGCGACCATTTGTCGCCGAGGCGGTCCCACATTTTGGGAGTCTCTAAGGATGCACATTTTGCATCGTATGGTTTTGGTGCAAGTTTTGCCTCGAATGGTTTCAATGCACGTTTTGCATAGTATGAGACGGTCCCTCGGTTGGCAGTCTCATGGTTCTGACGCACGAGTTGCTAAGTATGGGTCGGGTTATACCACAAATTAGGCTATGCATTTACGTGAGTCTAGATGTCTCGTAGGTGCGTGGTCATGGACAACTTGTCAACAAGAATTTCTTCCTCGACTGGTATTATGCCGAGGCGCCGGGGCCAGTCGACCTAGGGGGAAGACGTTATAGCAATGCTGGATTGTACCGCGTGGGTAGTCGGGAGCTTTCCATGGGGCTAGCTACCTTGCATCGAAAGACTCGTCGCTTACTCGAGATATGTCCATGATGGCTTGGATTGCCAGTGACTTTCATATAGATGAGTTGGCGTGCTAAGCAACGAATTCGCATGCACGGTGTCGGTCGAATCAAAGAAAGTGTAAGCACGGTACGAGTAGGGTCAAGAGGGTGTACACGGTTGCAACACCAGTATGGAGTCTAAGATTTTGGTTATAAGAAGGACCCGTGCTTCGGCACGAGATGCAGCATTAAGTATTAAGCCGATGACCCAGAGTTACGAGATACGGCGTTAAGTATTAAGCCATAGACCCTGAGTTACAATATGTTGGAATTGAGGCATCTTCGAGTTTAAGTCAGGAAAGGCCGTAGGGCAAGTTCGGTTAAGTCGTGTTGAGTCGCAAGGCACAAACTCGATAGGTTATGACACGACTACATTATTACGACACGAGTATTAGCAAAGTTACTAAGTTGGGTGGCACTGTCTCGATTATGTTATAAGAAGGGATTTATGGCACGACCAAGTTGTTACGTACCAAATATGGGCCAAAAGACAAGCACGAGTCGATAAGATGACGTTGTTGGCACGAGAAGGTCTAGAGGCATAGTACGAGTAAGTTGTTGGTACAAGGCACGGTGATGGTCCAGAGACACAAAATAGGCCAGAGTTTATGTCCTAAAATTGATCCTAAGGCAAGAATAGAAAGACAATCATAAACGAATATGTAGCACAAAGTAAATGAACGTGTTGGTTTTTTATGGGTGGGCGAGGAGCTCACACCACCAGTACAGTTGAGTACTGACACCCACACAGTGTTTATTTGCAGGCACAGGTAGAAGCTCGTTGGCCGGAGCTCGCTTGGATGCGTCGAGGCATGGATTTCCTTGGCATATCGAGGCCCACAACCGCATGGAGTCTGGACTTATACGGGACATAATATATGGACATCATCTATCTAAAGCATCCGTTGGCTTGTCAATTGCATTGAGAGATGAGAGAAAGAGAGAGGGCAGAGTGACTTGTATTATGAGTAGAGTGAGCTTGAGTGATTATAATCTTGGTCTTGTGTCCACCTATGTAATCTTTGTTTCAATATCAATAAAGAGTATTTTGAATGACTTTTGTTTTGCTTTAAGATTCTGCTGTTGTTCAATCATTGTTTCTGCTCGGGGCTTATGTACGACGACCCCCGTCGCTTAGCCTGGAATCGACCATTTTGGAACCTGCCTTGCGTGAGCACAATCTAGGCTCATGCGATATCACATCTTAGCGAGGACGATCGGTTCTACGGAACTGGGGCGTGACATAGTGGTATCAGAGCATGGCTTTACGTCCTTGGACTTTCGATTGAATTTTTTAACTCTGATGTTGTTTTCGCATTTGATATCGTTAGTACGCTCTCTCTCAATGTTCCATGGGATGTCCTATAATAAGTCTATGTAATTTGCAAATCGTATAAGAATAGTTTTTGACAAAATAAAGATGGTTCACGTAAAGCACGGTTGGCTAAGTCGGACTGGACATATACACCAAGAGTGCATTGACCTTAGCAAAGTCGTATACGAGATTCAAAATGTGTCGGACAAGAATGAGTTAGACTCGATTCATAAACAATATTGGTTAGTTGCAATAGAGGTGTTATCGTAAGGCGATATCGTCAATGCGATATAGATGGAACGTGCTTAAAATTGAGGAGTGGTTCGAACGGAGATTCGAAGAAATCGATTGTGAATCGAATGATAGTTTAGAGAATGTGTCGAATGACTTCATCCCTGAGTGGTGTATGGGATAGCCTCGAGGATGTCGATCGATTGAGGATACGGGGTGCTAATGAGTCTATCTACAAGCGTCGTATTGTATGCAAAACCTTAGATCGAGTATCATTGAGTAAGTTGTAATCTTAAAGTTTATGACGAGTTGGTTCGAAACGAACTAAAAATGTTGCGCACGAGAATTGAATTGCATAAGTATGAATTATGAATATGATTGAGTAGGTAGATTGAATCGAATAAAAGTTAAGGTGTACGAACGGATGACTCGATTGAGGAAATCGATATGAATCGTATACGAAAAGTTAGCACGATTGGATGATAGCGTGCATGAAAATGATTCGAATATTTGAGACTGACTCTAAGGGTTGGAATAGATGTTGCTCGATGATTTGAGTTAGCATAGGTCGAGACAGTTTGAGAAAATATGTTGCTCGATGACTTAAGATAGACGGATAAACATATGTGATTATGGATTTGAACGAATTAAACATGTAGCTAGTTCGAGGGGTAATGATCGAATTTAATCTTGAATATCGAGGAGATTATGGAATGTCCAATTTGGATCATAGCATTAGTTGCACGACTCGGTATTCGTTACAAAGGAAGATTGTCAGGTTATGCATATCATCGATGGTATTGAGGTGTATCAAAGATCTTGAGGGTACTCTGATTCGAGGAATGACGATCGTATAAAGTGTTATTGTTTTGGATGGATGCTATACTTAAGATTTTGATTGGAATGAAGTCTTGGATGAAAATGATCGTGTCTTGATTGCTTCGACGATAGCCACAATGTCGACGTTCTTGTCTTGCGCAATGCAACACCAGCCTCGCACATGCGTCACGTCGGATTTGGAATGATTATTCCGCGTGAGCACTGACATGGTGATTTATGTCGCAGGAATGATCGAACTAGGAAAATCAGGACGTGGTAATTTGTATGCTTCGACTTGTGGTTTGATGCAAAGGTGAATTCGAGGATTGTTCGGACTTGTGATTGACAATTGAGTAAACTTTAGGATTTAGAAGATCCAATCTGCATATCGAGAATGAATCAGTCTAGACTCAAAGTAAGAGTTACGTCCCGATGAGAACGATTATCCTGCAAGAATGCATGGTGATTTCATGTCCAAGCATGGATAGTTGGACTTGCATAAGATTGGGGTGTGACATATTGCTATGCTAGATGACCTCGTGATCGATTATGTGAATTACGATAAACGACTTAGGGAATATGGAATAAAAATTATGGTTTAGTAACAATTCGTGTTGTAGCATACTTGACTGGAATAGGATGGATAGGTGAATTGTATTGAACATGTTTAAAGAGATGGATTATGCGAATTGGTAGTTTGGACGTGCGATATTGATATACCGAAGATAGGGTTGAACAGGACTTATGGTAGGATGGCTTTGCTGAATGACTCGGACCCCCTGGACTAAGTGTTGTAAGCGCGAATAGGAGAATATATGCTCGAAGTTTAGAAATCGGAGTGATACGGGCTTGGGTAAAAAAAACTGTACCATCAACTTTGGTTTGACCTTAGGATTGGAGTCAGTGTTGACATTATTGTTTGGGAACTGTGATTCCAATACTGACGATTGACTTTAGCCTGAAGAGATGGCTTAGCGGTTAGGCAAGATGTCCCTGCACTACAAGAAAAATACCTTGTTATGACGGGTAAAAACCGTCATATATGACAATTTATGACGATTTTTTGAAGCAGGCAATCTTCATGAACACGGGTGTTATAAAAGTTTAGAAAAACCGTTATATATGATATACACTTATATGACATTTTTTTTTAATAAAAACGAGATAATTAAGTCAATTTTATATAACACTAAATTTGAAAACGATATTAATATTATCATTATATATAACATATATGTCCGAAAGCGTTATGACTAAGATACATATAAATAACACTTTCTAAGGTTCTATCCTGGTTATTCACACACATATATATATCACCTGTCAATGCTTATAATTCAATGCGTTATAAAAAGCATATTAATTTTCTGAGACAAAAAAAACTTTGTATAAACATTCAATCCAGTCCCAAAAATACATTGCCAAACATCATAACCCTCAATGTATAAACATACACGGTATTTGACAAATGCAACACCACCCAATACAATTTAACAAAGAAAACTTGAAATGCTGCTGGTACAAGATATTGTTCGGAAAGAAACGCGGAAACCTTTCCCCAAACCGGAGAGTACCTGCGAGAGGACCGAGCAATACAACGTACGAACCCAAAAACAATCACACAAAACAATCCACGCAGACACAGAGAATTTTTGACGTGGAAAACCCTTGCAGGAAAAACCACGGGACGATCGGAGTCCAACCCTGAGAAGCCTCCACTAATGGAATAGAAGAATTACACCCTCTACAAACTCCTCCCGATCCAAATTCGGATCCCCACAACACTCAGAAGCAAGAACAATGATTACAAGGCTACGAAGAACGAGAACGACGAGTAGAGATTACCCGAATCCGATTCTCCTTCGAAAAATACCTTCGATCCTCCGTCTTCTTTTCCAAAGTTGTAATGGCACTCTTGCCTCCTTCCTCTCTATTTTTTTCAATGTTCCACGATGAATAGGGTTAGGAATAACCAAATATTAACTCCCCTAATCCGCAGCAAAATTTGGACCATTAGATATGATCCAACGGTGAAAAATTACCCTAAATTTCCGCTCAGCCCCGACGACACAGAGTTCGGCCAGAACTCTGTGTCGGGCAACCAGAACCTACCAGCAACATTCTGGAGTGGCCAGACCGAGTTCGGCCCGAACTCGCCCTGGGACCGAGTTCGGCCCGAACTCGACAGCCCCAGTCCAGAACCCCCCTTTGTGTTGGCAGCAGCAGCAGCAACTCCGCGTCGCCTACTTCCCGAGCTTCTCCGACATCGGACGGCGCTCGTCGCACTTCGGGATCTTCTCCACATAGGTTGGGAACCCCACCCACTCCAACAAATCTCCCCCTTCACAACTATGGGGAGGATATCGTCATCCCGACGATCTGCCTGCAGTACTCAAACTTCCCTCTTGGTAGAATCTTCGTGAACATATCAGCTCCGTTGTCATCTATATGAACCTTCTCAAGCTCCGCGTCCTTCTTCTCAACCACATCCCGTATCCAATGATACCGAGTCTCGATGTGCTTGGACCGGCTATGAAACGTCTGATTCTTCACAAGATGGATAGCACTCTGACTGTCGCAAAGCAAAGTATACTGCTCTTGCTTTAGTCCCATTTCCTGCAGCAGCTTCTTCATCCACAGCAACTCCTTGCAAGCCTCCGTCGCCGTAATGTACTCTACCTCTGTCGTCGACAAGGCAACACACTTCTGCAACCGCGACTGCCACGACACCGCTCCTCCCGCAAACATCATCACGTAGCCCGAAGTCGATCGCCTCGTGTCTACATCTCCAGCCATATCAGCGTCGGTATACCCAACCAGCTTCGGCTCATCACCACCAAAGGAAAGTCTCCAACCAGCAGTGCCTTGAAGATATCGTAGAATCCACTTGACCGCACTCCAATGTACTCTTCCAGGATTTGAAAGATACCTGCTAACCGTACCAACTGCATGAGCAATATCTGGCCTCGTACACACCATGGCATACATAAGACTTCCCACAGCTGAGGCATATGGAACCTGCTCCATATCTTCCTTTTCGTCCTTGGTAGATGGACACTGCTTCTCAGTAAGCTTAAAGTGAGCCGCAAGAGGGAAACTCACTTTCTTCGACCCGTCCATCCCGAAACGCTGAAGTACCCGGTGAATGTACTTCGTTTGGGACAAGTGTAGCAGATTAGACTCTCTCTCTCGGCTGATCTCTATCCCAAGAATAGTCTTCGCTGCGCCCAAATCTTTCATAGAGAAGGCCGTGCCCAGTTGGCGCTTCAGCTCCGCTATCCTAGTGGCATTCCGACCCACTAATAGCATATCATCAACATAGAGCAACAAAATAATAAAATCATCCTCGGCAAAATATCTCACAAATACACAGTGATCCGACGTCGTCCGTGCATAACTATGCTCCCCCATAAACGACTTGAACTTCCTGTACCACTGCCTCGGAGCCTGCTTTAGACCACACAAGCTCTTCCTCAACCGGCAGACCAAATGTGACTTGCCCTTCTCACAGAATCCCTCTGGCTGCTCCATGTATAACTCCTCCTCAAGATTACCGTGGAGGAATGCCGTCTTCACGTCCATCTGCTCGACCTCCAAGTCGAGACTGGCTGCTAATGCTAGCACCACCCGAATAGACGAATGCTTGACGACAGACGAAAAGATCTCATCATAATCCACGCCTTTTCGCTGACCGTAGCCTTTGACTGCCAGGCTCGCTTTGTATCGAGGGCGAGTAGCATCATCCGTCTGCTTCACTCTGAACACCCATCGATTTTTCAAAGCCTTCTTGCCCTTTGGCAACCGTACCAGATCATAAGTGGAATTGGTGTGCAAGGAACTCATCTCCTCCTGCATGGCCTCCATCCACTCCTGTCTGTGTTCGTCTTCCATAGCCTCTGCAAAGCTTTCGGTCTCTCCCCGTCAGTCAATAGCACATACTCATCCGGTGAGTATCTCGTAGATGGTCGACGATCTCTGTCGCTCCTTCTCAGTGGAGCCACTGGTGCTGGCTGTATACCAACAGCCTCCTCCCCTTCAGGAACTGCCTCCCCGGCATGCTCATCCTCCTGAAGGACACCCTGACTACCATCAGCAGACTGATGATCAAGGTTGGGAGCAACTCCATGTACTGGCTCCCCCATAACTGGATCCTCTGCGATGTCCTCTGGAAACTGCTCGAAGCGAAATGACTATAACTCAGGCAATTCCTCAGTCTCAGAAGACGTCTCGGAATCCTGAGTGTTGGTCATAGTCTGATCCTCAACGAACACCATGTCCCTGCTTCTGTAGAGCTTTTCTTCTACTGGGTCGTAGAGTCTATAACTAAACTCATCCCGACCGTAGCCGACAAAGATGCATCGTCTTGTCTTCGGCTCAAGTTTGGTCCTCTCGTCCTTCGGTACATGCACGAAGGCCTTACAACCAAATGCCCGCAGGTGATTGTATGACGGCTCTTTGCCGTACCATACTTTGTCAGGCACATCACCCTGTAAAGGAGCACTAGGAGACAAATTAATAACATAAGCAGCTGTGAGAAGAGCCTCACCCCAGTAACTGCCCGGCAAGTTTGCTTCTGACAGCAAACATCGTACCCTCTCCATCAGTGTCCTGTTCATGCGCTCCGCTACACCATTGAGCTGAGGTGTCTTGGGCGGAGTCTTCTGGTGTCGTATCCCTTGCTCTCTGTAATACGCATCAAAGGGACCGATGTATTCGCCGCCATTGTCGGACCGAACACACAACAACTTCTTGCCCGTCTCCCTTTCAACAGAGGCCTGAAACTCCTTGAAAGTAGGCAGCACCTGATCCTTGGTCTTTAAGGCATAGACCCAAACCTTCCTGGAACAGTCATCAGTAAAGGTTACAAAGTAAGAAGCACCACCAAGAGATTTTACCTTCATAGGACCGCAGACATCCGAGTGAATCAACTCGAGCAACGCCGGCTTCCTCGAACTTGGATGACTTTGGAAAGACACCCTGTTTTGCTTCCCAGCTAAACAGTGCGTGCACTTCTCCAACTTTGTAGACTTGAGCCCCGGAATCACCTTCCTGTTCACCAAGTAGCTCATCCCCTTCTCGCTGATATGGCCGAGCCGCCTATGCCACAACTCGGTAGATGCATCACTGACTGCGTTCACCTCCTGTGCCTCCTGTGCGCTCCCCTCCATATAGTAGAGACCGAACTTCTTGCTTCCTCTGGCAATCACCATCGAACCCCTGGAAAGCTTCCACTGACTTTTTCCGAAGAGACTGAAGAATCCCTCGTCATCCAACCTTCCAACCGACACCAGATTGAAACGGATATCAGGGACATGACGAACATCTTTGAGAACAAGAACCGCACCCATCTTCGTTCTCAAATGCACATCTCCAACGGCAACCGCCTTCGACACATCTCCGTTGCCCATCTTCAATACGCCACAGTCGCCTGTCGTATAAGTGGCAAACAGTACCCTGTTGTGAGATACATGTGCTGAAGCCCCTGAGTCCACCAGCCAAGAATTGTCATCACAGGCGAGGTTTGTAATGACCTCATCACCTACGATGATCACATCGCCTCCATGCATCGAGGCAGTCGCTGTAGTGTTCTCTTCTTGCTTCCCCTTGTCGCCCTTCTTCTCTCTCTTCCAAGCAAAACAGTTCCGCTTGATGTGGCCCTTCTTACCACAATGGTAACACTCTGAGTCCTCGTGCCGACCCTTGGACTTTCCCCTGCTCTTGTCTCTGCCACCACCTGGACCCCTGCTTTTGCCCCTTCCGCGGCTCTCTGAAACCAATGCCTCTGAGTGGTGGGATGTGGATGAAGTGCCCTGAGAACGTCTCCGCATCTCTTCATTCAACACCCCGCTCTTGGAAAACTCCAGACTGACCACGCCCTCTGGAGCAGAAGCGATCATAAATACTCGTACGGTCTCCCACGAGTCTGGCAATGTACACAGCAGCCATAGTCCCTGAACTTCATCGTCGAACTTGACTCCCATAGAAGACAGCTGGTCAACCACGCCCTGGAACTCACTCAAGTGGTCCGAAATAGACGCCCCATCCTTGTATCGCAGACCCATCATCGTTCGGATCAGGAACAACTTGTTTACCCCGGTCTTCTTCGCATACAAGGATTCCAGCTTATCCCACAACGTCTTCGCGTGCTCAATATTGGCAACGTGGTTGTACACGTTCTCATCAACAAACTGCCGTATGTACCCACACACCTGTATATGCTCGAATGTCCAGTCCTCCTCGGATTTATCACTGGGCTTCTCGGATGCAAACACGGGTAGATGTAGCTTCTTGACAAACAGCAAATCCTTTATCTTGCTCTGCCAATAATGATAGTTTGTGCCATTAAGATTCACCATGCGCACCGGCTTCGCGTCTATCTCTCCTCTCTGGTTTCTGTAAACTCCTGACACCCTTCTGAATTCCAGAACCTGGCTCTGATACCACTCTGTTGGGAAAGAAATGCGGAAACCTTTCCCCAAACCGGAGAGTACCTGCGAGAGGACTGAGCAATACAACGCACGAACCCAAAAACAATCACACAAAACAATCCACGCAGACACAGAGAATTTTTGACGTGAAAAAGAACCTACCAGCAATATTCTGGAGTGGCCAGACCGAGTTCGGCCCGAACTCGCCCTGGGACCGAGTTTGGCCCGAACTCGGCAGCCCCAGTCCAGAACCCCCCTTTGTGTTGGCAGCAGCAGCAGCAACTCCGCGTCGCCTACTTTCCGAGCTTCTCCGACATCGGACGGCGCTCGTCGCACTCCGGGATCTTCTTCACATAGGTTGGGAACCCCACCCACTCCAACAGATATTGCACTATTAACATTCCTTTCTTAACCTATGACTGCAAGAGAAAAGTTCCTTCATCGTAGTCTTTGTGAAACTTTCGGACTGATGTTATTCCTATAGATGAAGAAGATGATACCCTTGATATTACGCTCCTATGCGGTTGCACTAGACATAGATGATGTCATCTTCTTCATTCCTGAGAGCTGCTGTTTCTTTGTCAGTGAGCTTCTTTTTTTGTTGTCGCAAAAGGACCTCGGATACTTTCTTTTTTCTTCATTCAATGATTTTAGCTCCAGAACACTCTCCTACTTGATCAACATTGAAATTCCGCTGTCCAGGCACATAGGTTCGTGTTGTTTGCTTTCCCTGATCACACAAAAAAGTCATAGTTAACAGAGTACTTCATTAGATTACTATTTGCAAGGCCTATTCACCATCAACCAATGTGAAGAACAATATTTCAATATCATGCAAGATAGGAAGACCATTCAAATTTAATAATTTAGAAAAGGAAAAATTATTTAAAAAGGAAACAGTAGAAACATGTTAATTAAGAGTGTCAACATATATTGCAAACAAAGCATATGAATGCAAGTAAGCTTAACAAACTGAAATCTTGCTGATTTTTTTTTCTTTTTTTAAGTAAATACAGATATAAAAGGATCCCTAATGGTTGAAATGACTAAAAATCAGTAGATCCTTTATTGAAATCATGCTGATTTTTCCATTTTCCTGAGTAAATACACTTCTTCCCACATCCTGGATAGATAAGTTCACATATATCCCCATGGATGATAAACTACACAAATGGGTCAGTAGATCCTTTTCATGCCTCTCATCCTTAGAACTATACTTGTTTAGGACATGTTATACTACAAAGACGACAACACCACATATAGTTGAATGGTTAGGAAATGGCTAAGAATATACCTGTATAGGATGTTCATCGAGTATAATATCCTAACCCATAAAATCCTTCTAAGGATCCAGCTATCTACTGCAATAACTAGAGGGAAAATAGAGACTTCAAGTTTTCTAAATAACAAACATATCAAGAATGTGACCATAAACTTGTAGAAATTATTATGATCCTATATTACTCGCAAGACAGTTAGGCTGCTTCGACATGAAATATTCTAAATTTTTAAATCCAAAAAGATATAACGTTCTTGTATTACCACCACGTGTGATTTTGTTATAATTTTCTACATAACATAATTAATTATATCACAATAGAAAGATTTTTATCAGGTTACCTGATATTATTTGATCTACCAAGACTTTTGGAGACTTTTGGAACTTTCACATTGGTGTCTTCAGAGCATCTACAACTCACAGAAGTAGTTACTAATATTTTAGGACTATAATCAATTGTAGAACATACCCTTGTTGGAACAAGCATTACATATGGTGAATATAGGAGATCCAACTGTAATCGAATAGATAATCAATCAGTATACTCTTCAAGCACCTGTAAGGGAAGATGGTGCTTATCAAAGGTGAAAAAACATAATAGTGGTTCATGCCTTGAAAACCTAACTAGGACACACCAAAAAAGGCATATGTGATTGCTTAGGAATATTGAACATGTGGTTCATACCCTTTGTCCAACACAAGTTATTACGAGGAAAGCATTTGATCAAAACATTGTTAGGAGAAACTTATTAAACAGATGGCACAAAAACATGCACGTGAAGGAATATTGAACGTTAGCCACTTCTATATCAGCGTCCTAAAGCATTTGAAGGATTAATTGAACGTAAAGATCATTATATAGACCCTCAAGAGCGTCACTCCATCTGGAGAGGTATAGAGTAACATTTATACAATGCCTATTCTTTTTGGTGTAAAAGTTTTGCCTACAATAAAATGTTTGAAAAGAAATCATTTAGATGAAAAGCAGTATATACAAGAAGTTCACATGTCGGATGCATCTTTCAAAATAAATGCTCTAAAGAAGCTGTAAATATGTATTGGAAAGGTAAAAAAAAGGATGACAATAGACAGTCTAGCTGCAAAGTTCAGGTTGCTTAGTTGCTTACTAGGCACACTCAGATTTCCCAAATTTTGATTATCCAAAATTTACAATATCAGCTTCTTGTTTTCATCCAAGTACTGCAAAATAGAAGCATTTAACTTCATAAATTGTTCCTTTAATCAACTAAGAATAGTTAAGTCCAAAGAAAATATTTTGAGAATAAAGGGTGGAGTTTCACGCTGATAACTCAAAGCAAAAATGATCCATGGATACTGGCTACAGATTACTGCTCATAAATAAAATATACTAACCAAAATAAAAATATATAAGCCAAGTTAACTATGAATGAAACAAACACCATTTGTAGAAGTATATCTAAATATAGTCACTAGCATGAAATAAACATTGTATAAATTACTATTTTTAGAAAATAGTCATTATTGCAAGGAAGGACTCAATTCTCAGTATGCACTCCTAAGAACTTCCCTTTCAGCTAGAAGGTTCTATTCTGGAATCAGACATGGATCCCTTGATCAGGTTGCATCCCTTCAACCTTGTAGAAACTATTAAATAAATTTCTGAAAAATACATTTGCACCATTACATGGACAAAGAGAATGCATGAATTATTATGTGCAACTCTAAAGATAAAACATGAACACAAGGAACGACAATGATAGCTTCCATCTCCACCCAAATTCCTACAAGATTTAAATACCTTAATAGTACTATTATTGCAAATGCCAAACCTCTTCACATCTTAAGAAGCCAACCCATCTCGCCAGTTCTTTTAAAGGAAAAAGCATAGGACTATGCATTTGGTTGTCTGGGTTAGGCAAAGTCAAGCATAAATATTAAAGAAGCACACAAAAACTTATCGAAGATGATATATTTTTTGTCTTAGAAATTTTTAGGATTACTAGATAAATAAGGGGGCCTTAGACCATGCAAACTACTCCAAGTTGTTAAGATATAAGCTAAAAAAGTTGCATGCTTTTATACAATATCAGTAATATATATATATATATATATATATATATATATATATATATATATATATATATATATATATATATATATATATATATGCTACTTTTACAAACAAATCATGAGAAAGTGTTCGTCTATAAGATCAAGTCTACAAAAAAAAATAACAAACTTTATGTACCTAGCTGAAATGGCTTCATAAACAAGAAGTTACAAATAAAAGAGTAAGAAAAACTGTGGGAGGTACGACACATAAGGTCGACAGCTTTTCGTGCCGATGCCAGCACATAATGGTTCGTGACATTTCGTACCCAACCATGGACTTTGGAATTTGTGCAGATTAAGTTTTTAGGCCCAACTAAACATAACATTATAAGGCACTAAACTATAATAAAAATGTAAGTAGTTCAAAATTATAATATTCTCGAATTACAAGTCATTCAATTAGTTGTTATAGATTGGACTAAAACAATTCTAAATTTTCGCACTTACAAAACAAGATCCCTAGCATAGTTAATTAATCTACAAGTGATTAATAGAGTTATTTTCTTAAATTTATTTAATCACAACATTAGGAACTAATTAATTCTTATTCAAACCCAAGACATGTTGAGAAGTAAAGTAAACCAAATTCTTAATTAAATATTTGGACAAGACTTTATTATTTAAGCTTATCATTTAGTTTTAGCTTAGGTCTTAGTCATAATGCTTAAAGGAGTTAGATAACTACTAGACTCTGGTGTATAAAGGGTCTGGTTGCTCATATGCTTATAGGTGAGTTCTATATTGTTTGGAATTAATTGACCAAGGTCGGATGATGTAATTTTAATCTCTAAGTAATTTATTCCCTAGTCCATTCTTTATCCTAATCTCAAACGTAATATAGGCAAAAACCCAACAACACAACAAAAGAAATCCTTCCAAATATCCATAGTATATCCACAGCCAAATCAATATATATATATATCTTTCAGACTAAAGAAATTTAGAAGAATTTTGAGAGGAGTAGAGCGTGCAACAAAAATTTTGAACAAGAAAGGGAAAAGGGCATACGGGACTTACTAATTCATGATTGACGAAGGCGACGACGCTCGCGGGGATGGACTCCTCCTCTGGCTCGAGCACCACTACCACTGGAGCTTTCTCTCCTCCCTTTATGGCTGAACCAAGCAACACACCAACTCCCCCTCTTTCAATAAAATCAGAAAATGCCGAATTGCGTACATCACAAAAAAAGGTAAAACAATTAGGGTTAGGGCTACCAAACCCTAACCCTAAATTCTTGGCCTAACAAAAAAACCCAAATCAAGAAGCATATCCCTAAATTTTTGATATAGAAAATTGTGTAGTACAAGGAACCTTTCCTGTGAGGATCTATCGGCGTCGAGCTTTCCTGTGAGGATCCATCAGCGTCGAGCTTTCCGGTGAGGATGGACGGAGACGAGAAGAGCTCTATAGGGCTCAAACTCGGCTCTGCTACAGCAATCGAGAAAGGGGAGGAGGAGAAGGGGGGATGAGGAAAGAAGGGGGGAGGAAAAATTAGAGCGAACCCAAAAATGAGAGGGGGAAGAGAGCTGGCTGAGTTTACGTCTTTTGTTCCTGTTCGAGGGGGAAATGAAAAAAAAAGAAGGAATGTGAAAAAGTTGAGCAAAGTTTTTGGACCTTTCACAACGTTTCTATTTATAACTGTTATATACATATAAACTGTATACAACATTTATATGTGTAAAATATTAAAATAGGCCAAAAAATAGTCCAAACTGTCATATTAAGCAGGAGTTCTGAAATTCTGTAACATTTATGTATAATTCGTTATAATAACTTTTTTCAAACGTTATAACAAGGTATTTTTTCTTGCAGTACTGCTTTAAGAGAACATATGTTTGATTTCAGGATTGATAGAATGAATCAAATATGTGAGATTGGATTCACTATCACGAGGCTTGGCTGAAATGCATATATTTCGGGGACGCTTTAAATATGTCCACGATCCAGCTAAGTGATACGTTAAATTCAAGTGAGACTAAAGGAACGGAAGAGCAACGAAGATTTTGAAATTGTGTGTACCAAATAAAGTATTGATGGTAGTGCGATCGTTGCATTCAAATGAACTTGAATATCGATTGATCAAATAGTTTGTCCTAGAACTAAGTCGCCCGTGTGCACGATAAGTGTAAGTTACCCAAGTTTAGATATAGTTGTTCGATGTGAAGGAAAATCAAAGCGCGAGCACGGCTCAGATGGAAGAAAATGTATAGGAAGAATGTGATGAATCAAGTTATAAGTAGATAAGTGTACTCAGTTAGTTTCGAGGATGAAACTTTTTCTGAGTGGTGTATAATGTAGTGCCCTGTTCCGCTCAGACAATCGGAGGAATCGAAACACCAACGGCGTTCGAACTTAGCCATGCAACGGTTTGCTCGAAGACCCGGACGGTCGAGGCGACTCCTCGTTCAGGTGGGTGGCTTCGGTGAACTTGCCTCGGCTTGGCCTTCGCACTAATAAAACGAATGTTTTCCAATGCACAAGTAGGCTTGATAATAAAAGAGACGAATCCACATAGCTAAGAGAATAATCCCAAATCGGGCCTATTAAGTTAAGAATATGGAAAGGTCCCACTGTCGGCTTCGAAGTGTTGCATGTTGTGCTTTCAAAATGGCACTCAGTCCTTCGTCCCATAGCTTGGGAGAAGGAAGTTGGTTTAAGTTACCACGAAGTTATGGGATTAGCCTAAGTCATAGGCGTCGCACATATAAATACTTGATAAAGCATGCACGGTTCCATCGTCCAAGGCTTGGCATAGCCTTTGGCCATCCTACAGATTAAGTTGTTATACGATTGAGTTAGGCAAAAGTTATGTTGGGTTGTCGAAGTCATTCTAAGCATTGTCCCACGCGTTCTATGATTGTTAAGTCACATAGTCCCACGATCTCAAGGCTTATCATATAAAGTATGACTTGGACGATAGCATCGTGTAGAACATAAGTCGGCTTAAGGCACGAGCCACTGTCGGTGCTATGAAAATTTAGCCACGATCTATGGCACTTAAGGAACATGTTTTGTTCAAGTTAAGTTGGAAGGCTATGCATTTGTCGTTCCCTAAGTTCCAAAGAAAGGAAAATTCACACGACCGTTTGTCGCCGAGGCGGTCCTACGTTTTGGGAGTCTCTAAGGATGCACGTTTTGCATTGTATGGTTTTGATACACGTTTTGCATCGTATGGTTTCAATGCACGTTTTGCATAGTATGAGGCGGTCCCTCGGTTGGGAGTCTCATGGTTCTGACGCACGAGTTACTAAGTATGGGTCGGGTTATACCACAAATTAGGTTATGCATTTACGTGAGTCTAGATGTCTCGTAGGTGCATGGTCATGGACAACTTATCAACAAAACTTTATTCCTCGACTGTTATTATGCCGGGGCGCCGGGGCCAGTCGACCTAGGGGAAAACGTTATAGCAACGCTGGATTGTACCGCGTGGGTAGTCAGGAGCTTTCCATGGGGCTAGCTACCTTGTATCGAAAGACTCATCGCTTACTCGAGCTATGTCCACGATGGCTTGGATTGCCAGTGACTTTCATATAGATGAGTTGGCGTGCTAAGCGACGAATCCACATGTACGGTGTCGGTCAAATCAAAGAAAGTGTAAGCACGGTATGAGTAGGGTCAAGAGGGTGTGCACGGTTGCAATACTAGTATGGAGTCTAAGATTTTCGTTATAAGAAGGACCCGTGCTTCGGCATGAGATGCAGAATTAAGTATTAAGCCGATGACCCAGAGTTACGAGATACGGCGTTAAGTATTAAGCCATAGACCCTGAGTTATAATATGTTGGAATTGAGGCATCTTCGAGTTTAAGTCAGGAAGGGCCGTAGGGCAAGTTCGGTTAAGTCTTGTGATTCGCAAGTGTAACTCCACTTTTCCAGAAGATCAATAGATATAAATATTTTATTATGGATTAAAAATGTTTGTATAAATTGTACAAATTATAAATGATTTTATATAGGTGTACTATATATCTACATGATATTGAATTATTTTATTTTGCCTCATTTAATTTATTGACACTGGGCTTTTAATTTTCTTTGGGCTTTCTTAATTCAATGGGCCATTTATGGTTTAATTTTTTGCCAGAGAGTCACTTCTGACAAATTCGTTGCTATTCTTCCCAATTGAGAGCTAATGATGCTGCTCTCAACTAACCATGTGCTCTGTAACTAATTTTCGAATGAATTTTGGTTTTCCCTCTATTCATTCTTTCCTCTCCAAGAAACCTAGCTGCCAATTCCTATATAAAACGAAATGTTCTTCATTAAATCAAACCGAGCTAAGCAAGGAAGAGTGCTACCAATTTATATTTTCTTCCTCGTCCACCCCCCTGATTCTTGAAGTTCTGGAGTGGCCATGACGGATGATGATCATTCATCAAGCTTTTCCTGAGCGGTGATCGTCGACTAATCCCTGACGACGGAACGAAGGAGATCATGCCTTCTACTGACCGACGTTTACCCTCGGTGACAGGGCAGTGCATGAGGCGCTCTCCGGCGTCTCTCAGAAGTCGCATCGACTCTGGTAAGGACAATCTTTCGATCACTGTCTTCCTCTGATTGTAATCGATTTTACTTTGATGCTTCGTTCAAATCGCAAATTGATTGATATTTCGATCTAGTCGTGAGCAATTATTTTGATCTCCTTCTCCGACTACTCTGTCAAGGTCCATTGATTGTTTGAAGTCCATCGTCTTGATCCAGGATTTCGTTGGGGCTGTAAGTATTGAAATTAATTGGTTGTACTTAAGGATTTATGCATTATTGAGGAGTTTGAGACCTATACTCGAGATCTGGAAACTTTCCTTGAATTCTCATTCTCTCACTTTTAGAACTTGTGGACCTGATTGCGTGGACACAACGACAGGTCGTAACCTTTGAGTCAGATATAAGGGTGAGTTTTTGATCCCTTGATTCTTCGAATCTAAGATTTTTGTGTGCATTATATGAACTGTTTTGTAATGAAGTCTTCTCTGTTGTTTATGCATCTGTTCGACCTATTGTCTCAAAGACTGGATCAGATCGGATGAGTAGTCGTGTCTGATTCGCAGTATAGCGACACCAAGTGTATTTCAGATCTGATCTATTTTCAGGTAAATTCTCTGATCTGTCATATATTATACAATCATTTGTAATTAGCTATTTATTATAGGTTGGGGTGTTGTTGCACACGAAGGGGGTCTATGAATGGTGTCTTCTAATTCTGACATTGTGTCTAAGTGTATATCAAATCGATGAATGTGGCAGTATCTGTGTCGGGTTTGCTATCTTGAGGCCAAATACTGACACATGATTTGAGTTTGTGATTCAATTAATCTCTGGGTATTAGTAGAAACTGCTGTTATAGTAGTCTTACTAGCTTTACTTAAATCCTTAGCTCCTCTTAATCTGAATGTGGAGTAACACGATTCAACTGGCCTATCTTTAGAGCTTGATATGGAAGAAATACCAGCTTGATTTATTGAGTCCTAACTTGGGATATCCATTTGTGGAGATGATGGGGTGCTCTACAGTTCAAATTTTAGGAGTGCCTCTCCACAAATTTGTTCAGTTTTATACTGAACTGATATCTAACCTGTATCCAGTTCATTTTAATTCAGCTAATTGAGTTCTTGGGATGGCTGAGAACATCAAGTATTTTCTCTGTCCAATGTTTTAACTACCCTGATTCATTGCAGTTTCGATTGATATACCTCGGCTTAAGTCGGCAGCATTTGAATTGCAGCAATAAATTTTGATTGTTAGTGGTTGATCAGTTGAAAGTTACCTCAGTCCATTTGGTTCTTCTAGTTGTGATAGTACATATGAAGGATTGTTAGGAGGTTGGCAAGAAGAAAGGTGGATATGAGATTTTACTTTGTAATCTACTTTTGTTAATTTGATGAGGGTTGCATGAGAAGAGTTCAGTTCAGATTGTATGAAGTCCAGTTCTAAATTGGACTTATCTAGAATCCTAGATTTAATCTTGTATTGTACAGTCCCATCACAACTAAAATATCATCAAATAGCGACGTATATTAGCGACGGCAAGAAAATACGTCGCCAGTAGCGACACCTATATAAGCACGTCGCAGAACGTCGCTCACCAGCGACGTTCTGCGACATCAGTTTTTTACGTCGCTGAATAGCGACGTTCCGCGACATAATACAAATATATGTCGCCACAGTGCAACGTTTAGCGACGTCATAAAGTGACGTCGCTAATTTATTTTACTTAGGGCACGCCGCTGCCTTCTTTCCCCCCACTCTCACTCGAAAATCCCAAAATTCTCATTTTCTCCCGCCCCCAACCCCCCCGGCGACTCCCTCCCCCTCTGCGACTCCCTCCCACCTCCGGCGACCCACTCCCCCCCGGCGACTCCCTCCCCCTCCGGCGAGCTCCTCCTCCTCGAGATCCTCTCCTCCTCGAGCTCCTCCTCCCCCAATCCGAGCTCCTCCTCCTCTTCCTCAGGTAAACCCTAACCTAACTCCTCTCTTTCCTCCTCCTCCTCTCCCACGGACACACACACACACACGGACACACACGGACACGGACACGGACACGGACACACACACAGACACAGACACAGACACACACACATACATACACGGACACTGACACACACACACACACACACACACACACACACACACACACAGACACAGACACAGACACACATACACACACGGACACGGACACGGACACACACACACACACACATACACACACAGACACGGACACTGACACACACACACACACATACACACACGGACACTGACACACACACACACACACACAGACACATGCACACACAAACATACACAGATTTATTCCTAGTTTAAATGGTTTAAATTATGATTTAAATGCTAGATTTGATTCCTAGACATGTTTTTAATATATGTTAGTTGATATTTACATTGAGAATGGGTCGTTGAAAGGGAGTGTTTTTAATCTATGTTAGTTGATATTTACATTGAGAATGCTTTTAATCTATGTTACTTCAATTCCAAATTTTTTGGATTTCCTAGACATGTTTTTAATATATGTTAGTTGATATTTACTTAGGGCACAGCGTTTCGTTTTTCCCACTCACTCGAAATTTCTAATTTTTCCCACTACTCCTTCCCCCCCTCCGGCGATTCCTTCGGCGACCCCTCCCCCTCCCCCCCGGCGACTCCCTCCCCCCCCCCCGGCGACTCCCTCCCTCTCCGGCGACCCGTACCCCCCCCCCCCCCCCCCCCCCGTCGAGCTCCTCCTCCTCGAGCTCAGGTAAACCCTAACCTAACTCCTCCTCCTCCTCCTCCTCTCCCACGAACACACACACACACACGGACACACACGCACACACACACAGAGACACTCACACACACACACACACGGACACACACACAGAGACACACACACACACACGGACACACGGACACACACACAGATGGACACACACACACACACACTGGACACACTGTGTCATGTTGTGGTGGACACGAGACACTATGTTGGACACGTACACATAGCCTAGATCCTTTACCAACCATTTATTTTCCATTTTAACATGTTTTTATATATCAATTTCTAAATACCCTATGTTGACTGATACCTTGTTAATTTATTGTATTTTCTAATTTTGAAAACCCAGTTTTGACAACCATTTTAACCTAGTTTAATGCTTTAATTTAGATGTTTAAAACCCTAGTGTAGTATATCTATATGTGTGCTGACTGAGTTTCAAGTTTGGGGTGATTTGGTTAGAGTTTTGGTTCTTGATTTGGGTTTGAGGTGAATGGATCTGAAATATGTTATAGGAGTATGTAATGTTGTGTGAAATGAACTGATTTCCTTTTTTTTCCTTTCCTATTTGACTGAACACAGTAAATCCCCTTACTATCCAGATTGGACTGACCTATAGTTCATATCACTCACTCACTCACTCACTCTTGCCTAGGTACACACACGCATATAGCCTAATACAAGCATGTTAGCCTCCCTCATATACACGTATATGTGACTGTCACATGTAACAGTCAACACACTCACCCCCCATTCACATGTGCATGTACACACACCACCCACTCTCTACTTCTCTCTCTCTATATATATATGTTTGATAGATGGTATTGTATACATATATACATAACTATATCATGTAACTCATATGTGATATAGGCATATAGCCTATGTTAGAGTGTCTAAATATATGAATGCGTGAAAGTTGCCTTGTCTTGTAATATAGGCATATAGTATATACATGCCTATATATATATATTATATGTATATATCTATATAGATATTACTTGTGTGTATGAGATAGCTTGAGTTGACTTTGGTCATTATTGGTACTTGAATTGATCGGAACAAAGACCCCCAATGTCGGTATTGATCAATATTTGGTATCGGTCGGTATCGGATCGGAACATGCCAAACCGTATCGGTATCGGCCGTATCGGATCGGTATCGGCCGATACTTTAAAATTATATGAAATAGTAGTCACCCCCAAGCTTGACTATTTTTACTGAAAGTCAAAGTAGAGTAAACATCTGACCTACATTGGACTAAGAGTTGACAAAGTCAACTATAGGTCAACCCTTGACCTAGTTTGACCTTGTTTGACTTTGTTTGACTTAGCTTGACCTTGTTTGACTTTGTTGTCTTCATGTTTGTTAAATGACACCCAGATACTAGTTTTAGTTGTTTAAATGACACCCAGATACTAGTTTTAGTTTCAGTTTGCTTTGGTAACTCACTATTGCTCATTACTTGGTACTAGTTTTAGTTGATTGTGTTTTTTTAAGACTAAACAAATGACACCCATATATTACTTGTGTGTATGAGATAGCTTGAGTTGACTCTGGTCAATATTGGTACTTGAATTATAGGTTAGGCTTGTATAGCCTTGAATGGTGTGTGCTAGCTAGTATTGGGATACCAATAGCGATAAGGTAAAGGGTACCTTTGTTTGACTTAGCTTGACCTTGTTTGACTTAGTACAACCTAGTTTGACCTAGATTGCATATCATTGTTATTAGTAACTGTCCGCTACTAATGTGTGTCCCATAATAAGACATAATATACGAATTTGTGCATGTTGGATAATGTGTGTCCATCTTTGCAGAATTATTTCCAAATGGATATGAATTACTACTTGCGGAATCGTTCATGGATGTACAATCGTCGTCCTGATGATATGTGTGGTGTGCGGGATGAATACATAGCGAGAGTAGAGCAGTTCCTGCAGTTTGCTAAGGCGTTCCCTCAGTACATGAACGGTACCAAAATTAAGTGTCCGTGTGTGAAATGTCATAATGTGAAATATTATCCAGAAGTGGAAGTGACATATCATTTGTACTCGAGGGGTTTCACGCCTAATTACTATCAGTGGACCGCACACGGAGAACTTGTGTCTTTAGCATCAGAGCCGGAGCCTTATGTTGAGCCGTATATGCATGCGGGACCTAATTTTGTTTCAGATAATCATGCATACGACGACGGGTGCGTGAACATGGTTTTCGACGCTGCGGGGCCTAGTTTCGTTCATGATGCACCTGAGGAGGCACCGAACGCCGATGCTGCACAGTTCATGGAGTTGTTGGAGAATGCAAGGACTCCATTGTATCCTGGTTGTGAGGATCATTCACCGTTGGAGGTGGTTACAAGACTGTTGAGCATTAAGTCAGATTTTAACATGTCGTAAGAATGCTACAACCGAGTGTTGGAGTTGATTATAGAGATCTTGCCGGCGGGTGCTAAGTTGCCTAAAGACTTCTACCGGTCTAAGAGGATGGTGAGATCGCTCTGGATGGGATACGAGAAAATCGATTCCTGTCGCAATAGGTGCATGCTGTACTACAAAGACGACAAGGACGCAGATGTGTGCAGATTTTGTGGTGCTGATCGCTATAAAACAACTAGTACAGGAAGGTCTACCGGTGCAAGAAGACCGACCGATTCAATGCACTACTTGCCTTTAACGTCGCGGTTGCAAAGATTATTTATGGTGAAAGAGACGGCCAAAAATATGAGTTGGCACATGCGAGAACAGATTGAAGGAGTGTTGGATCACCCATCCGATGGAGAAGCGTAGAAGCACTTTGATCGAGTGTATCCAGATTTTGCTTCAGATCCGCGAAATGTCAGGTTGGGACTATCTTCTGACGGTTTTACTCCTTTTGGTCTTTCGGGATCCCAGTATTCGTGATGGCCTGTGATTGTCACTCCGTATAACCTACCGCCTTGGATGTGCATGAAGACTCAGTACATGTTTCTAACCGTTATAATTCTTGGTCCGAACAATCCCAAGAGGAACATTGACGTGTACTTACAGCCTTTGATAGATGAGTTGAATCAGTTATGGGAAGTAGGCGCTAACACGTACGATGTTTCCAGGAAGCAGAATTTTCAGATGAAGGCAACCCTTATGTGGACCATCAACGACTTTTCGGCCTATGGAATGTTATCTGGATGAAGCACTCATGGCCGTCTCTCATGTCCGTATTGTATGGACCGTAGTAAGGCTTTCCGCTTGAAACACGACGGAAAACCGTGCTTCTTTTATTGTCATCGGTAATTTCTGCCAAAAGATCATCCGTTCAGAAGGAACAGGAATGCTTTCTGTGCCGACGTTGTAGAGAAGGGTGATCCACCGTCAAGGTGGTGCGGAGCCACGATATGGGAGGAGGTTAAAGATTTTCCAAGTGCTATAGAAGATCCTACAACTGGGTACAAGTGCGATGGATTTGGTAGAGTTCATAACTGGACAAAGAGGAGCATATTCTGGGATCTGCCATACTGGAGTACCAATCTGATCAGACATAATCTTGATGTCATGCATATTGAGAAGAATGTGTTTGATAACATAATTAATACTGTGATAAACGTAAAGGGAAAAACGAAAGACAATTCCAAGGCCAGGTTGGACTTAGAAGAAATATACAAACGCCCTGCGTTGCATTTGATACAGAAGAATGGAAAACAGTTCCTGCCGAAGTCAATTTTCTCGCTGGACAAGGAGGATAAAGTGAGACTTTGTCGGTGGATCCAGGGCCTAAAATTTCCAGACGGATATGTGTCAAATCTGAGAAGATGTGTCGATCCGAAGGAAAACAAATTGACGGGTATGAAGAGCCACGATTGTCACATATTCATGGAGAGGTTAATTCCGATTGCATTTCGGAAATTCTTACCGCAGGCAGTTTGGGATCCATTGACGGAGCTTAGCATATTCTTCAGGGATCTTTGTTCTAAGAAATTGCTCGTTGATCGTCTAGAAAAGCAAGAGAAGGACATTGCGGTAACACTATGCAAGCTAGAGAGGGTGTTTCCTCCTGGATTCTTCGACTCTATGGAGCATTTGCCGATTCATCTATCCTATGAGGCACGTGTTGGTGGACCCGTCGAATATCGATGGATGTACCCGTTCGAGCGACATTTGAATCACCTAAAAAGAAAGGTGAAAAATAAGGCACGGGTCGAGGGTTCTATTTGTGAAGCCTATGTTCTCGAGGAGATTACAAACTTTTGTTCGATGTATTTCAAGCCTCATGTTGCAACTAATAGAACGAGAGCTTCCAGAAACGACGAAGGAGATCATGAAAGTAATGATACAATACTGAAGGTATTCAATGCTCCAGGAAAGCCATCGGATAAGATGAAAAAGAGATATCTGAACGATGATAAGCTAAGGGCTGCTCAGGTGTATGTATTACTCAACTGCGACGAGGAGGAAGTAGAGAAACTGGAGGGGTAAGTAATTAATACGTCTATATTATTTTAATAGTGTTAATTATTATACTATTACATTAATTGAACGATGTTGTTTTTAGCATATTTAATGATGATGTGAGGTCGGGTAGGCCACACATAACAGAAGAAGAACTAGAACAAGAAATGAGGCATTATTTTCCATCATGGTTGAGTGCATATGTAAGACTTGAGAACTCTGTAATTACCTTTTTGTATATACACTTGATTGAGAATGAGCTTACTTGCTTCTTTTGTGGTATTTAGGTCGATCGTCCATACGCAAGACTTGAGAATGAGTCTATTAGAACGCTAGCCAAGGGACCAATTTATGCTGCAAAAATATGGCCAAGCTACTGTGTTAATGGGTTTAGGTTCAAGTCAACAACTTGCCCGATCAGAGACAACTTTGTGGATCTCGATTCCACCAAAAACAGATGTTTGTGTATCAGATCTTCGAACTACAAAGATGTTGATGCGGGCAACGATTTCTATGGCGTGTTACGGGAGATCGTGGAGCTGACATATAGTTATGGAATAGAGCCTGCTAAGATTGTGTTATTCAGGTGTGATTGGTTCGATCCGATTGAAGGTCAAGGTTGGAAAGTAGACAAGCACGGTCTTGTTGATATAAACTATCGACGTCGATATCAGGCCTATGAACCATTTGTCCTATCAAGTCAGGCTCAGCTCGTGTACTTCACAAGTTATCCTACATGGAGAACAACAAGGTCGGACTGGTGGACAGTATGCAAGACCAAAGCTAGAAATACCTTTAAGGTTGACAATATAGCTTATCAACAGGATGAACTACCTCTTGTAACAAATATTATAGAAGTGGACACGACGAAAGTTCCCTATTACACATCTAATTGTGTAGAAGAAGTAGAATTATCTGAAGAGGAAGATGCAGATGAAAGTGAAGATGTAGAGGAGGAGGAAGAAGAAGAAGAAGAAGAAGAAGAAGAAGAAGAAGAAGAAGAAGTAGATGAGCTAAACGAACTAGATGAATTTTCAGAAGAGGATTAAATCTGTACATTTGTTTTATCATCATATTTGACACTTTAGTGACACTTCTATCATAGAAATCTGTGACACTTTAGTGACACTTTATTGACACTTTTATTGACACTTCAGTGACACTTCTGGGATGTCTATCATATAAATATATTTTTTTGTTTTATTGTCATATGTTTTATTGTCAGGTATGACTAGACCATCTGGACGACGCGGAGGATTATATATTAGGCAGCCCCGTCAGCCTCGGGCTGGGGATGGAGAGGGCAGTTTCGTACCCTCATCCTCATCTCCGAGTATGCCAGCGTACCGTTCTGTTCCCGGTCCATTACCGGGATAGGGCAGTTCTAGCAGGTTAGCGACTCCTCCCTCGTCGTCCAGCCTTCCTGATCCCGCGTCCAACATCCCTGATCCCCCGTCCAGCATTCCTACTGTCGACGGCTCTATGGAGGGAGCCCACGCCGATCATATGGAGGACGGCGATCAGACTGATCCTGCCCAGGCAGGAGGTGAGAGCGACCCTCCATGCGCTCCCCCGGGCGAGACGCGTATGGAGATTTGGACGGACGGGCCTATGAAGTAAGTTAATTAATTATTATATATTTCTTAAATGATTATATGTACATATATATTCATGAAAAATTATTATTGTATAGATATCGGCCTTCTGCAGTACAGAGACAGCTGGGGACATTTGTGAGACAGAACTATGGTGGAACTTGGCTCAACTACTCAGATGCTCCCGTAGATAGGAAGGACTTTTGGTTCGCCCACTTCAAGGTAAAAAATTTGTTTATTTTTAAATTTTAATAATCATTTGTGTATATTATACAACTTTTGTATTTTACTTCTTGTAGAGGACCTATTTCTATCCACCACACCGGGCGGCGAGGATCGAGGGCCAATTTTCTGCCGTCATAGCCAAGCTCATCCATGATGCGATCGACGACCAGAAGCGTCGTGATCGCTCCGGACAGCCGATCCAGGGTTGGATTACGCCAGAGCAGTGGACTGCGATGAAGGCTAGATTCAGCGAGCCCAAGTACCAGGAGCGGTCTGAGAAGGCCAAGGTGGCGCGGTCGAGCGCCGGTAAGTGGTGTGGTGGCTCCATTCCGATGACGGAGCATTTTCGTCGTCTGGTACATTTTCTATGACGGACATTAATTTATATATAGTTCGATATAATGTTTAATACTAATAATAGATAATATATTTTAACAGGTAAAGAAGGGTGAGGACCCGAACATGGTGACCGTCTTCCTGGTCACCCATCGGAGGGCTGGGGACTTCATTGACGAGAGGGCGACGCAGGCATATGTACGTTCTATTCTTTATATTAACTGACTATAATTTAGAAAACAGGAAAATAGATATCAATATAGACACTTACACGTTAGCAAACATGTTCTAGGCCGAGTTTGTTCGGCTACAGAAGGAGGCGGCTGGTGCTGCTGCTGCTGCTAGTACGCAAGCAGAGGGAGGGGCTGGTACTTCCTCCCAGCCGCCTGCAGAGCCATCGCCGGACGAGCTCTGGATGACCGTCGTTGGCGGTCTTCAGAAGGGTACGCACTACGGTACGGGATCCTACGGCACGTATTTGGCTTCGGAGTCATCCCGGGCCCCCTCTGTCAGTGCGCAGTCTCCGGCTACGCAGGCGTCGTCACGAGCTGAGGATGTTCGTCGTCAGATCGAGGAGCTGCGTCGCGAGTTGCAGCAGCAGATTTCTGATGCGGTCGAGCGACGATCCGACCCTCCGATCGTCACCGGACGATTTGATGCGGTCGAGCGCAGTATACAGGAGCTGATGAGTCTGCATCAGGCTGCAGCTGCCAACTTGCAGACGCTCACCGAGTCTACGCAGTGCACAGAGCGTAGATAGGTCGAGCTGGACGGATCGCAGAGGAGCCTTTCTCTCTCACTCGCTCAGTATACTGAGAAGGTGGTGAGTACCCTTGCTGCGCATGGTGAGCGACTGCGAGAGCTGGAGCAGGTACATCCTCCGGGTCCATCGACGGCGCCGACTCCAGATACTACACTGCCTCCGGCGCCGACTCCAAACATTGTACTGCCTCCTACTGCCCCTACGGTACAGCTCACCCAGGAGCAGTATGACTACATTCTATCCCAGTTGCGCGGCAGGGGTCCGCAGTGATTTTATTGGTTTTTTATGACTTGTATGTATTGGCCCTATGGGCAAATTGTTTATTCATACACTGTTGTTTATACACTTGGTGGAAGACTTTTTATCATCTTTTATTTTTATTTGACTCTATTGGATGTTTGTGAGGATGTGTGTCTGTGATATTTACTTTGCACTGTGATATTTACTTTGTGATATCTGCGACGGGATGACAAATATACCTACGCTGGGTTATAAGCGATGATCTGATATACAAAGGAGGTGCTGCCGAAATTTTAAAAAAATATATTGTATATTTTTGTTATGATGTGTGTCTGTGTTTACAGTGAATGTGAAATGCAGTGTTCGGAACCATCGACAGTTTCGATTACTGTTGTATGTTTTATCTTGGATAGAAATAGCAACAGTTCAGGGTGCACTTCTGAGAGCTTCATTTTCACGTCCTTCACTTTCTCGGACGTCGTAAAGGTTCCCGAGAAGGTGAAGGACGTGAAGAGGAAGCTCTGAGAAGTGCACCCTGAACTGTTGCTCTTTCTATCCAAGATAAAACATAGAACAGTAAGCGAAACTGTCGATGGTTCGAACACTGCACTTCACACACACTGTAAACACAGAAACACAGCATAACAAAAATATCAATTATATTTTTAAATTTTTTTTTAACATTAGCGACGTATAGCGACGTTCTGCGACGTCATATAGACGTCGCTATCTGTCGCTAACTAGCGACATTACGTCGCTCGACGTCGCTAATATACGTCGCTACGTTACCCACGTGGCCACGTGGATGCCATGCCTCATCATCATTTATAAACTTTTGAAGCGTCGCTAGTGGTCGCTTTACGTCGCAATGTTGGCGACGTACTGATACGTCGCTCTCTGTCGCCCATTTGGCGACGTCTAGCGACAATGGACGCCGCGTCGCAAATAGCGACGTTCGGCGACGAAAGTATCATCTGCGACTTGCCTATAAGCGACGTAAGTTTTTTGTCGCTAAATACGTCGTAAATCATTGTTAGCGACGTATTTTCTGTATTTAGCGACGTCTCCTGACGTCGCTAATCTAGGTTATTTTAGTAGTGCATAGCAGGTTTATCCTGAGCCAACTCTTGTTTTCAGTTTTTCATTCCTGAGTTTAGTAGCAGTGCAGTGAGAGGCTTAGTGGATTAGCATGATGAGGAGAAACCTGTGATTGATAGGATGATTCTTAATTGGGAAATTAATAATGGGTGTTATGTATTGATTGTTGACTGAACTGGAAGAAGGCAGCAGAGCATATCCTGCTGTAATGACAGTAGGTTGGTTACCTAAGCTAGTTGGGTCGATGTATAGCAAGGTTTAGGCTCAAACCAAATTAAGGTAGGTAAGTACAACCTGAAAGAAACCCTTGTCTAGTGAACAGTCCAGTACTGTTAAGCTTATACTGTTCGGCTAAAACCGTGAGCATTAGGAAGGTTGTTGGTTGAGTGATGTGTAACTTTTGTTAGATTTGGGCATATGTGTTGTGATGGGCATGACTGTTTGATTAAGGCTCTATGCTTAGTCAGTCCTTGATTTACTCCATCACATGCCCAAATCCTTTCCTTTTCAATCTGTATTTTTATATCACTTTCCTGCAATGTCTAAACTAAATAATAATTGTCTAGGAAACCTGTTTCCTAACAAGATGGGTACTGCCTATTAGTCACCTGTAGAAACATGTTAGGTAATACTCTAAATTGTTTAACAAAACTTGAGTGTATGTTAGTTGTTTTGATTGATATCTTTAGATGGCCAAACCTGGATTAAGCTAAGGTACTAATAGGCTGGGTATATGTGTATATATTCAACTACCTAGCTATACATAGATATCTATAATTTTACTAGATTAGAGTATAGCTTGTATATCTTATGATAATCTATAGTTAAGCATAATTAGATATCAAAATCACTAAATTAAAATTTGTTCGTATGTTAATCAACTTGTACTTAAATTCTAAAACAGGTGGACATCCAGTTTTACATTCCATACTTGATCACCTTGAGCAAGGTAAGTATACTCCTCGGACTTGTCCATTACTTCATGTCTTGTATTCATGCTTGTATCTTCTTGTTGACACGATATTTTACGAGATTGTCTGGTATCTTGTACCTTGAGTTTACTTGTGTCTGGAAGGGAAAATACTACAGATGTGTGATCAATCCCGAGTTACTATTCATGTGAATAGCTTAGGCCCCGCTTCGTGCACGCGGGACCGAAGCCGTACCATTTCATGTTGTAGGAACGAAATCGTAAAGCGCAATACTCTAGAGGGGGGTGAATAGAGTTGGCAGCGGAATAATGCTAATTAAAAATTATTAGCAGCAAGATCACAGAATAATAATCACAACTAAATAATGTAAAGGCAGAGATAAGAAAGCAAACGCAAAGACAGCGATGTATACTGGTTTCCCTCTGTTGAGGACTAGTCCAGTCGGTAGAACTCTTGCTACCAGTTGAATCCACTATTGGCAAAACCGTAAGTTTTCTTACGAAGTCCTTGCAACTTCTACAACGCGAGCTTTGATACGAAGAACTCGTCCAACTTCAATTGTGAAGAGGTATTCTTCTATCAAGCCTTCTGATTACAATCACTCAGAAACTTCTAGACCGTACCGCACTGGCAAATTGACTAGAGGATTGTAACTGGCTTGGGATCTAAAAATTAAAGCTTGAGAAAAACTCTTTGGAAGACAGTAGGCTTTAAATAGAGAGAAGATTGAAAGTGAATGAGTGAGTTAAAATGATCGAAATCCTTCTCTATTTATAGGAGTTCCAAAGACAGAATTCTGGCAGAATTCTGGCAGAATTTGGGCAGAACTCGATGAGAAAATCTCGGTCAAATCCGCAACTGCATGAGGACCAAGTTCCAAGGAATTCAAAAATCAAAACGGCCACTAACCAAACTCTGGCCGAACTCTGGCCGAGTTCTGTCAGGGTTTAGTTAGGGTTTTTCAAAAATAGATTTTGGGGAATTTTGAAAACCTTTTTGGAGCTTTTGTAAATACGAATATTTTTCAAAACTAAGGACATTTTTAAAAACATTTTGAAATCATTTTGGAATAGCCTATTTGCCAGTACGACTCGGTGTACAATGTATTTCTGGACTCAATAAAATAAAAGATTATATTGCTCAAAGAAATACATACTCGAACAGGCAAACAACGCTTCGGTCTTGAACTGAGTAGATAGTCGTTCTTGATCATGTCCAAGAGTCCGAGATATCCTGACTAGCTCCATATATCGAGACAAAGTTTGATCAATTATTAAAATCAGTTTGACCATATGACCAATGGGCCAACAATCTCCCCCATTTTGATAATTGACAAACTATGAATGATATAACATCTTTTGAGATATGATAGCACAAAAATTGTTCAAAATTATTCAATCCCTGTATTATTCTCAAAACAAAATGTTATATCCTTTTTCTCCCCCGTTGTCACTTAGCAAAATAATTACGAAGAAATAGGTCCCCCGCAATTAATGCATAAGCTACAACAGTGAAGAAACACAAGAAAATAATATCTCATACAGTGAGAATATATAAGACATAACAGAGAATTATTTCACATGCAGTTTATAATATAGAAGCAGATAAAGATGCTATAAAGAATAAATAAACTGATATGAAAGATAAACTACGCATCCCATAAAAATAAAATGATGTTCAAGAGACATCAAAAAATATCCATTACAAGTCCTAAAAAAAACTGATAATAAACGCTAAAAAGAAAGAAACTTGGAATGTCAGAACATTTCCAAGTGTACAGTAGACAATAACTAAGTCTCAAAATCAGCTAATAAATCATCATCACATCTCCTCATCATCCTCATCATTATTATCAGCAGCATGACCGGCATGTCCAGAAGTACCAGCTCCAGAAGTGCCAGCTCCAGAAGGATGAGGAGGGGCGCCAGTGTAAAACTCATCGACATAGTCTCGAGGAGGGGAACGAGCAGAACGATACCAATCATATGCGTTACCGGGCTGAAAGTAGGCATGAACAGCCTCATCCTCACAGCGGTAACCAGAAAAGGCTGGATCTCTAGGAATAGAGCCGACAGAATGTCCAGTCTGAGCAAATCGGAGATCAGCTAGAGAATTTGCTATCGCCTGATAACGAGTGACATCGCGGAACTCACGTTCGCGGGCCATATCCGTCATCGAGATGTGCAAATCAGAAAGATGATGGTGTATACCATCAAAGGTTATGGCATACTGCTGAGTAGGTGGAGGAGGTGGAGCAGTAGGAGGAGTAGCAGCAGTCATACTACGACGAGATAGCTTAAGAAACTTGGGCTCAGGGTCTTGAGTACAAGTTGACAGATCAATATCAAAACGCTGGAAGATGCGTGAGAGAATCATCGCATAAGAGAGATTTCTATCTCTTGTACGACAACGTCCCATCATCTGGATAATAGTCTTAGGGGCAGAAAAAAGAATCCCCTTAAGAATATGATACATAGCAGACAGCTCAAGTGATGTGACATCATCTTTTGAAGTAGACTTCGGAAGGAGAGTGGAGTAGATGATGCGATGCAATTCATAACTAAACAAGTTCAAGTTATTGTCTTTGAACTTTCCAGAGCGAACTCGATCAGGGGCATATAGTTCAGCTTTGAAACTAGCAAGTGTCGTACCGTCGGGGAAATCAAATTCAGTGATATCATCATGCTGTGCACCTTCGTTAGAAATACCAAGGATTTCCGCTAAGAGGACATCATTGAACTCGATATCTAGTCCGCCAACACGAGTACTTACATCAAACGTGTTTAGTACGATATTGCAATAGAAAAGTCTAATGGCATTAGTAGCTATCGGGAAACAAAGTTTAGCAAAGTGTTGTAACCCTAATGCCTCAAAATAAAGGCGGTGATCTGGAAATACAGTCCATTTGATAGGAGCGCCTGTGCATATGGATCTCATAGAGAAGTCTCTATACCACATAAGGGCTTGATCTAGGGTTTGAAAATAAAACCCATCGAACGCGCCATCGCTTGATTGAACTGGCAAAAAGAGAAAATCTGTGTGTGGATGTGAAGATGATCCTTCCTCACTAGGATTGGTCGTCTTCTTCCTCTTAAAGGGGTTGATCCCTTAGGCATTGTGCAAAAAAAGTAAATATGCACGAATTTGAAAGGAGAAGAAATACGGAGTTATACCTCCCAGATTCAAGTATGCTGTAGAGGACAACGATCTCCGCACGAATCCAAAATTTGGATGGATTTCACCACGTAGATTGGAAGAAACGAAGTGGTGAAGAACTAGGGTTTGGAGAGCTTCGCACGGCTGCTGTTGCTGTGGAAGAGGTTTTAGAAGCAATGAAGAAGAAAAGGCTCTCGGGTTCTGGTTATATAACCAGATACCACTAACCAAACTCGGGCCGAATTCGGTCCGAACTCTGGCCGAATTCGCCCAGGGGTTCTGTTAGTTGGTTTGGACCACTTTCTTTTTCATTGACTCATTTCAAAAATTTAATTCAAAGATTAGTAATTTCAACCTTCAATTAATATAGTTAATATTATTTTATAGATTAAATTTTGTTACACAGCGACTGTTTCAGATTAGCAGTAGGAGTACTGTCTCAGCTGGCGGAGGTTCACCGGAGAACTCTTAAGTACCGCTTCGCTTCAACCGTAGTTGTGGTGACAGACAGACTCTTTATTGGCTTGTATCTAACACAGTTTTTGCGTATTGAAATATAATCATAAAATAAAACAAAATTAATTAACATTATTGACGTCCAAAATTCCTAATTCTCGACGTAAATAATTGAAACGATCTGCTGCTAGAGGTTTTGTGAAGATGTCAACTAATTAATTCGCAGTGTCTATGTATACAAGGTCAATATCTCCATTCTGATAATGATCGCTAAGAAAATAATGTCGGATCTCGATATGCTTAGTACGAGAGTGACATACTGGATTCTTAGTCAAATTAATTGTGCTCGTATTGTCACAGAAAATGGAAATGTGTGTGAAAAATAAATCATAGTCTTCCAAGGTTTGTTTCATCCACAAAATCTGAGCACAACAACATCCTGCGGCGATATACTCAGCCTCTGTTGTTGATAGGGCTACAGAATTTTGCTTTTTACTAAACCATGAGACTAAAGTCTTGCCTAAGAAATGACATGTGCCGCTGTTACTTTTTCTATCAACTTTGCATCTAGCAAAATCTGTATCCGAGTAACCAATAAGGTCAAAGGACTTGGTTTTGGGATACCATAAGCCAGCAGAAGAAGTGCCCTTAAGGTATCGTAAGATACGCTTAACTGTGCACAGATGTGATTCCTTTGGATTAGCTTGAAAACGTGCACACAGGCAAACACTAAACATAATATCTGGACGATTAGCAGTTAAATAAAGTAAACTGTCGATCATACCTCGATACTTACGTGTGTCGACAGGCTTGCCTTGTTTATCAATATCAAGCTTTGTTGAAATTGCCATCGGAGTGCCAATAGGTTTGACATTGTCCAGATCAAACTTCTTTAGCAAATCTTTTGTGTATTTGGCTTAATTTATGAATGTCCCATTGTCAGTTTGTTTGATTTGCAGTTCGAGAAAGAATTTCAGCTCTCCCATCATGCTCATCTCGAACTCATTCTGCATACACTTAGAGAATTCTTGACAAAGAGATTCATCAGTAGATCCAAATATAATATCATCAACATAGACTTGTATTAAGAGAATATTATTATTCAAAGACTTAATAAAAAGTGTAGTGTCAACCTTGCCCTTTGAAAAACCGTTATCAAGTAGAAAAGAGCTTAGACGATCATACCAAGCACGAGGGGCTTGTTTCAAACCGTATAAAGCTTTCTTCAACTTGAAAATATGATCAGGGTTTTTAAAATCTGTGAAACCTGGAGGTTGTGCTACAAAAACTTCTTCTTTTATAAAACCATTTAAAAATGCACTCTTGACATCCATTTGAAATAATTTGAAATTATGAAAACATGCAAATGCACATAACATACAAATGAATTCTCATCTCGCAACTGGGGCATAAGTCTCATCGTAGTCGATACCTTCTTCCTGATTATATCCTTGAGCTACGAGTCGAGCCTTGTTACAAGTCACTAAACCATTCTCATTAAGTTTATTTCGGAATACCCAACGGGTACCAATGACCAGATGATCAATAGGCTTGGGAACAAGTTTCCAAACTTGATTCCGTTCAAATTGGTTTAATTCCTCATGCATAGCATCTAACCAAAAATGATCACTACAAGCTTCATCAATGGTTTTGGGTTCTAGCTGTGAAATAAATGCAACACTAGAAACAATATCTCTACTGGATGTACGAGTACTTACACCTTTGGTAATATCACCAATTACCAAATCCTTTGGATGATCAGCCGTAAATTTCAATCTTTTCGGCAGACTCCGAATGTAGCTGCTTCCGGGTTCTTCTCTTGGAGAATCAGCTGGTGTTGAACTTGGTACAGTTAGATCTTCGTCATTGTCATCGATAGTCATTTGATTCAATTCATCAAAGGTGACATTGATTGATTCTTAGATGATCATAGTTCGTTTGTTGAAGATTCTGTATCCTTTTGTCACCCTTATTTCCCGTATTTCTCGTATTTCGTATTTATACTCGTATCTGGATTTTGGCACGTATTTTATTTTTCTCAACTTGTGGAATTTCGGTATTTCTCGTATTTTGGGTTTAGTTAGTGGCCCGGTTTTAATTGGCTTGGGTTGGTTCGGTTCGGTTTTATGTGTATTGGAACACCTTAGCCTATGATCCACCCTCAACACACCACATCCCACCCTCTTTAAAACTCCACCAACTTCTTCTCTCTCCTCATAAACCTCCATTAATTCTTCTTCTTCTTCCTCCTCCACACCACTCTCCCAACCCATAGGCAAGTGCACCTTGCCACCATATGAGAACCCTCTTTTATTTGTCCATTTGCTAGATTAGGACATGGAGATCAATATTAGAACTTGGCATTTTGTGATTTGGAGTCTCCATTGTTCTAGATCTAGCTTTTCTTTATTTTCGGATTTGCATGGTTTTGATCCATTTAAGTTGGATTTTTATCGGTTTTGATGTTTCTATGTGGAAGAGATTCAATTTCACCCAAGTTAGAACCTTGAAAATCCGAATTTGGAGTTCGGATGACCAAGTTATGAACTTTGAAGCTTGGGTTCAACCATGGAGTTCTTGCTATTTTTGGAGAAGACAATGAGTAGTGTGCAGGGCTTCTTAGCTTACGCCACTGAGCTGCACGCTCTTTAGCGTAGCGTACGCAGACTTGAGTACGCTTCCTGTTGGAAGCGTGTCTCTTGCGTACGCAGCCTTGAGTACGCTTCCTGTTGGAAGCGTGTCTCTTGCGTACGCAGCCTTGAGTACGCTTCCTATTGGAAGCGTGTCTCTTGCGTACGCAGCCTTGAGTACGCTTCCTGTTGGAAGCGTGTCTCTTGCGTACGCAGACTTGAGCGTGCCTTGGTACGCAGACTTGAGCGTGCCTTGGTACGCAGACTTGAGCGTACCTTGGTACGCAGACTTGAGCGTGCCCTGGTACGCAGACTTGAGCGTGCGTATGACCTGAGCGTACATTTTTCCCCTGCGTGCGTGCTTTGGTGCGTACGCAGCTCTCCTGTGTGCGTGCTTTGGTGCGTACGCAGCTCTCCTGCGTGCGTGCTTTGGTGCGTACGGAGCTCTCCTGCGTGCATGCTTTTGTGCGTACGCAGCTCTCCTGCGTGCGTGCTTTTGTGCATACGCTGCTCTCTTGTGTGCGTGCTTTTGTGCGTACGCAGCTCCCCCTGCGTGCGTGCTCTTGCACGTATGCCCTGCCCCCTGACCCCTTGCTTAACCCATTGGCTCTTGGAGTATTGGTTTTATTTCTCGATTTGGTTTCTCTTTTTTGATTGGGTTTTCCTGAGATCTTGTTCAACACAGCACGACTATCTCGACTCGACACGGCCTAACACGATTTTCAAGTATTTGTGTATGACTAATATGGTTTTCGGGATTTTTCTGTGAATTATGATCCTGGTATTCTCTGATCTCCTTGCTAGTAACCCAGTAGGGTGCACACCTAACTTGTAACTTGTAATTAATCCTTGTGACTTGATAACTTGATAGTGGCCCATGGCGGCGCACTCCTGACTTGTAACATGACTTGATGACTTAATGCTGTTGCGACGGCTAACTTAACTTGACCTGCCTTGACACCGTGGGTGGTTCTTTCTTGCTTGATTGTTAAATCCACTTGTCCTGTCTTGCATCATGTCTAGGATGGGACTCCTGAGTACCACGGTCAGGAGTACCTACCAAAATGGATTAAGGTTAATAACTAGAATAACACAGTAGTCATGAAGAGATGACACAGCTACAGGCAATCCCGTTACCTGGGCGCTCTTGGGATCTGTAGCCTGCCGTCGAGTAGGGCACATTTCCAGCACACCGTCGCATGTTGCACCCTCTAAGTCACCTAAGGGTACATTTGTCTCCCGGGCGATGTACCCACCAGAATTCAACCCCTAATTTTCGACCTGGGTAACCTGGATGGTCTGCAGGGCTTGTGGCTGTGGAATCATCTCACTGCATCTTGTTAGTAATTAGGTCTGTGATAACCCTAGTTAGTTAAAGTAGTAAGCCGTAGTATCTGCTTGGCCGTGATTGATTGAATGAGGTATAACCAGTCTAGTCATGTCTTGATCCAGTACAAGATTGCTTCCTGTCTTGATTTCTTACATTATTATCTTGCCGATAAATGGTGGGAAACCAAGTTCTGTTCAGATGAAGGGTTACAACCCCGGTCCTTGTTTGGTTTACGGGTTGTAACCTGGCTATCGGAATAGTTCCATGGTTATCTCGTCATATATCATCTTGACATGTTTTCGTAAATACTAGTTTTTATATTAGATTTTCTTGTGCTGATTGCTGGCTTTTGTTCTTATTTCGTGGCCCCCTTATGGCACTTGCTCTTTCTGGGGTTGACCCAGCTGGTTTTGTGTGGCCAAATTTCGGAGCAGCTCCCGAAGATCTACCAAGCTTCCAGCCCAATGGTGACAACTAGACGGAACCCGGGCCAAGAGTGGGTTTTCCTTTTTGCCTTGCCCACTTTATTGTAAAACTATTCTTTTTAGGCCTTTAGCCGACGAGCACCTGTTAGCTCGATGCACTTTTACTTACTGTCTGCCTACAGGCTGTAAACATGATTGACAAATCCTAGGGTTGATCATGTATGACTAAACTCTTGCTAGTCCTAACATTTTGTAACGACTAGCTTCATGATCAGCTGAATATATAATATTTGGGATGCCTTATTATTGTATATTTAATGATCATACATCTTGCGACCCTACTTACTTGCTTATGATTGAGACATTAGGCTTGTTCATGACAATAAGTGACTGTTGGCTTATAGTAAACCCTCATATATCTAGACAGCCGTGATCGTATATTGAGGTAGTTTCTATTTCAATATACGTAGCTGGCTATGTCTGCCTCCGCTCTCCAGTATTCTGGTTCTGGAGCGTGACATGGTTTAAGTGGTGGCCCATGCAGGTCTTGTAAATCAAGATATGTAGGGGTTTACCAGATAGATGTCTCAATCAGTACTCGTCCTTGATCTCTGTTCGTATCCTCTGAATCCCTGGATTCTTGCCCTGATCCTGTGCTTATATCATTGATCTGTCCTGGTCCTTTCCTTATTGTTCCCTGTGTCGTCTTCTTCAGTGGCACTGTACCTGGTCCTACCGATCGACGAGGTAGAGCACGTCCCGTGGATCAGCAGCAACCCGGAGATCAAGCCCAGCATTTCGGGGTAGCCTCCAGAGTTGTGCCTACTGGAGGAGAGTCACCAGTTCGGCCCGTCCAGCCCGCAGAGCCAGATGCTGGTACCTTAGTAGGCCTCGTCAGGACCTTGATAGCTTCCCAGGATCGTCGAAGCGACGCCCTGCACCAGACAGTTCAAGATGCTTTGACTAGAGGCGGTCATCCAGGGAACCAGGCGGCGAACAGTTTCAAGAGATTGAACCCTCCTTTCTTCAACGGCAGCGAGGATGCGATTGCCGCGGATGCATGGCTTCAGAATACCGAGGTGATTCTGGAAGCAGCTAGGACACCTGAGAATGAGAAGGTGGCGGTGGTACGCCTGCAGTTGTTGGACTTGGCTCGCAGTTGGTGGGCGGCGCAAGCCATGGGATTAGTGGCACCCATTGCTTGGGCAGTATTTAGAGAGAGATTCCAGACGAAGTACTTTGATGCTGTGGCTCGGTACGATCTGCAGACCAGATTTACCAACTTGAAGCAAGGAGGCAGAACAATCGACAGTTATGCATCAGAGTTTTCTAGGCTCAGTAGGTTTGCCCCGACCTTGGTGGCGACCGAGTTTGATAGGGCCCAGCGGCTCCAGCAGGGACTGCATTTGGAGATCTTATTGGCGGTTGAGCAGTTCGAGCACCAGACGTTCGATGCAGTCTTGAGAGCAGCTAGGAGGCATGAGTATACCTCCCAGAGGATCGTGGATAGGACCGGAGGTAGGAAGCGGTCCCACAGTCAGATGCACCAATCATCAGCTCCAGTCCCGGCAGCTAGGGGATTGACCATTGGAACTCCGAGACGGGCGGCCTCAGTAACGTCGGTTCAGCATTCGACCCCGACGTACCCGCAGCAGCAGAAGCAGAAGCTGACTTCCGCGATGGGATGTTCTCATTGCGGGAAGCTAGGGCATGTGGTGGCTGATTGTCGCAGGGCACAGAGATTGTGCCTGGCTTGTGGAGCAGCAGATCATAGGATAGGGGCTTGCCCGAATAGGGGTGGTTTATCAGCATCCAACCCTTCTAGCTCTTCGGTGAGAGGACCGGCCCAGCACCAGTTCAACAGCAGCAGTATCAGTCTTCGAGGCCCTTGCCGTCTCAGTCTCAGGCATTCCAGCAACAACACCCCCAGCAGTATGCACAAGCCCAGGCTCAGATCCAGAATAGGCAGAGAGGTTTCCAGCAGAGGGGACCAGCAGCCAGAGGACAAGGTCAGGCCATGATGATGGCTATGGAAGAAGAAGTTGCACCAGGTGAGGTTGTGGCAGGTACTATTCTCGTCAACTCCTCTCCAGCGTCTGTATTATTTGATTCTGGTGCATCGCATTCATTCATGTCTGCACGATTCACGACACGGATAGGATTGGAGCCCGAGTCATTATCAGTGAGGTTCAATATACTTTCTGGTAATGGTCTTGTGGGAGTAGATCGAGTGTTTTCCTCGTGTCGGGTCGTAGTCAGCGGTAGGGAGTTCCCCGCTAGATTCATAGAGTTTCCTATGGCAGACTATGATGTAGTCCTAGGCATGGATTGGTTGAGGAACCAGTATGCTAGGATAGACTGTCATGTTGGCAGAGTTGTCTTTAGTATCCCCGACGAGCCAGAGTTTTCATTTTCCAGAGGCTCAGTGGAGCCATTTTCCCCAGCATTGCGGATGGCAGTAGCAGCAGTGCAGTTACCCCGGATAGTTGAAGAGTTTCCAGATGTCTTTCCAGAGGAGCTTCCAGGGATGCCGCCAGAGCGGGAGTTTGAGTTCACTATAGACTTGATTCCCGGGACAGCACCAGTATCAGAGCGAGTCTACAGGATGGCGCCTTCAGAGTTGGAAATTTTGTACAAGATGATTGAAGAACTGAGGACCAAGGGATTCATCCGTGCAAGTGGATCACCTTGGGGAGCCCCGATGCTTCTTGTGAAAAAGAAGGATGGTACGTCCAGGCTATGTGTTGATTATCGTACCTTGAATTCGGTGACAATCAAGAACAGATACCCTCTTCCGAAGATAGATGACTTGTTTGATCAACTCAGAGGGGCTTCAGTGTTCTCGAAGATCGACTTGCAGTCAGGATACCACCAGATCAGAGTCAGAGAGCAGGACATCCCGAAGACAGCATTTAGATCGAGGTATGGACATTGGGAGTTCCTTGTTATGCCCTTTGGAGCGACCAATGCGCCGGCCGTATTCATGGACCTCATGAATCGCATTTTCATGCCTTACTTGGATCAATTTGTGATCGTATTCCTAGATGACATCCTGGTCTACAGCAAGAGTGAAGCAGAGCATGAGCAGCATCTCAGAGTCGTCCTCCAGACTCTTAGGGAGCATCAGTTGTACGCCAAGTTCAGTAAATACGAGTTCTGGCTCGATCGTATTTCGTACTTGGGTCACATCATTACCCGAGGAGGAGTGGAAGTGGATCCCCAGAAGATTGTGGCTATCGAGTCATGGCCGGTACCCAGCTCAGTGGCAGAGGTTCGCAGTTTCCTTGGATTGGCCGGCTACTACCGGCGGTTCGTTTCAGATTTCGCAAGGATTTCAGCACCGATGACCCAGTTGACCCGCAAGGATGTGCCGTTTGTTTGGACAGCAGAGTGTCAGGAATCATTTGAGAAGTTGAAGCGAGGTTTGATAACGGCTCCCATTCTCACCCTTCCAGATGGGACCGGAGGACTCACAGTTTATTGCGACGCTTCAGGCAGAAGATTGGGGTGTGTCTTGATGCAGCATGGGAAGGTAATATCTTATGCGTCACGTCAACTTCGTGATCATGAGAAGAATTATCCGACCCACGACTTGGAATTGGCGGCGGTAGTGTTTGCTTTGAAGTTGTGGAGACACTACTTGTACGGAGATAGAGTGGAGATCTTTACTGATCATAAGAGCCTGAAGTATGTTTTCACCCAGAAGGACCTTAATATGCGGCAGAGAAGATGGCTCGAGCTACTGGTGGACTATGATATGGATTTGCAGTATCATCCTGGGAAGGCCAACGTTGTAGCAGATGCATTAAGCAGGAGAGCCGGAGTTTATTTCCTGACGGCGCAACCAGAATTATTGGCAGATCTTCAGAAGATGGGAATTGAAGTGGTTCTTCTAACCAGTGTGCATTGATGGCCAGTCTTCAGGTTCAGTCCAGCATAGTTGAGAGAATCCGGATGGCGCAGTCAACAGATTCCAAGATCCAGCGACTCAGAGCAGAATGTGAAGCAGAAAAAAGGCTAGAGTTATGTATCCATGAAGACGGTACACTTCGGCACGGCACTCGTCTTTGTGTACCCAGTGGAGATATCAGACAGGAAGTCATGGCAGAAGCCCACAATTCACAATATTCTATTCATCCGGGTGGTACGAAGATGTACCGTGATATTCATCAGCATTTCTGGTGGAATGGCATGAAGAGGGAGATAGCCCGATTTGTCTCTCGGTGTTTGGTTTGCCAACAGGTTAAAGCTGAACATCAGAGGCCCGCTGGACTTCTTCAATCCTTACCGATACCAGAATGGAAATGGGAACATATAACCATGGATTTCGTGACCGAATTGCCCAGATCTCCGGCCGGCAGAGATGCTATTTGGGTAATTGTGGACAGGCTTACCAAGGTGGCACACTTTCTTCCATTCAGAGTTGGACAGTCGACGGCGCAGCTAGCAGAGATATATCTCAGGCAGATCGTCAGGCTTCACGGAGTGCCAGTCAGTATCACTTCGGACAGGGATTCAAGATTCACATCCCACTTTTGGCACAGCTTGCAGAAGAGTTTGGGGACTCGCCTTCAGTTCAGCTCAGCTTATCACCCGCAGACGGATGGTCAGTCAGAGCGCACAATCCAGACTCTCGAAGATATGTTGAGATCTTGTACCCTTGACTTCGGTGGTTCATGGGAGAATCATCTGCACCTGGTGGAATTCTCGTACAACAACAGTTATCAGGCCAGTATCCAGATAGCACCCTTCGAGGCTCTTTATGGCAGGAAGTGCAGATCCCCGCTAGCATGGGACGATGTCGGGGAGAGGCAGATGCTCGGACCCGAATTGATTTCCCAGACGGTTGAAGTGGTCAGGAAGGTCAGAGATTACCTCCGAGTTGCCCAGGACCGCCAACGCCATTGGGCCGATGCTCATCGGCGTCCCTTAGAATTTGCTATCGGCGACCATGTATTCCTTAGGATCTCGCCTAACCGCGGCGTCATTCGCTTTGGCGTGCGGGGAAAGCTTAGTCCTAGGTATATAGGGTCGTTCGATATTCTAGAGCGAGTAGGAGATGTATCCTATCGTCTCGCTCTTCCGCCGTCGCTAAGTGAGGTACATGATGTATTCCATGTGTCCCAATTACGACGGTATATTCCGGACCCGAGCCACATCCTAGACCATTCGGAATTGGTTGTTGGTACCAACCTTTCGTATGAGGAGAGGCCCGTGTCTATTTTGGACCGGAGGAAAAAGATACTCAAGAACAAGACTATTAAATTAGTCCGTGTTGCTTTGGGTCATCACTCTCTAGGTGAGTCAACGTGGGAGCGTGAGGACGACATCCGATCACGATATCCCTACCTGTTTGACTCGTGAGGTATAATGTCTTTCTTATGCCTTACGTTTTCCCTTCCTTGCTTGCATTGTATGATTGTATGATTGAACTGCTTAGTGTAGCTTGTCTGTGCTTAGTATAACTTGTCGTGACAATCTCTAGCTTCTTGATTAAATTTTGATGACGGAATTCTTTTAAGGTGGGTAGAGTTGTCACCCTCATTTCCCGTATTTTCTGTATTTCGTATTTATACTCGTATCTGGATTTTGGCACGTATTTTATTTTTCTCAACTTGTGGAATTTCGGTATTTCTCGTATTTTGGGTTTAGTTAGTGGCCCAGTTTTAATTGGCTTGGGTTGGTTCGGTTCGGTTTTATGTGTATTGGAACACCTTAGCCTATGATCCACCCTCAACACACCACATCCCACCCTCTTTAAAACTCCACCAACTTCTTCTTTTTCCTCATAAACCTCTATTAATTCTTCTTCTTCTTCCTCCTCCACACCACTCTCCCAACCCATAGGCAAGTGCACCTTGCCACCATATGAGAACCGTCTTTTATTTGTCCATTTGCTAGATTAGGACATGGTGATCAACATTAGAACTTGGCATTTTGTGATTTGGAGTCTCCATTGTTCTAGATCTAGGTTTTCTTTATTTTCGGATTTGCATGGTTTTGATCCATTTAAGTTGGATTTTTATGGGTTTTGATGTTTCTATGTGGAAGAGATTCAATTTCACCCAAGTTAGAACCTTGGAAATCCGGATTTGGAGTTCGGATGACCAAGTTATGAACTTTGAAGCTTGGGTTCAACCATGGAGTTCTTGCTATTTTTGGAGAAGACAGTGAGCAGTGTGCAGGGCTTCTTAGCTTACGCCACTGAGCTGCGTGCGCTCTTTAGCGTAGCGTACGCAGACTTGAGTACGCTTCATGTTGGAAGCGTGTCTCTTGCGTACGCAGCCTTGAGTACGCTTCCTGTTGGAAGCGTGTCTCTTGCGTACGCAGCCTTGAGTACGCTTCCTGTTGGAAGCGTGTCTCTTGCGTATGCAGACTTGAGCGTGCCTTGGTACGCAGACTTGAGCGTGCCTTGGTACGCAGACTTGAGCGTGCCTTGGTACGCAGACTTGAGCGTGCCCTGGTGCGCAGACTTGCACGTACGCATGACCTGAGCGTACGTTTTTCCCCTGCGTGCGTGCTTTGGTGCGTACGCAGCTCTCCTGCGTGCGTGCTTTTGTGCGTACGTAGCTCTCCTGCGTGCGTGCTTTTGTGCGTACGCTGCTCCCCTGCGTGCGTGCTTTTGTGCGTACGCAGCTCCCCCTGCGTGCGTGCTCTTGCACGTATGCCCTGCCCCCTGACCCCTTGCTTAATCCATTGGCTTTTGGAGTATTGGTTTTATTTCTCGATTTGGTTTCTCTTTTTGGATTGGGTTTTTCTAAGATCTTGTTCAACACAGCACAACTATCTCGACTCGACACGGCCTAACACGATTTTCAAGTATTTGTGTATGACTAGTACGGTTTTCGGGATTTTTCTGTGAATTATGATCCTGGTATTCTCTGATCTCCTTGCTAGTAACCCAGTAGGGTGCACACCTAACTTGTAACTTGTAATTAATCCTTGTGACTTGATAACTTGATAGTGGCCCATGGCGGTGCACTCCTGACTTGTAACATGACTTGATGACTTAATGCTGTTGCGACGGCTAACTTAACTTGACCTGCCTTGACACCGTGGGTGGTTCTTTCTTGCTTGATTGTTAAATCCACTTGTCCTGTCTCACATCATGTCTAGGATGGGACTCCTGAGTACCACGGTCAGGAGGACCTACCAAAATGGATTAAGGTTAATAACTAGAATAACACAGTAGTCATGAAGAGATGACACAGCTACAGGCAATCCCGTTACCTGGGCGCTCTTGGGATCTGTAGCCTGCCGTCGAGTAGGGCACATTTCCAGCACACCGTCGCGTGTTTCACCCTCTAAGTCACCTAAGGGTATATTTGTCTCCCGGGCGATGTACCCACCAGAATTCAACCCCTAATTTTCGACCTGGGTAACCTGGATGGTCTGCAGGGCTTGTGGCTGTGGAATCATCTCACTGCATCTTGTTAGTAATTAGGTTTGTGATAACCCTAGTTAGTTAAAGTAGTAAGCCGTAGTATCTGCTTGGCCGTGATTGATTGAATGAGGTATAACCAATCTAGTCATGTCTTGATCTAGTACAAGATTGCTTCCTGTCTTGATTTCTTACATTATTATCTTGCCGATAAATGGTGGAAAACCAAGTTCTGTTCAGATGAAGGGTTACAACCCCGGTCCTTATTTGGTTTACGGGTTGTAACCTGGCTATCGGAATAGTTCCATGGTTATCTCGTCATATATCATCTTGACATGTTTTCGTAAATACTAGTTTTAATATTAGATTTTCTTGTGCTGATTGCTGGCTTTTATTCTTATTTCGTGGCCCCCTTGTGGTACTTGCTCTTTCTGGGGTTGACCCAGCTGGTTTTGTGTGGCCAGATTTCGGAGCAGCTCCCGAGGATCTACCAAGCTTCCAGCCCAATGGTGACAACTAGACGGAACCCGGGCCAAGAGTGGGTTTTCCTTTTTGCCTTGCCCACTTTATTGTAAAAATATTCTTTTGAGGCGTTTAGCCGACGAGCACCTGTTAGCTCGATGCACTTTTACTTACTGTCTGCCTACGGGCTGTAAACATGATTGACAAATCCTAGGGTTGATCATGTATGACTAAACTCTTGCTAGTCCTAACATTTTGTAACGACTAGCTTCATGATCAGCTGAATATGTAATATTTGGGACGCCTTATTATTGTATATTTAATGATCATACATCTTGCGACCTTACTTACTTGCTTGTGATTGAGACATTAGGCTTGTTCATGACCATAAGCGACTGTTGGCTTGTAGTAAACCCTCATATATCTAGACAGCCGTGACCGTATATTGAGGTGGTTTCCATTTTAATATACGTAGCTGGCTATGTCTGCCCCCGCTCTCCAGTATTCTGGTTCTGGGACGTGACACCTTTGCTCTTGGCTGCATAACCTAAAAATATACCTTCATCGGCCTTTTCGTCAAACTTTTCCAAATTATCTTTTGTATTAAGAATAAAGCATTTACAACCAAATATTCTAAAATATGAAACTAATGGAATTCTATCAAACCATAACTCAAATGGAGTCTTCTTCGATTTGGGTCGAATTAGAACTCTATTGAGAACAAAACAAGCTGTATTGACAGCTTCAGCCCAGAAATATTTGGGTAGACTAAACTGGTTTAACATTACTCTGACCATTTCGGATAGAGTTCTGTTCTTCCGTTCCACAACTCCATTTTGTTGTGGAGTCCTAGGGCAGGAGAACTCGTGTACAAAACCGTGTGTGTCACAAAATTGCTCAAACTCTGCATTCTCGAATTTGCCACCATGATCGCTTCTAATACGAGTGATCATGTAACCTTTTTCATTCTGTACTTTCTTACAAAAGGCGACAAATTCGGATAATGCATTATTCTTGCGTGTCAAAAAGTATACACACGTGTATCTAGAGTAATCATCTACAATTACAAAAGCATATAACTTACCTCCGAGGCTAGCAACTCTGCTAGGACCAAATAAGTCCATATGTAGCAATTGTAGAGGTCTAGTAGTACATACTGCGTTTACTGACTTGAATGTGGATCTGGTAGCTTTGTTCTTTTCACATTGGCTGCATACCGAATCCTTCTTGAATGTTATGTCCGGTAAACCGCGTACTAGCTTCTTCGTGGATAATCTTGAGATTGTGTCCATATTTGCGTGACCGAGTCTCATATGCCACAGATGACTCTCATCACTTTTAGCCACTAAGCTTCTACCTGAAATGTTAGTTTCTTCCTACAAATAGAAAACATATATGTTGTCTTCCCTGATACCTTCAAAGATAGTACTACCAGTTGAGCTATCAACTATAGTACATTTGTCTTTGCCAAAGTTGATGCTATAACCATGATCAGCTAAATGACTTATGCTGAGTAGATTATGTTTCAACTCGGTAACCAGACAGACATCCTTAATCACAGGATAGGTAGACTTACCAACATCACCGATACCAATGATATACCCTTTCAAGTTGTTACCGAAGGAGACATAGCCTTCCTTCTTCTTCTTCGACAGTGTTACAAATAATGTAGCGTCACCGGTCATATGCCGTGAACAACCGCTGTCAAGGATCCATTTGTTTTTAGCATGTGAAAGGTGTTCCACCTACAAAACAATTTGCAGATGAAACTTTTGGTACCCATTTCTTGTAGGGTCCTGAGATGTTAGCTTTTGGTATCCATGCATAAATATTTAAATCAACAAGCTTTCTGATTCTACATGCAGATGAAATATGACCAGTGTGGCCACAATAATGACATTGTGCATGTTGAGTGTTGAAAGCTGAGTGGTGTGCATGGTTGGTATGTTTAGGTTTTCTAGTATAGAAGAAAGCATACCTATAATCCTGTTTGGGCTTAACCTTTTAGGGTAAAGGTTTGATATGGTTAGGTCTGACAGTGTTTGGTTTGGGAATGTTCCGATTATTCGGTAAGTGACACGTGTTAGGGTAGGAACCAGTAGTCTAAGGCTGTTTTCCTAACCTAATTTCCAATCTTTTGGAAGTGTCATATAACTTAGTATAGTCAGAAGTAAGTGCTTCCATTCTGACTTGTGCACTTTGAAGACTTTTCTTCTCTTTAGAAAGTTCTTCTTTCAGTTGGTCAATAACCTTGTCTTTTTCTTCGGATGACTTGGTAGTCTCGTGTAATAAGAGCTTAATAGAAGAAAGCTCACCAGACTCACTAACATTATCTTTAACCTCAGTTGGTAGGTCGGTAAGTCTTCCTATTTCACCTTTGTACTCTTTGAGTACCTTCTTAGAGGTCTGATATTTGCTACGCAGTTTCCTGTAATCACTTATCAGTTCACTGAAGGCTTCTCCTAATTGCTCAAAGGTGAAGTCATTATATGTATCAACTATAGGTTCAGAGAGTACCTGATCGGATGCCATAAAGCATACATTTGCAGCGTCTTCTGATTGTTCATCTTCTGAGTCGCTGGCTTCACTTTCATGCCATATGCTGGTATTGGCATACTTTCGAGATGTTCATCTCTTCAGGTTCCCTTTCTCATACCTGTTGCTCTTCTTGCTTGATGATGAGTTTGTAGGACAGTCCTTCTTCATGTGTCCCTTCTTCTTGCAGCCATAGCAGACAGCATCATCTTGATACCAGTTGTTGCTGCTATTGTTTTCTTTGGCTTTCTTCTCATATCTCATAAATCTTTTGAATTTTCTTGCTAGGAGTGCTTGATCTTCAGCATCAGATTCACTGCTGTCTGAATCACCTTCAGCAGCTTTTCTGTGCTGAGCCTTGAAAGCGATCGTCTTTTCCTTTGGTGCAGGCTCTTCAAAATCTTGTAGCTCCAGTTCATGAGTGAGTAGCTTACCCATGAGTACTTCGAGTGTCATAGTAGTGAGGTCGTTTCCTTCAATGATTGCAGTAGCCTTCGGAATCCAGTTCTTTGTAAGTGCTCGCAGGAGTTTGTGAATCTTTTCATGGTTACTGTAATCTTTGTCTAGGGAGGACAAAGGATTTACAATATCCAAGAATCTCTGGAACATCTGAGTAACTGTTTCGTTGGGCTTCATCTTGAACGCCTCGTACTCCTGAGTAAGTCTGCTGACTTTTGATTCTTTGACTTGAGTTGTGCCTTCATGTGCGACTTCAAGAAGCTTCCACACTTCATTAGCAGTTGTGCAGATAGACACCCTGTTAAATTCAGTTCTGTCTAAAGCACAAAATAAAGCGTAAATAGCACGTGCGTCAAGACTGACCTTTTTCTTTTCTTCTTCTGTATATCTGTTATGGGGTTTTTCAGTTAAAACTCCATCAACATTTATACGAGGTGGCTTTTGATAGCCATCAATAACAATAGACCATAAATCAAAATCAAGAGATTTCAAGAAGAAACTCATCTGTGTTTTCCAATAGGTATAATTTGTACCATCAAACAGTGGAGGTCTGTTTATGGCCTTGCCTTCACTTGTGAATTTCACAGTTGCCATGTGTTGTGCTGTGATCTATATAACAGTTAATTAAATGAATAAATAATTGTAATGTTACCTTGCTTTACCTGTAACACCCGCTTTGATACCAATTATAGGAATAAAATCGTAAAGCGCAATACTCTAGAGGGAGGGTGAATAGAGTTGGCAGCGGAATAATGCTAATTAAAAATTATTAGCAGCAAGATCACAGAATAATAATCACAACTAAATAATGTAAAGGCAGAGATAAGAAAGCAAACGCAAAGACAGCGATGTATACTGGTTTTCCTCTGTTGAGGACTAGTCCAGTCGGTAGAACTCTTGCTACCAGTTGAATCCGCTATTGGCAAAACCGCAAGTTTTCTTACGAAGTCCTTGCAACTTCTACAACGCGAGCTTTGATACGAAGAACTCGTCCAACTTCGATTGTGAAGATGTATTCTTCTATCAAGCCTTCTGATTACAATCACTCAGAAACTTCTAGACCGTACCGCACTGGCAAATCGACTAGAGGATTGTAACTGGCATGGGATCTGAAAATTAAAGCTCGAGAAAAACTCTTTGGAAGACAGTAGGCTTTAAATAGAGAGAAGATTGAAAGTGAATGAGTGAGTTAAAATGATCGAAATCCTTCTCTATTTATAGGAGTTCCAAAGATAGAATTCTGGCAGAATTCGGGCAGAACTCGATGAGCAAATCTCGATCAAATTCGCAACTGCAGGAGGACCAAGTTCCAAGGAATTCAAAAATCAAAATGGCCACTAACCGAACTCTGGCCGAACTCTGGCCGAGTTCTGTCAGGGTTTAGTCAGGGTTTTTCAAAAATAGATTTTGGGGAATTTTGAAAACCTTTTTGGAGCTTTTGTAAATTCGAATGTTTTTCAAAACTAAGGACATTTTTAAAAATATTTTAAAATCATTTTGGAATAGCCTATTTGCCAGTACGATTTGGTGTACAATGTATTTCTAGACTCAATAAAATAAAAGATTACATTGCTCAAAGAAATACAGACTCGAACAGGCAAACAACGCTTCGGTCTTGAACTGAGTAGATAGCCGTTCTTGATCATGTCCAAGAGTCTGAGATATCCTGACTAGCTCCATATATCGAGACAGAGTTTGATCAATTATTAAAATCAGTTTGACCATATGACCAATGGGCCAACACATGTTCCCTGAATCTACCCAAGTCGATCACACACTCTGGATGTATTTCGATATATTGCACACATCAGGTTCATTGTGTATTTCATGTTCAGGATTTATTTCATGTTTCCTGTATTTACTTTTCAGTATTCATGTTCAGGTGCATCAATATCGTCCCCTAAAAGAGCCACCTTGTCCTCAAGGTGGAAATCTGGGAACTGCGTCTGTTGCTATAGCAATTGTTGTGAATCGACTCAATCGATTCACAAAAGAAAGCAAATAAAACAAAGAACAAGAGGAATATAAACAGAATGATCTTTAATATAGGAAAAGAACAAAACTCCCAACTTTGATTGAACGGAACAAAGTAATAAAATCCTTCTTGATGACACTTGGGAGAGTTTTCTCAATCCAAGCATAAAAGTAATGACGGCTAGCCCTGACTATAAATAGAAAAGAAAAGCAAACCCTAGGAGGATTATTGTGGTGAAAGACCACAATACCCCTTTATGCCTAAATAACTGAAAGGCCTAAAAAGTGGGCCCGCATCAGTTTCATGTCATGTTCTCATTTCTCGAACTTTATATTTTTTCTGTATTCATTTCCATACCATGATATTCATGTTCATTTCCTTGGATATACTTAGCTCCGCTCCTGACTAGGGTATGTTGCAGGTGAGTTGGAGGCTATCTGTGACACTTATTACGGGCAGGAGCCTGGAGGCACCTATGAGCCAGTTGATGTTGTTCTGGACTTAGAGGCTGAGGAGGCCTAGTACCTACCTTTGTAGTTCATAGGACTTTGTATTAGAGACATCAGTTTACATTTCATTTTCTGGAAATTGTAACAACTCTTAGACTTGTACTTTGATTCTGGGATTCGATATTATAGATGCTGCGGTTTATATTCATTCTTATCTGGACTTGTAGTTTTCCTAGAGATGGTACAGCTTACTTCATCGTGTCTAACGACAAAGGCTGGACGTGTCCGACTCGTGTCCAATTATTTGAAAGCGGGTCCTTATAAAATTAGGGCTAGTCCTTATAAAATTTGACTATGCCCTTATAAATAGCCATTAGCAAAATCAAGTGAGCAGGGCTAAAGAACTGCTAGGGTGGCAAGTGCTAAAAGTGATATTCGACTTTATTCCGTCGATCCGCTACCATAGACCAACAAGTCGTTGTTGCACAAAATTGCAACAAAATTTCAGAAATGCTCTTTATCTCACCTCCCTTCGTTGGACAAAGCACTACGTGCTAGATTCTTTAGAGATTTTTCTAGCTCTTCAGAATTTCTAAGCCTCCTTTGACTTCTTTCTTCTTTTATTCCCTCATGCCAAGAGCAGGAACCAATGTTTTAAAATATATTTGATTTGATTTTACAGCTATAAAATCTTTCAAAACTAAATCAAAAACAAAATGGTCCAAAACTCATATGATAAATTAAACAAAAAAAAAATCAGAATCGATCCGTTCAATTGTGAATCAGATTGTGAATCAGCTCGAACGGTTCGCTAGTTAAACCAGTCCTGAAATTTTTTTTTGCCGATTCTTAAAAAAATTCGGTTTAAATCAAATCGAACTAATTTTTTTTTTCCAAAATCTTGTCAGATTCTGTCCAACCGTAGGTCCAGTCCGATTCTGACAATAATGGCTGGAACTCTAAATAAATAGCAGACGCACTCTTGGTCGGTTACAAAAACCTAACAACCCACTAAAGATCGTGGAACATTAATAGGTGCAATGCCTATTAATCACCAATGAATAGTGGTAACTGTCAGATGGTCACAAGAACAATTGCGGCAGGGCTATATATGCGCGTGGACAAAGCTACACTTAGGCCTCGTTTGGTTCGCGGAATGGAAGGAAAAGAAAACTAATTCTTTATCATTTTTTTTCCTTTGAAAAACATTAATTCTTATTGATTTTCCTTTTCGATGTTTGGCAATGCCAAGAAATTTGGAAAGGAAAGTGAATACTTCAATGTGGGAAAGTGATTCCTTCCTTGGATGGATGGAATCACTTTCTCCCCTAATTTCTCTTCCATTGGAAATCACTTTCCTTTCCTCCTCAATTTCTTGGGCACCCAAACATAGGAAAGTAATCACTTTCCTTTCCCAACCGGAAGATTCTGCAAACCAAACGAGGCCTTACGGTAGAGCTACGATTGCAGTGGAGGTACCCATGTGGTGGAGCTACTCGCGTGGCGTAGCTATCATCTTGTACGAGGCTAGCTGGGTTGCCACCCCTATAGCAAAGCTACCAGTTTGGCTACGGCAAGGCTACCAGAGTGCATCCATCAAGGCTCCACGTCGGAGCTAAGCTCCAATTGGTTCTTTCAAGAAAATGGTGATATAAACAAATTTGATTGTGATATTTGAACTTTGTCTACTAATAAAACTCCCACCACACTTACCACTTTAGCTAATACACCACATTTTTTTTTCACTTTAATTAATAGAAAAATTTTGACTTTCATCCCACTTATTAATATGAATTTGTACCTACATTACACTTTTTTATTTTATTGGACTTACATTCCACTTTTTGTCACGAAAAATATTTATTTTGTCACAAAAAATATTTGTTTTGTCACGAAGGATAATTTTAGTGACGAAAAGTGAGATGTAAGTCTAAAAAATTAAAAAGTAAAATGTAAGTACAAATTCATATTAATAAGTGGGATGCAAGTCAAAAAAATCCATAATTAATAATAAACCAAATATTAAAATACACACATAATGAACCAAACCCCAACATTTCTTTTGTGATCTTATTTGTGTTTTTCTTTCCCTTCAAATCAAACACCTAGGACGAGAGAGTTCACATATTTACTGCAAGTGTAATCTTTGATAATTAATAAAAGTTAGATGTTGTCCATGTGGTCCTAGCCACCACAAACTACGTGTATTTATTGTTTATTCGGTCTCGTAGCAAGTTGTTGTTGGTGTCTTTGTTGGATACGGTGGGTGTTTTTTTGGGTACTTCTCACATGTTAATCTGTTACCTTATTCTTTGAAAATGCTATGATTCTTGCTTCATCAGAATGATAATACATAACAAAATCAAGTAGAAGAACGTTTCTCCAAAATAGGGAGTTAAAAAACATACAAAATAGAGTTAATCACTAATTAATCGGAGGCAACAAATAAATTTGTGTTTCTATGTGAACAACACGAATGTTGATCATCTATCTGGATTTCATGCACTGCCAAGAAATATTTCCAAATGCCCGGAAAGGAAGGGAAAATTAAGGGATAAAAGCGAAATGGACTTGTCAACTCTCTGCCACCTTTGGCATGGTTAGGCTTCGTACTGGAATGGAAAGGCCAACAGAACCAGCTTCTACACATTCGTTTCAGGCGATGGAATGGCTTCTACGTACACTCTTCCTTTTACAATGGAAGGGACAACACCTGAGTGTACAAATTTGCTCAGAAATAAAAGCAATAGAGACCACTCACAAGAAAACCCAAAATTTAACATGCTTTACTTCTCAAATCAAGAAGCTGCGTCCACGGCCACTGCATATAACTTTTTTACTATATTCAAAAGGTATCTTATAAGGTGCACTCTAATGCTCATTTTATATATATATAGGCATAGGATATTAGGACGATTTAATTACAAATGAGACACCCATCATATCTTGGGGTTGAATTTCGCGGCTGCCGTCCCAGAACTCCCTTTCGGGCAAGAGGACTACCGTCTCCTTGCCATCCCCTGTCGACCTTATCGTAAAGATTGACCCGTGGTCAGTGGTTTAAATAAACGATCGATCCAGTCACTTAAGCGATCAAACTGGAAGGATCCAGCCAATTAGGCTCCACACAACCTAACATTTACTTCATTGGATGTGAATCCAAATTAATCCAATAAAATTAAACAATTACTATTTTGTTCATGCCTTTTCTCAGTTAATCAATATTGCTCACAAGTAAACCATCTATATCATAACTATTGTCTTCCTTTTAGTTTGCAAGATGTACATTGCAAACAAAACTCCAACAACAAAATGATGTGAGATTTGATGTGAACAACATGGATATGGGATATGTCTGGATTTTGTGAATGTAATGCAAAGGAGGAAAAGTTTCACTTGTCTGAATGAATGCATCATGCATGGCCTGCAAAAATTGAAGTGTCTAGAAAGTAGAGAAACTAGGGACATGCTGAAAGTGACCCACTCATTGCCATCTTTGGCCTGTTTAGGCTTTGGATCTAGTTTCAGAGGAGATCCGTCCAGAATTTATTAAATTTGAACCAAACAAACAAAGAATATATCACGGTTTGGTTTTCCTAATTTGTTTATAATTTTGTTCTTGGTAGTAGTATTTTCCTTTTTTTATTAGAATTTCTCCATCCATGCATTAATCCCAAATACAATAAATAGTACATATGATCAGTTTTGAGTTGACATTGCTTTCTTGGAACAGTAGTGTTGGAGTTATAAGAACGAATATCGACTGTCAATAAGAACACTAAGAATCACTTCCACAAGAAGACTTTATTAGGTTTTAGACCGAAATCGAAATCGAAACCGGATAACAAAATTTAGTATTTTCAAAACCGAAATCGAACCAAATTTTTTTTTTTCAAATCGAACCGAACCTCTTATTCGGTTCAGTTTTGTTCGATTTTCAGTCCAAAACCGAATAATGCTCACCCCTAGACGTGGCCAGTGTTGACAACCTTATTTCTCAAGATGTCTATTTTGAAATATAAGTATGACGCAACTATCAAATTCTATCAGGATATTTGGGTTGGAGATGATAAACATTCTTCTTTGTTTCCTTCTCTCCCGAATTTAGTCGTCAACAAAGATCCACTAGTTTCTTCCAAGGTTTTTAGGAGCGGGATCTCGAGAAAGTCCAGAGTGCGATGAACATCGTCCATTGCTTGGTAAAACTCGGGGAAGTTGAAGACTAGGGGTTGTTACTTGTGATTGAAATCAGTTTGTTCATTCTATAATCGGTGGTAAAGTTAGAGAAGAGTCAGTGTATTACTATATTTCTTTATCCAAGGTTTTTTTGAGTTGGATTCTCATTGTGATATGCCGATTTGTGACTTGGCATACATCCTTGACTCAATGTTTTTAAAACCACCAGGTGAATTCTAGAAGATAGACGTCTACAAATATTTAACAGAAAATTGATGAGAAACCCAATTTCGGGATTGTTTTGTACGAAAAACCCACCCGCAGGATGGATTTTATGAAATGCCCAGAATTATATATTTCCACGTTAGATATTCAAAGTTCCCTTTAGATGTTTTGTATTTACAAAATTGTCATCTTTATAATATCATAATTACCCTTCGCACAAACTCAGATTTGGATTGCGATTTTCGTCTTCTTCTTCACGAGAGATCTGAATTCCATTGCTCTCATCTTCAGCAGAGATCGCAAAGATCGTTCGTAGTTCACTGTACTTTTCTTCAGTCGAACTCCGATCATCGTTCATCATCATCATCAACATCATCATGGAGAGATTTGAAGTTTTCCAATGATTAGGTCAATTGTGGAGAGAAGATCTTCTTCTTTTTTTCTATAAGAGCTAGCATCGTTTTGAAAGAAGAACGAAAACTCTTGAATTTTTGTTCCTGACAAATTTGTTTCCACAAAAAAAAACAAAAAAATTGGGTTTTAGGTTTCTGTCGACTGTTCTCCATCATTCTCCGTGATTTTAACACGGAGAATGACCATTCTCCCTGTTAAAATGACGGAGAATGGTTATTCTCCGTGTTAAAATCACGGAGAATGACCATTCTCCGTGCTAAAACCACGGAAAATGGCCTTATCCATGTCAAAATGATGGAGAATAGTCATTCTCCGTGTTAAAATGACGGAGAATGGCTCCGTGACAAAATGACTGAGAATGGCCATTCTCCGTCATTTTAGCACGGAGAATGGCCATTCTCCGTGTTAAAATGACGGAGAATGGCCATTCTCCTTGTTAAATTGACGGAGAATGGCCATTCTCCGTCATTTTAACACGGAGAATGGCTATTCTTTGTCAATTTAACAAGGAGAATGGTCATTCTCCGTGGATTCTCCGTGGTTTTAGCACGAAGAATGGTCATTCTCCGTGCTAAAATCACGTTTTAGCACGGAGAATGGTCATTCTCCTTGTTAAATTGACGAAGAATTGCCATTCTCCGTCATTCTAATACGAAGAATGGCTATTATTTGTCAATTTAACAAGGAGAATGGCCATTCTCCGTGGTTTTAGCACGGAGAATGGCCATTCTCCGTGTTATTACCAGGGAGAATGATCATTCTCCTGCATTTTATGGCCAGTTGAAACTTTGAAGGGCTATAACTTTTGACTGGAAGGTCGAAACGAGGTCTGATTTGTCGCAAAAGGAGCGTATTTTCGAGGAGCCGGATATTAACCGCTTCTCCGTTAGTCAGCCTCCCGAAATTTTAGAATCGCAAAAAAATTATGTTTGGACCTCCGTTTTAACAGTTTTACCGTTTGTCCGTCTTTTCAAAAAATTTCGACGAGTTTTTGAAGTAAGGTTTGAAGATTTTGGAGGAGAAAACCTAGATTCGAAACTGAGCGGCGTATGGAAGAAGAGGAAGTATCGAAATATTTTTTTTTGAAGAGTAGGGTTCGGGGGTGTTTTCAATAAATTAGAAGGGCAAAAAGGTCATTCAGAACCCCTTTTATATATTTTTCGCTAATTCTGATGAAATGTTATTTTGCGGTGGATTTTTCATAAAACTTTTGCAATTTTGGACATTTCATAAATTTTCCCAATATTTAATTACACAGTGAAGTCTCTATACAAAAAGAAAAGTTTAATGACTTCAGTACTTCGTGGCCCCTTGTTAGAGAGAATCAGTCTTCGCCTCAAATCAAGCAAAGTTTAAAGTATCGGCTGATACCGATACGTATCGGTCGTATCAGATCGATTTTGAACCAGTCCGATCCGATACTATCCCAAAAATCGGTATCGGCCGATCCAGGAAGAAAAAAAATATTGTATCATCTAATATGTAACCGATACGGGCCGATACGGACCAATACAAAAAATCGAAAAGGTCAAAAAATACAAAAAATGTATTTACATCTCTTCCAAAAGCAGATTTCGGACAAAAAAAAAAGTAGAAAAAGAATTCTTCATGAATTCGTAATTTCAGATCTAACCTGATTTAAGTTAATTGAGACGCCTGCAACCCCTTTCGTCGCTGGCGTTGTTGTGCTCGAGGAGATCAACCAACCCGCACCCTTCTTTGCCGTCAACATCTGTGCTCGACGTGAGGAGACAGAGAGGGGAGGGGAAACAGAGGCGGAGAGGGGATGAAAAAGAAGTCGAGAATCATCTCCCTCTCCTCTCCGTTAGGTTTTCTGTGAGATAGAGAGAGGAGGCGGAGAGGAGAGGAGAGGTTGCGGTGTGTAAATTTCTTCTCTCTCCTCTTCACACACACACACACACACACACACACACACACACACATATATATATATATATATATATATATATATATATATATTGGAAGGGTCTTCGACTTTGGTTTCTAATTTAAAAAACACATACTGGAGAAGAATTTTTTTTTTGACTGAAGCAGGATTCGAAAACAAGACACATGATGCATGCAATACAGGGGACTTAACACTATGCCTCTAGCCCAGCAGTCCACATACATCACGTGTTAGGGTTGGCATATATATGTTTATATATGTTACTTATTGACTAACATAATATATATTTTTTATGGACTAACAAATATAATTTGAGTGTTATTATTGTCTCTAACATTTTATTATATATATATATATATATATATATATATATACCGCAGGTAAACCAATCAGCAAGGATGACTATAGTTTATTCAATTATAATTTTTTTAAAAAACATATAAAATACTTAATTAATTCATAAATATGTAAACTATTTTTCTAAGTTTTACTAATTTATTAGTAATTATTTAATATTGCCGATACAACCGATACCAAAAAATTCGATACACCGATCTGATACCGTCGATACTACCGATACCAATACTCATACAAATTGTCCGATACCGACACTGATACCGATACTTTGAACCTTGAAATCAAGTCTAGCATTAAAGCAGCTCAATCATCTCCTTCACTCACTCCTATAAAATAGTTTGTTTGAATTTTGAATTAGCTAAGACTATGCACCAGTTTTGATATAATAGTAAATAGCATTCATTATATAATTAATCAATTGTCTTGTAAACATATGCTATTTATTTGTGCAATTGTAAACAAATGAGGAATAAGAAAAATCATTTTTTACATGGTATCAGAGTAGGTCTAGAATTTTATATGTCTTCAATCCTTCTCTTCTCAGTCTCATGCCTCTTCTTCCTTTTCTCATTCTTCTCTTCTTTTCCTTCATCTCTTTCCACATAGCCGACTCTTCGTCTTTCACTTTAACCAACATTACTCAAAACTCTTTCCAATTCATCAAACTTGATAAGACAAATTATTTGGTTTGACTTTGACAAATCAAACCCTTTCTACATGGAGCTAAGCTTTGGGGCTATGTTGATGGTTCCATCCCGGAACCAAGTGCTACCATCCAATCCCCTGCAACTGAAGGCCGGCCAGCCGCCACAATTCTTAACCATGTGCATGGCAAATGGTTCACAACATATTAACAAATAGTTAGCATTCTCACCCCATCTCTGACAGAAAATGTTGCTCGTCTCACCATTGGTTTAGACCCCTCCAAAGGCAATTTGTGATTGCCTCGAAAGGTATTTCTCTCAGATATTAGTCGCTAGCGTCACTAGCCTAAAGTTGTAACTTTTTGATCTCCAAAAGGGTTCTCAATCAATCGATGCTTACCTTCAGCAAGCCAAATCAATTGCTGACTCTCTGGCCTCCATCAATCAACCTATAGTTGATGCTGATTTGGTGGTTGCAACCCTTCATGGCTTGGTCCCAATTTTCTAATGCTTCTAACTGCTCTCACAACACAGAAGTTGTCAAATTTTACTGAACTCTGTGCTCGAATTCTAGCTTTTGATGCTCAGCATGCCCGTCCCTCGGACCCAAATTCGGCTACTACCTTGTTCAAACATGCAACCCAGATCCACCAATCTCGTCCTCCTCGTCACGACAATCAATTCTCTGCTGGTAGATCTTAGTTTGGTGGAACAAAGGAATCGCAAATTTAAAAAAAGAGGCGCAAGGCAGCAAGCAACAATGCAGAATGCGTTCTTTCCGAATGCTCCAGCTGCTACAACATATCATTTTCCTCCACCCACTTATGCTGCTCAATCCCCTTGGTCTAATGGGATTCTTGTTCCAAGTCCACACTGTTGCCCAAATTGCCAAACCAACTGTCATGCCCCGCTCCCAGAAGACTGGAAAAATACGAGGACGGACATGGCCAACTACTCCTTACAAGGTATGAAAATGACGTACGACGATCACGGCTGTCTAGAGGACATGTGGGTGGACTATAACAGGCAATGACGTCAGTCCTAAGGCCGACAAATTCCTAGTATCTCAATCCAACAACAACAAGTCACAATAGTAAATCATACATGATAGTAAAAAGGCATCACGAAATATAAGTCATATATGATCATGAAGCTAGTGAGTACAAAATGAGACACTAGCAAGTAGAAAATTACATGATCGCTATATCAGCCATGGTCTAATACATACAATTATAACTGCTCAAAGTGGTGAATAGACAAAAGAATAAGGGCTAACACATGTCCTGGCTATAACCACAAAAGTATGATGACGACAGCGATTGGTAAGGAGAAGAAACCCACTCGCAAGCTGCGACTGCTATTTTACGGGTGATAGCCATCCTTTGGAAGGTACGACAGATCTCTGGCTCCTCTGGTCGATCTGGTCAAACAAAATTAGTAGGGTCAGAATTCCCCAAGCAATAGGTACCACTATTATGTCCCGATTCGACAAACCGTTCGTCCCCGTTAGTATTATACCGAATCGAGCGTCCTCGCTAAGACGTGATGTCGTACGAGTCTGGAATTGCACTCGTACAAGGCAAAAACGTTACGTTTGATCGTTATATTGAAACATCACAAATCATATCAGAATTGAACACGCAGTTTAAGAAGGTAGAAATATGTTTTTCATCATAGCTTGCAACGAAGTGCAAGTTGTAATTACATTGGATGCCGTTGCGACTACATTGATTGAAACATAAGAAATATACTCGACAAGCTGCCTGAACTAACACTTGTCGTTCCATACATTCGCCCTTTTATACATAAGCCTTCGATGAATTGGCTTCAAAATACTTCAGAATAGGAAGAGCTTCAGAACGCCTCTCCGAACTTCAGCTTCAGTCTAGAGCTCCCGCAGCACCTAGGGAGTTGGGGGAGGGGTTAGCATACTTGCTTAGTAGACGGGACAAACCCATTCGTCTAATCTGACTCTGATTATTAAGGTAGGCATGCTTTAGAGTTTTTTTTTCCATTTAGAACTAAATGAATTCAGTTCATATCGATAGCCATCTTTGAAGTAATAAAGCATACAGTGAAACATAACAATTTATCACCATTCTTACCACGGCCGTGCTCGTCCCTGCATAAAAACAGAGATAATATTTACTACCTGCATAAGACAATAGGTGAGCATGCTACTATCTTATATGTGCGGTGACTGGTGTTACACACCACTTGGGACTATCTCAACGGCATTTCGGCCCGTTCAGTCTAGGTTGGAAGCCTGATTGACGGTCCCGCAATACATCAGTGCCGAAGCACGATTATTCATTCCCCTAGGTTGATTCGATACCGATGTCCCGGATACCAATTCGAGAAAAATCAAACTTGTGCACAAGCTGTCCATGACCATGCCAATGCGTGAACAGTTCAATATATGCAAACAAATTTGTATAGCGCGGACAGTATTGAACGACATTATCATTTCTTCCAACTCATGCAACGATTCATTTTCCCCAATGTTGTACTTCCGATTGAGCATCCCGTAGGCACCAAATTGCCCGAGGCATCATAAGCCACAATCGACGTTTCATATTATTTTGCAGCACATAAAATAGTCTATCTTTTTACTATAACCTTAAACTTTCTCGTTTTGGTGCGAAACTTATATTTTCTGAGTAAATTACTCTAAATCAATACGTTTTTTTTTTCGAGTTCTTGATCTTAGTGGATTGGCATGCATTTAACTTGGCATCGTCGATTTAAATAAGTTCGAGGCAAAGAAATTTCGTTTGCGGGACAGAGTAGAAAAGAAGGGGCCGAACCACCCACCAAGTATTCGATCGTGCCGATAGTCGAAGTGCTTCGTAACGTTCAAGCTTCAGTTACGCGAGCTCCTGCAATGGCACCAACACTTAGTCAAAATTTCTTCTTTAATCCTTCGTTTCAAAATTCGTAGAATGTATTCAGAAAACGACGCGAAAACACATTCATCAAAACCAAGCGGCGAAAGCTCCAAGAAAACCATACACCAGTTCGGTTCCGTCGAAGGAACTATTATATAGAGCTCACTCGCGGAGACGCAGCCTGCTGCATCTAGGATCCGTTCCATTAATTGGATCGATTCTCGTAACATTTGTCCAAATCGAGTTGATCGATGTCGCAAGGTGTTATCGTTTACCAAGCTCAGCGATCGAGTCAGGTGGCCATCTAAGTTCCTGACCAATCTAATTCGGCGCAAGCATATTACAGAGTCCGCTGCCTATCGGAAGCGGGGCACTATAACCACAAAGGAAGCCCAAGGTGATACCAAAACTCTTAATCACATAGAATACATAAAAGATAAAAAAAATAAGTACATGTCGAGAATTGTGCGGTACCAATGCACGCATCTCGAGAAATGACAAGAACAACTTAAAAGATAACCATGAAAATCACTAGAGCAAAATAGGACGATGAGCGGTCAAAGGACATCAGAACTACTTTGGGGCAGGGCTACAACCCGTAAACTAAATAAGGACCGGGGTTGCAGACCGCTACCCGAGCAGGACTTCGCACTCCAACCACGCACCCGAAACAAAAAAGTATGAGCGTAAAGACAAGTCATGCAACAGATACGGCCAATCACTTATACGGCTTTCTACTTGTTACTAGCAAGGGTTATCATAAGCCCTAATTACTAGAATACAAGTGAGGAACTTTGCTATTACATGCATTGTAAGTACCTGGATCGCTAAGGAGCGCTTTTCGAGTTATGAGCAAACAATACCTTATGAGCAATAACATGAGCATGAACATTTAACAATTAGCAGTATTTTGAGCATTAACTGGAAATATATAACATATAAAACAAATTGCAAGTGTCGCGGCACATGAGCTATGGAGGTGGTAGGCCCACGCCAATCGGGGTTATCCATGCCCCTTGAGCCATGAGCGAACAGAGTTGCTGGTAGTATGACTATCCTCCCCTCCCACGAACTATGTGAGTTCTACTAGTTAATTATCCTACAAGTTTTCTTTTTTGATTCTCAAGCCATGGACACTAGAGAATCGACCTAACATAACGAGCCATGAGTACAAGCTTTTCATGAGTTATCACTTGCCAACTTATCATATTTCACAACACGCGATACATAGACTCACACTTGATTGCCCTATGTCAAATAGGGTGGGTTAAGCACACACAATGAATTCCACGATGTTGAGAAGGATATGAACTCGTGTCAGACTTATACATGGAGAACATAACATTTATAAAATGACACAAAATCATTATATTATGCTAGGAGTCCCAAACAGTTGAACAAAGGTAAAAAAACAAAATAAGTAAAATGCGCACAGAAAGTCATGCGCATGGAAAAACATGCGCATAGAAAGTCATGCAAAGTCATGCGCATAGAAAGTCATGCAAAGTCATGCGCATGGGAAATCATACGCATAAAAAATCATGCAAGGTCATGCGCATGGGAAAATCATGCGCATGGAAAGGCTGGAGCGGGAAAAGGGCTGCGCAGGAAAAGTCTGGCGCGGGAAAAGTTGGCGTAGGAAGTCTAGTGCATAGACAGTCTGGCGCATGGCATCCTGCGCATAAACAAATTGGCGCATGGACAGACTAGCGCATGGCATCCTGCACGCATGGACAGACTAGCGCATGGCATCCTTCCAGCATGAACATTGTCACGCCCCAGAACCAGAATACTGGAGAGCGGGGGCAGACATAGCCAGCTACGTATAATGAGATGGAATCCACGTCACTATACGGTCACGGCTGTCTAGATATATGAGGGTTTAACTACAAGCCATCAGTCTCCTATGGTCAAGAACAAGCCTATTGTCTCAATCTCAAGCAATGTAATAACAGTTACAAGATGTCAGAGCATCAAATATATAATAGCAAGGCGTCCCATACATTACATATTCGGATGATCATGAAGCTAGTCGTACAAAATGTCAGGACTAGCAAGAGTTTCAGTCATACATGATCAACCCTAGGACTTGTCAATCATATTACAGCCCGTAGGCAGACAGTAAGTAAAGATGCAACCGAGCTAACACGTGCTCGTCGGCTAAACGCCTCAAAAGAATAATTTTACAAATAGAGTGGAAGGACAAAAGAAACCCACTCGTTGCCCTGGTTACGCCTGGTGGTCACCATCGGGCTGGAAGACAGGTGGATCCTCTGTTGCTGCTCCGATATCTGGCCATACAAAACCAGCTGGGTCAGACCCCAGAAAGAGCAAGTGCCACAAATGAGGCTTCACTTAGGAACTAAAACCAGCATATCACAATAGAATAATAAAGATAAATAATAATTAAAGAACTGATAATAATAGAGATAACAACAGTAAACTGAGTACGAGGAAACCATTCAAGTAGCCAGGTCACAACCCTTAAACCAAACAAGGACCGGGGTTGCAGCCCTTCACCTGAATAGAAACCCGTCTCAAATACTATTGGTACAATGAGGACAATAAACGAAGAGATGACACAGAACTGCTCCGGGAGCCAGGTTACAACCCTTAAACCAAACAAGGACCGGGGTTGTAACCCTTCGCCTGAACAGAACTGGACCCCTGATCTTTATTGTTAATGTCGGTATAAATAATCACGATATTGAAGTAAGGTAAAACATGACAAGCATGACATGGGGAGCAATAAGACAATAAACGAGGAGAGGACACAGAACTGCTCCGGGAGCCAGGTTACAACCCTTAAACCAAACAAGGACCGGGGTTGTAACCCTTCGCCTGAACAGAACTGGACCCCCGGTCGTTATTGTTAATGCAGGCACAATAAGCAGGACGATATATGATAGGATAACCATGGAACTATTCAGATAGCCAAGTTACAACCCTTAAACCAAACAAGGACCGGGGTTGTAACCCTTCACCTGAACAGAACTTGGTGTCCCATCATTTATCGATACGAGAAATCATGTCCTGATACAATCTTGTACAGGATCAGGATAAGACTAAGCTGGAATAAACTTCATCCAATCAATCACGGCCAATCAAGAGTACGGCTTGATACTTTTAACTAACTAGGGTTATCACAGGCCTAGTTACTAGCAAGATGCAATGAGATTACCCCAACAGCCACAAGCCCTGCAGACCATCCGGTTATCCGGGTCGAATGTCCGTTTATGAAGGGTGCACCACATGACTGTGTGCTGAAATGTGCCCTACTCGTCGGTAGGCTACAAGTCCACTTAATGCGCCCAGATAACGGGATTGCCTGTAGCTGGGAATCTCTTCATGACTACTGAATCATTCTAGTTAATTAGCCTTAGTCAATTTCAGTAGGTAACCCTGACCGTGGTACTCAGGGATCCCCATCCTAGACATGATGCAAGACAGTACCAGTTTATTTGTACAAACGCAATCGCCCACGGTGTCCAGGTCAGTCATACTTGTCATGTCAGGCTAGCTGTCATAACAGCATGTCGAGACATATCATGCCAGTTTACTTGTCAAGAGTGCGCCATAGTGGACCACTATCGTGTTCTATTCTCACATTATCATAAATGGGAGAAACTTGCATAAAACAACTAGTGACATATTCTTGAAGCCAAGGAAAAGATATACAACTATGACGTTGGGAGTTGGGAGAATTTCTGACCACAAATCATGCAAATAAGACATAGAATAGCCAAAACAGGCACTATGCGGCCTATTCTGCGACATGCGGCTCATGCGGCTCATGCGGCTCAACAGCGACATCATATGCGCCAACTGCGACATGCGCCAACAGCGACATCATATGTGCCAACTGCGACATGCGCCTACAGCGACATCATATTCGTCAACTGCGACATGCGTCAACAGAGACATCATATGCGCCAACTGCGACATCATATTCGTCAACTGCGACATACGTCAACAGAGACATCATATGCGCCAACTGCGACATGATATGCGGCTACCGCGACATGCGCTTCATTGCAACATGCGCCTTCTGCGACATGCGCCTTCTGCGACATGCTGTTCATGCTGCAGATGAACATAGAAATGACCAGAAATTGTTTTGGCCATAACTTTCTCATCCGAAGTCGAAATCTAGCGAAACAAAAGCCAAAACTGCATGAAATTGAATTATCTACAACATGGAACAATCAAAATATGAAAATAATGAAGTTTGGTAGATCAAAACCCAAGAAATCCGAAAATAATATAAACTTAGATCTACAAGAAAATATCCATCAAAATGGAAAATGCCAAGTTCTAAAGAGGCTTGGAATCAAGTAAGGAAGAGAATGGAACAATTAAAACTTGAGATCCATCATGAAGCAAGTTTGCACTTGCCTAAGCTCTCTCTCTCTCTTTCTCCAGATGGTTGAAGAAGTTATGATAGGGAAGAAGAAGAATAATGAAGAGAGAGAAAGGGGAATGGGTTAATAAAGGGTAGTGGTGGTGGTAGGTAGGGGTTTTCTTTTGGTTCATGATGAACCCAAAAGCAAACCAAACCAAGGGCCTGTTTGGTTGCACGAAAGTGTATGAAAGTGCGAAAGTGGAAAAACGAAACTTGCGCACGCGATGCGTACGCATAAATTTTGAGTTTCCAAAAGTTGTTTGGTTGATGGTTGAAAAATATGAAAGTGGAGGAATAAGGAGTTTCATTGTTTGGATGGTTGTTGAAAGTGGGAAAAAAAGAGTTCCGTTGTTTGGATGGTTGTTGAAAGTGGATGTTGGTTGGAGATATATTAAACGAAATCCACTTTTCTCTTTCCACACTTTTCCTTCTCTTTCCACCACTTTCACCAAAAAAATGGTGTGGTGAAAGTGGCAACAAAAGGACGGAGATAGGAACTCGTCCGCGTCCCATCAACCACTTTCACACCACTTTCAACTTTTTAACCAAACACCTGAACTGAAGCCAGTTCACCCGACTTTCAATTTTTTTCAACTTTCACCCCCACTTTCAACGAACCAAACAGGCCCCAAGCTAAGCCGAACCAAGTTAAGCCACAACCAATGACATGCCAAAATAACCATGTAGAAAAATACGCAATACGAGTCAAGAATACGTACACGTATACCAAGATACGTAACACGAACCACAGGCATTACAACTCTACCCACCTTCAAAGAATTCCGTCCTCGGAATTAATCAAGAGGCTAGAATTGCAAGGACAAGCTATACTAATCGTAAGCTATAACAAGCAGTCTATCATGCAGTCATTTATTCAAGCAAGGAATTGAAAGCATAAGGCATAAGGAAGACATTATACCTTACGAGTCAAACAGGTCGGGATATCGCGATCGGATATCATCCTCACGCTCCCACGTCGACTCACCCAAAGAGTGATGACCCCAAGCAACTCGGACTAACTTGATAGTCTTGTTCTTGAGTATCTTCTCTCTTCGGTCCAATATAGACACGGGCCTCTCCTCATACGAAAGGTTGGTACCAACAACCAATTCCGAATGATCCAGGATGTGGCTCGGGTCCGGGATATACCGTCGCAGTTGGGATACATAAAATACGTCATGCACCTCACGTAGCGATGGTGGAAGAGCGAGACGATAGGATACATCTCCTCCTCGCTCCAGAATGTCGAATGGCCCTATATACCTAGGACTAAGCTTTCCTCGTACGCCGAAACGAATGACGCCGCGGTTAGGCGAAATCCTCAGGAACACATGGTCGCCGACAGAAAACTCAAGAGGGCGCCGATGAGAATCGGCCCAATGACGCTGGCGATCTTGGGCAACTCGAAGATGATCTCTGACTTTCCTGACCACCTCAACGGTCTGAGCAATCATTTCTGGACCGAGCATCTGCCTCGCTCCGACATCGTCCCATGCTAGCGGGGATCGGCACTTCCTACCATACAGTGCCTCGAACGGTGCCATCTGGATACTAGCTTGAAAACTATTGTTGTACGAGAACTCCACCAGGTGCAGGTGATCTTCCCACGAACCACCGAAGTCGAGTGTACAAGATCTCAACATATCCTCAAGAGTCTGGATCGTACGTTCCGACTGGCCATCTGTCTGCGGGTGATAAGCTGAACTGAACTGGAGGTGAGTTCCCAAACTTTCTTGCAAGCTACGCCAAAAGTGCGACGTAAATCTTGAATCTCTATCCGAAGTGATACTGACTGGTACACCGTGCAACCTGACAATCTGCCGGAGATACATCTCCGCTAGCTGAGCCGTCGACTGACCAACTCTGAACGGAAGAAAGTGAGCCACCTTCGTGAGTCTATCTATAATAACCCAAATAGCGTCTCTGCCAGCCGGGGATCTAGGCAATCCAGTCACAAAGTCCATGGTTATATGCTCCCATTTCCACTCGGGAATCGGCAATGGTTGAAGTAGTCCAGCTGGTCTCTGATGTTCAGCCTTAACTTGTTGGCAGACTAAACAACGAGAGACAAACCGGGCTATCTCCCTCTTCATGCCATTCCACCAAAAGTGCTGACGAATATCACGGTACATCTTCGTACCGCCGGGATGAATGGAATACTGCGAACTGTGAGCCTCCGTCATGATCTCCTGTCTGATATCTCCACTGGGTACACAAAGACGCTTCCCATGTCGAAGTGTACCATCTTTATGGATACATAACTCTGGTCTTCGTCCTGCCTCACACTCTGCTCTAAGTCGCTGAAGCTTGGAATCTGCTGACTGTGCCATTCGGATCCTCTCGACTATAGTGGACTGAACTTGCATGCTGGCCATCAATGCCATACTGGAAGGGAGGACAACTTCTATATCCATCTTCTGAAGATCGGCTAACAGCTCTGGTTGCGCTGTTAGGAAATAAACTCCGGCTCTCCTGCTCAATGCATCTGCAACAACGTTGGCCTTTCCTGGGTGATACTGCAAGTTGACATCATAATCCACAAGCAGCTCTAGCCATCTCCTCTGACGCATGTTAAGATCCTTCTGGGTGAAAACATACTTCAGGCTCTTGTGGTCGGTGAAGATCTCCACCATATCTCCGTACAAGTAGTGCCTCCACAACTTAAGTGCAAACACTACTGCTGCCAGCTCCAAGTCATGGGTTGGGTAATTCCTCTCATGATCACGAAGTTGTCGTGACGCATAAGCTATTACCTTCCCATGCTGCATCAGAACACATCCTAAACCTCTGCCTGAAGCATCACAGTACACTGAAAATCCTCCAGTTCCATCTGGAAGCGTGAGAATAGGAGCCGTCATCAAGCCTCGCTTCAATCTCTCAAAAGAATCCTGGCATTCTGCTGTCCAAGCAAACTGCACATCCTTGCGGGTTAACTGGGTCAATGGCGCTGAAATCCGAGCAAAGTCTGAAACGAATCGCCGGTAGTAGCCGGCCAATCCAAGGAAACTGCGAACTTCTGCCACTGTGCTAGGTACCGGCCACGTTTCAATGGCCACGATCTTCTGGGGATCCACTTCTACTCCTCCTCTGGTGATGATATGACCCAAGTATGAAATGCGATCGAGCCAGAACTCGCATTTACTAAACTTGGCATACAACTGGTGCTCTCTGAGAATCTGAAGAACAACTCTGAGGTGCTGCTCATGCTCCGCTTCGCTCTTGCTGTAGACCAGGATGTCGTCTAGGAACACAATCACGAACTGATCCAAATAAGGCATGAAGATGCGATTCATGAGGTCCATGAACACAGCCGGCGCATTGGTTGCTCCAAATGGCATCACAAGGAACTCCCAATGTCCATACCTAGATCTAAAAGCTGTCTTCGGGATGTCCTGCTCTCTGACTCTGATCTGGTGGTATCCTGACCGCAAGTCGATCTTCGAAAATACTGCTGCCCCCTTGAGTTGATCAAATAAGTCATCTATCCTCGGGAGAGGATATCTGTTCTTGATTGTCACTGAGTTCAAGGTACGATAGTCAACACACAATCTGGACGTACCATCCTTCTTTTTCACAAGAAGCATCGGGGCTCCCCAAGGCGATCCACTAGCACGAATGAATCCCTTGGTTCGGAGTTCTTTAATCATCTTGTACAATATCTCTAGCTCTGACGGCGCCATCCTGTAGACTCTCTCTGACACTGGGGCTGTTCCGGGAATCAAGTCGATGGTGAACTCGATCTCCCGCTCTGGCGGCATCCCTGGAAGCTCTTCGGGAAAAACATCCGGAAACTCTTCGACTATCCGAGGTAACTGTACTGCTGCCACTGCCATCCGCAACACTGAAGGAGAAGGTTCAACTTCGCCTCGGGAGAAGGAAAACTCCGGCTCGCCTGGAATGCTAAAAATAACCCTGCCAATGTGGCAGTCTATCCTAGCATACTGGTCCCTCAACCAATCCATCCCTAAGACCACATCATAATCGGCCATCGGGAACTCTATCAATCTAGCAGGAAATTCTCTACCGCTAACTACGATCCGACACGAGGAAAATACTTTATCTACCCCCACAAGTCCGTTACCAGTAAGTATATTGAGCCTTACTGATAATGACTCGGGCTCCAATCCTACCCGTGTCGCGAATCGTGCAGACATAAATGAATGCGAGGCACCAGAATCAAATAATACTGAAGCTGGAAAGGTGTTGACGAGAATAGTACCTGCTACCACCTCGCCTGGTGCTATTCCTTCTTCTCCCATGGTCAAAGCCAGCACTTGACCATGTCCTCTGGGTGCGGGTCCCCTCTGCTGAAAATTCCTCTGCCTGCTCTGGATCAGGGCTTGGGCTTGGGCATACTGCTGCGGCCTCTGCTGCTGGAATGCCTGGGCCTGCGTCGGCAATGGCCTCGGGAACGGGTACTGCAGCTGCTGCTGCTGCTGGATTGGTGCTGGTCCTCTAACTGAAGGACTAGAGAAGGCGGATGAACTCCCTCTGTTCGGGCAATTCCCAACCCTGTGGTCCGGGGCACCACAAACCAAGCACAAACCCTGTGCTCTACGACACTCTGACACCACATGCCCTGGCTTCCCGCAGTGTGAACATCCCACTGCGGAAGACTGCTTCTGCTTCTGCTGCTGAGGGTGCGTCGGGGTGGAATGCTGAACCGACGTCACTGAGGCCGCCCGCCTCGGAGCTCCAATGGTCAAGGCCCTGGCTGCCGGGGCTGGTGCTGATGACTGGTTCATCTGGCCGTGAGATTGCTTTCGACCTCCGGTCCTGTCCACAATCCTCTGGGAGGTATACTCATGCCTCCGGGCTGCCCGTAGTACTGCATCAAAGGTCTGATGCTCAAACTGCTCCACCGCCAATAGAATCTCCAGATGAAGCCCCTGCTGGAACCGCTGGGCTCTATCGAACTCGGTCGCCACCAAGGTGGGAGCAAACCGACTAAGCCTGGAGAACTCGGTCGCATATCCATCGACCGTCCTGCCCATCTGCTTCAGATTAGTGAACCTCGTCTGTAGATCATACCGAGCTACAGCATCAAAATACTTGGTCTGGAATCTCTCCCTGAATACTGCCCAAGCAATAGGGGCCACTAATCCATCGGTCTGCGCTGCCCACCAGCTGCGGGCAAGATCTAGTAACTGCAGGCGCACTACGGCCACCTTCTCGTTCTCTGGAGTCTTGGCTGCTTCTAGAATCACCTCTGTGTCTTGAAGCCATGCATCTGCAGCGATCGCATCTTCACTGCCGTCGAAGAAGGGAGGGTTCAAGCGCTTGAAGCTGTTGGCCGCGCTATTACCCTGATGACCTCCTCTGGTCAAAGCGTCTGCCACCGCCTGGTGCAAGGCATCTCCTCGACGATCCTGAGAGGCTAATAATGACCTGATGAGACCCACCAAAGTGCCATCATCAGGCTCTGCAGGCTGGACGGGCTGAACTGGTGGTTCTCCTTCGGTAGGCATGACTCTGGAGGCTACTCCTGAATGCTGGACTTGATCTCCAGGTTGCTGCTGGTCCGCGGGAGGTGCTCCGCCTTGCTGATCGGCAGGTCCAGGAACAATGCCGCTGAAGAAGACGACATAGGGAACAATAAGGAAGTTCCAGGACAGATCAACGATACAAGCGTAGGATCAGGTCAAGATTACAGGGATTCAGAAGATACGAGCAGAGATCAAGGACGAGTACTGATTGAGACATCTATTCGGTAAACCCTCACATATCTTGATTTACAAGACCTGCATGGGCCACCACTAAAACCATGTCACGTCCCAGAACCAGAATACTGGAGAGCGGGGGCAGACATAGCCAGCTACGTATAATGAGATGGAATCCACGTCACTATACGGTCACGGCTGTCTAGATATATGAGGGTTTAACTACAAGCCATCAGTCTCCTATGGTCAAGAACAAGCCTATTGTCTCAATCTCAAGCAATGTAATAACAGTTACAAGATGTCATAGCATCAAATATATAATAGCAAGGCGTCCCATACATTACATATTCGGATGATCATGAAGCTAGTCGTACAAAATGTCAGGACTAGCAAGAGTTTCAGTCATACATGATCAACCCTAGGACTTGTCAATCATATTACAGCCCGTAGGCAGACAGTAAGTAAAGATGCAACCGAGCTAACACGTGCTCGTCGGCTAAACGTCTCAAAAGAATAATTTTACAAATAGAGTGGGAGGACAAAAGAAACCCACTCGTTGCCCTGGTTACGCCTGGTGGTCACCATCGGGCTGGAAGACAGGTGGATCCTCTGTTGCTGCTCCGATATCTGGCCATACAAAACCAGCTGGGTCAGACCCCAGAAAGAGCAAGTGCCACAAATGAGGCTTCACTTAGGAACTAAAACCAGCATATCACAATAGAATAATAAAGATAAATAATAATTAAAGAACTGATAATAATAGAGATAACAACAGTAAACTGAGTACGAGGAAACCATTCAAGTAGCCAGGTCACAACCCTTAAACCAAACAAGGACCAGGGTTGCAGCCCTTCACCTGAATAGAAACCCGTCTCAAATACTATTGGTACAATGAGGACAATAAACGAAGAGAGGACACAGAACTGCTCCGGGAGCCAGGTTACAACCCTTAAACCAAACAAGGACCGGGGTTGTAACCCTTCGCCTGAACAGAACTGGACCCCTGATCTTTATTGTTAATGTCGGTATAAATAATCACGATATTGAAGTAAGGTAAAACATGACAAGCATGACATGGGGAGCAATAAGACAATAAACGAGGAGAGGACACAGAACTGCTCCGGGAGCCAGGTTACAACCCTTAAACCAAACAAGGACCGGGGTTGTAACCCTTCGCCTGAACAGAACTGGACCCCCGGTCGTTATTGTTAATGCAGGCACAATAAGCAGGACGATATATGATAGGATAACCATGGAACTATTCAGATAGCCAAGTTACAACCCTTAAACCAAACAAGGACCGGGGTTGTAACCCTTCACCTGAACAGAACTTGGTGTCCCATCATTTATCGATACGAGAAATCATGTCCTGATACAATCTTGTACAGGATCAGGATAAGACTAAGCTGGAATAAACTTCATCCAATCAATCACGGCCAATCAAGAGTACGGCTTGATACTTTTAACTAACTAGGGTTATCACAGGCCTAGTTACTAGCAAGATGCAATGAGATTATCGCAACAGCCACAAGCCCTGCAGACCATCCGGTTATCCGGGTCGAATGTCCGTTTATGAAGGGTGCACCACATGACTGTGTGCTGAAAATGTGCCCTACTCGTCGGTAGGCTACAAGTCCACTTAATGCGCCCAGATAACGGGATTGCCTGTAGCTGGGAATCTCTTCATGACTACTGAATCATTCTAGTTAATTAGCCTTAGTCAATTTCAGTAGGTAACCCTGACCGTGGTACTCAGGGATCCCCATCCTAGACATGATGCAAGACAGTACCAGTTTATTTGTACAAACGCAATCGCCCACGGTGTCCAGGTCAGTCATACTTGTCATGTCAGGCTAGCTGTCATAACAGCATGTCGAGACATATCTTGCCAGTTTACTTGTCAAGAGTGCGCCACAGTGGACCACTATCGTGTTCTATTCTCACATTATCATAAATGGGAGAAACTTGCATAAAACAACTAGTGACATATTCTTGAAGCCAAGGGAAAGATATACAACTATGACGTTGGGAGTTGGGAGAATTTCTGACCACAAATCATGCAAATAAGACATAGAATAGCCAAAACAGGCACTATGCGGCCTATTCTGCGACATGCGGCTCATGCGGCTCATGCGGCTCAACAGCGACATCATATGCGCCAACTGCGACATGCGCCAACAGCGACATCATATGTGCCAACTGCGACATGCGCCTACAGCGACATCATATTCGTCAACTGCGACATGCGTCAACAGAGACATCATCTGCGCCAACTGCGACATGCGCCAACAGCGACATCATATTCGTCAACTGCGACATGCGTCAACAGAGACATCATATGCGCCAACTGCGACATGCGCCAACAGCGACATCATATTCGTCAACTGCGACATGCGTCAACAGAGACATCATATGCGCCAACTGCGACATACGCCAACAGCGACATCATATTCGTCAACTGCGACATGCGTCAACAGAGACATCATATGCGCCAACTGCGACATGATATGCGGCTACCGCGACATGCGCTTCATTGCAACATGCGCCTTCTGCGACATACTGTTCATGCTGCAGATGAACATAGAAATGACCAGAAATTGTTTTGGCCATAACTTTCTCATCCGAAGTCGAAATCTAGCGAAACAAAAGCCAAAACTGCATAAAATTGAATTATCTACAACATGGAACAATCAAAATATGAAAATAATGAAGTTTGGTAGATCAAAACCCAAGAAATCCGAAAATAATATAAACTTAGATCTACAAGAAAATATCCATCAAAATGGAAAATGCCAAGTTCTAAAGAGGCTTGGAATCAAGTAAGGAAGAGAATGGAACAATTAAAACTTGAGATCCATCATGAAGCAAGTTTGCACTTGCCTAAGCTCTCTCTCTCTTTCTCCAGGTGGTTGAAGAAGTTATGATAGGGAAGAAGAAGAATAATGAAGAGAGAGAAAGGGGAATGGGTTAATAAAGGGTAGTGGTGGTGGTAGGTAGGGGTTTTCTTTTGGTTCATGATGAACCCAAAAGCAAACCAAACCAAGCTAAGCCGAACCAAGTTAAGCCACAACCAATGACATGCCAAAATAACCATGTAGAAAAATACGCAATACGAGTCAAGAATACGTACACGTATACCAAGATACGTAACACGAACCACAGGCATTACAAACATCGTCGTCCCCAAACAGCAAAGTTCGGCCATAAAAGTTTCTCAAAACTTGCCAATGCCATAAATTCCTCTCTAGAACTCGAAATCCGGCAAAATAAAATTCAAAACTGCTTGAAATTGAATTTTGTACAACATGGAACCACTAGTTTTCAGAAATAACAAGTTTTAAAATATCATTTGCTTTATATAGTAGGAAAAAATATCTTGGCCTTTGGGTAGAAAAGTCACCAATCCAAATCATCCAAGAAAACCAAGGCCCAATGGTGAACTAGGTTCGATGTTCATTCTATGCATGGAGTCGTAACACGGGTCTATGATAATGCCAATGATTATTCTACAAGTCTAGGGTGGTCCTACTTATGGAAACGAAAAATCAACAATAAAAATTGAAATCATATACGCAAAAATACGAAAACACAGTACAAAGCTTCATTTTACGAGAAAATTTTTAAATACCAAAGATTCATAAAATATGAAATTCGGGAACGGACGTGACACCAACCAGCTACATAGCCAAAATCACTGCCCACGTCGCTTCTCCGGTCCAACAACAACATCATTTACGGGTGCTTATTTTCATGGTGACCTAAATTGGTACCCAGATTCTAGAGCCACACATCACTTGACGGCAATGTCGCTCCATAATTCACAGTCCTATGGCGGCCCTCATAATGTTTACATGGGAAATGGTGATTCAATGCCAGTTTTCCATACCGGTAACCTTCCTTTATCATTGGGCCAAAATCAATTCTCTTTAGAAAATATCATACGTATCCCTTTCATTCGTAAAAATCTTTTATCTGTCGCTCGTTTCACAAAATATAACCTTGTTTATTTTTCTTTTCCCTCCTAACTTCTATCAAATTCGTTGCTTACGTACTGGTTGTCTTTTATTTCAAGGCCCTTCTAAAGACGGTCTCCACCCATCTTCCGTCTGTCACGCCCCGATTCCGTAGAATCGATAGTCGTCCCCCGGGCGTGATGCCGTGCGAACCTAAGTTGCGATCGCACAAGGCATAATCATAAGGTTATCTGAAACACAACATCAAGTTAGAGTACGCAGAGAGATGATTAACACATTTGAAATAGAAGGAACTTTTTCATTTCATTGATAATAAACATCATTTACATTGACTCCATTACAATCATTGCCGCGCGGGCTACAACATGACTCGATTACAAAACGAACGCTGATGAGATAGTCGTTCCATACATTACATCTCTTTTTACAAGCAAAATATAACACTTTCCACCTGCTATTGAGGGAAGTCGAGTCGTCATCTTCTCTTGGACTGAGTGCGGGGTCTTCAAAAGAATTTTCCAGAAACAAGCCTTCAACACACGGACGAGGCTTTAAAAGTGTTCATGCCGCCTTGAGCTTTAAGTGACACGCCCTTCGTGGTTCGGGGTACCTGCGTGGAGAGCAAGGATCAGTACATTACACTTTGTACTGGTGCGTGGCTATTTAAGTTCCGAGCCCTCATTTGGTTGAAGAGTTTATATGACTTAGTTTGTGAATGTTTCTAACCATCCTAATGAATTTCAACAAGCATATGACAAGCATAATGTGAAATACGTTGAAACTTACCCACGGCGGACCGCGCCGCGCCTTATGAGACTTACCATGTTCTTCCCTGTCAATTCTTATCATTTTCATATGCAGTTTGTATATATGAAGGTCACTGGCACCACAAGCCATTTTAGACTATAGCTGGGTTAGACGGCGACCCTTTCAGCGCGGGTAGCGAGCCCCGCTGCAAGTTCTCCGACTAACCATATTTTGCTTTCGTCGAGCTCAGCTATCTTTTGCTTCCTCCTAGGCCGAAACGATCCTGTGTCTCGGGGTATCGCTCGAGGAAGCCGTTCCTCGTGCACGAGTTGTCCAATGACCGTGCAAAGACAATTTTAGTTAGTAGGGTATAGCCTACATTCTCTTTGAAAAACTTGATCATTTTATCGTGTCCGTGCCCTTGCATTTATCCTTTCATTCGCACAACATTATCGATTTACCTAAGAAGGGGGTCGAGAAGAGAAGGGTTAGCCACTCACCTTGAGTTTACTTCAGGCGAGAGAACTTGCTGGTCGCGCTAGACGTCGCCTACGCGATTCCCTGAAATCGCACAAGCAACCGATTAGAACACTGTATTATTCAAGAAGTTCGATAGGAAATGCGAGTTCGAAATGCAAGCCATGAAAACCATCGAAAACATTCACGAAAACGCATTAAGAAAACCAAGCCAAAACCAATGCAAGCGGCGTAAAAAAACAGAGCAACGGGAGGTCTCTCCCGACTCAGCCGCAGAGTCAATCCTTGAGGCGCTACCCGCTGAATATGAGACTTGGTTCTGAAGAAGCCATTCCATAACGGGGAATGGATCTTAATTCAACCGTTCCCGTTCGACCGATTCGATCGATCCCGACCTATCGGTCTCGACCGAATCGATGACGACAGTGTTCCTTTCTCGCGCACCCCGTGGACGGAGAACGGGGAACGATGTAGGGACGGAGAACTACACCATTGTGGACACACACAAAAAAAAAGAAGAAAACGTTGTCTTTTCTTTTATTGGCGCAAGGCACCACAAATCGAGTACGCCTGAGAGATCCTGCGCTGAGTATCCCCGAGTACAAAAAAATTCTGGGGAATGGGACGATAGAGATCGAGCGGCAGTTGCTCCTTTACTCTGATGACACTTTGATTATAAAAGTGGGAGAAAACCTAAGAAAATTGCTAACAAACAGCTTCGACAAGAACGGATCGTCTCTGGGCAAGTGCAGAGTCTGCGTGTTGAAGTATGTCATGTGCTGACGAGAAGTCAAACCGTCGAATGAGTTCAGCGTCAGCGGCTTGTAGTTCGGAGGGCAAGTAGCGTTCTTCCACAAAGGGAGATACGGTTGAGATATCCCCATCTTCTGCAGCTCGTCTTTGTGTGAGATGGTGTCGAGGCGAGCGACCAGGGAATCAATTGCATCATGTTGATTGAGCAGGTGTTGGGAAACGGCTGTTGAACGGTTGTCAGGCGTTGTTGGCGAAGGACCACCCCCAGCATTTGCAAGATTTGGAGGAGGTACAACGGAATGATACTCCTTTTGTAGTGAAGGAGAGTTGTTGCTGTGAGCCGGACTAGCGTGAGCCGAGACATTTTGTTGAGGTGGAGGAGCAGCCCCAGCAGCTTGAACTGCCATGATGCTGGTAAGCATATCAGTGATCTTGGCGAATGCCGTTTCGAGATCCTCTAGCCGTTTGCTAGTCTGATCACTGGCTTCTTCAGGTCTTCCTCCGTCCGTCATATATGTAGATAGCATGCGATGATGAACAGAGGAAGCAGTGCAACTGGTGCTGATATTGTCTGTCTCCGAGTGGACAAGTCCTTCATCTTCAGGTAGAGGAGGTAGATAGTCGCCATCGGATTCGGAGGGATCATCATCCTCTGGAAGGCTACCCCCAGTGTGGGGGTCATCTGCTTCAGATTCTGAGGGAATGCTACCCCCGGCTTGGGATTCTTCGTCTTCTGCACAGAATCTTACCCTTGACCGGGTGTCCACATAGACTCCTTCAGATGCGACAGCCTGTTGGCCATCTGTCGGTAGACTTCGTCTTCTCCTTCTCGTGGAACTGAGGGAGAAGGTTGGGTTGGTGGTCCACCATTTTTGATTGGGACTTCCGTAAGGGGGACCCCATGAAGCCATGTTGGATGAAACACATAGTGGCTTCTCGTCGTCAGAGAAGTGCAGCCGCCGAAACACGGATTTTCTCTGAGGCACTCTTGTCACATTGGAGCAACAACAATTGATAACAATATTGGTGCACGGAAGTACACTATGAATTGTTATGTTCTCCCTCGCTTTACGCTTATGATTTATCATGTCGCGTAAGTCAGCGGAAGGGAGTTTTGTCTAACAACCCATGTTGCATGCATCGCCGAGCTTTGCATGCGGGTTCGTAAGGAGAGTAGGCGCATCCAGACTTAGTTCATGTGCAGGGGCAACCCCCACACCTAAGTTCTGTGATGTCCTTGAAGACAGCCCCGTGCTATACGCGTTGGGGCTTGTCTTTTTGGTGTGGGCGCATAGGCCTTGGAGACTGGGTTTGGGCGCATGCTTCTTGACAGCATGTTTGAGTCGCCTTGATGTGGACGCATAGTATGGATCCAGAGAGCCTGGGCGCATAACCTTGGGCGCATGACTCTGAATGCCCAGCCTGCTGAAGACAGAAGTGTCCTATGCGCCCAGGCTCTCCCTTGGGCGCATGGCTTTGGGCGCATGCTTGGTGGAGCAGCGCTGTTTTCTTCCAGTTTCGCCTCCTTCGTTTGCGAGCCTCGTCGGATTTGGCCAGAGTGTCGCATACCCCGATTCTTGGCATCGTAGTGTTTTCCCCTGCCAAATCTCGAGTGTTGAACATTCTGTTGTTGGTTGTGGAGGGAAGAAGTCACTGGGCTAGTAGAGCCCGGAACGGTTTGAGCCTTCTCCATTTAGAGGACTTCTGTGGCAGAGTCCTGCGCCCAGGTGACAGAGTCCTCCAGCTGCATATCCGCTATGACACTAGCAGGATATGCGCAGCGAGCCTTCGAAAACCAAGTCTTGCAAGACTTGTTTGGCTTCGTTGATTTTGAGGGAGTAGAGTCGTCCCTCGAGAGCATCTCTTCGAACGCCTGCTGATCGAATTTTACGCTCAGCATCTTCTGAGTACTCCCCACTTTGTCGGTATCGGATTGCGTCACCACCTTCTCATCAGAGGAAAAGGTAGTCCCCAGCAGAGTCGCCATTTTTGTGGACACACACAAAAAAGAAGAAGAAAACGTTGTCTTTTCTTTTATTGGCGCAAGGCACCACAAATCGAGTACGCCTGAGAGATCCTGCGTTGAGGATCCCCGAGTACAAAAAAAAAATTCTGGAAAATGGGACAATGGAGATCGAGCGGCAGTTGCTCATTTACTCTGTTGACACTCCGATTACAAAAGTGGGAGAAAACCTAAGAAAATTGCTAACTCTCGGCTCACTGGCAAGAAGTGTAGCAATTTGGCTCTTGAAAATGCTCTCCGTTCTGTGTGTTTGAAGAGGGATGAGGTCCCCCTTTTATAGTCGTTCTTGAGCTGGAATGGTGATATGCGCCCACATGAGGAAACACGCTGGTTTTTATGTAGGCGCATAGTCCTGCTTTGGGCGCATAGGACGTAGGCGCACACAGGCTGCGAGATCATGGGTTGGTCGTGGCGTTGACGTGACCGCATGCTTCGGTGCATGACTGCTCGTGGAGACTGACGTGGCCGTGCGCTTCGGTGCACGTTTTGATCATGGCTTTGACTGAGTCAGGCTTGGGCGCATAGCCATGTCTCAGGCTATGCGCCCTCCTTTCGGAGGAGTCTTGGGCGCATGAAACTTCGCTGGCTGGGCGCATGAAGTTACACTGGCTGGGGGCATGAAGTTGTACAGACTGGACGCATGAAGTTGTACAGACTGGGCGCATGAAGTTGCACTGACTGGGCGCATGAAGCTTCGTTGGCTGGGCGCATGGAGTTCCACTGGCTTGGGCGCATGGGGCTTCATTTGCTGAAAAAAATTTATGCTTCTACAACCATAACCAACTAAGAAAAAGTTTCGTCCTCGAAACTTAAGAATAGAACCTACCTCTACGAGAACAATGAAGGAAATTTTTCCTTCATTTCTGACTCAAGCTCCCACGTCGACTCCTCGACCGAATGGTTTCTCCAGAGGACGCGGACGAGAGGAATGGCACGGTTGCGGAGAAGTTTATCTTTGCGCTCCAAGATTTGCACAGGCTCTTCGACATATGACAAGTCCGCCTTCAGATCCAGCTGACCCAAATCTACCACATGGCTCGGATCGTGCACGTACTTCCGCAATTATGAGACGTACAAGACGTTGTGTACCTCCGACAACGCAGGCGGTAAGGCGATTTGGTAAGCTACTGGGGCGACTCGTTTCAATATTTCGAACGGACCAACAAATCTTGGGCTCAACTTCTCTTTCGCACCGAATCTGGTAACTCCACACATGGGCGTCACTTTCAGGAATACATGATCGCCTTCTGAGAACTCGAAGGGGCGTCGGTGCGTGTCGGCATAGCTCTTCTGCCGGCTTTGTGCTATCTTCAATCTCTCCCGTATCAACTTGACCATCTGCACAGCCTGCTCCACCAGTTCCGGGCCAAGTATCTGCCGTTCTCCGACTTCATCCCAGCAAATGGGCGATCTGCACTTTCGGCCGTACAAGGCTTCATACGGCGTCATTTGGATGCTGGACTGATAGCTGTTGTTGTATGCAAACTCGGCCAACGGTAGATGAACGTCCCAGCTTGACTTCAAGTCGATCGCACAGAGTCGTAACATGTCCTCGAGAATCTGGTTCACCCGCTCTGTTTGGCCGTCAGTCTGAGGATGGTAAGCTGAGCTAAACTTCAACTTGGTCCCCAACGCTGAATGAAGACTACCCCAGAAGCGTGCTATGAACCGTCCATCCTGATCCGAGACGATAGATACTGGAACCCTGTGCAGCCGAACTATTTCATCAAGGTATATCTGAGCAAGGCGATCGACGCTCCAAGTAACTTTAATGGCTATGAAGTGCGCTGACTTGGTTAGTCGATCGACGATGACCCAGACGGCGTCGTTTTCCCGCGGCGTCCTCGGCAAGCCAACAACAAAGCCCATAGTGACATGATCCCACTTCCACTCTGGAATGGCAAAGTTCCGCATCTTCCCGCCCGGTCGCTGGTGCTCGGCTTTAACTTGCTGACAGGCCATACACTTCGACACAAAGAGAGCTACGTCTCTCTTCATGCCGTGCCACCAAAAGATAACGCAGAGGTCCTTATACATCTTGGTGCTACCAGGATGCAAGGAATATTTGCATAATGCGCCTCCGATATTATCTCATTTCTAAGTTATGCGTCATCCGGAACGCATAGTCGTCCCTTTACTCGCAACACTCCCGACTCGTCCTCTGTAAAGTCGGACGCTTTTCCTGTCGATATCAGCTTCCGCATCTTCTCCAGGTATGGGTCGTCCTTCTGAGCAGACTTGATTTTCTCCAATAGGCTTGGTTCCAGCCGCAGTTGCGCCAGTTTCACGTCTCTAAAACGAACTCGAAGTTCAATGCCCATTCCTTCCAAGTCACGCAGCAGTCGACTGTTGATGCATAACGAAGCTAAATACTTCCGGCTCAGCGCATCCGCTACAACATTTCCTTTGCCCGGCGTATAGTCGATTGATAAGTCGTAGTCTTTGATCAGTTCAAGCCATCGCCTCTGCCGCAAATTCAGTTCTTTCTGGGTAAAGAGATACTTGAGGCTTTTGTGGTCCGTATAAATCCTGCACGCCACGCCATATAGATAGTGACGCCACAGCTTCAACGCAAACACGATTGCCGCTAGTTCTAGGTCGTGCGTGGGGTAGTTCTTCTCGTGCGACTTGATCAACTGCCGGGAAGCAAAAGATGTCACCTTATCCTGTTGCATGAGCAGACACCCCAAGCCCTGGCCAGAAGCATCGCTGAAGATTTGAAATCCCTCAGTCCCTTCAGGAAGTGCAAGTATCGGGGCCGAAAGGAGTCGTTGTTTGAGTTCTTGGAAGGAAGCTTCACAGTCGTCTGACTACTCGAATGCGACTCCTTTCTAGGTGAGGCGAGTCAACGGCAATGCAATATTCGCGAAGTCCTTCACGAAGCGTCGGTAGTATCCCGCCAAGCCTAAGAAGCTTCGAATTTCGCTAACTGATGCGGGCCGTTTCCAATCAGCAACTGTCTCGACTTTCTTCGGATCGACTGCGATCCCCACGACGGAAATGACGTGTCCAAGGAATGAGACGTTGTTCAGCCAGAATTCGCACTTGTTCATCTTCGCATACAACTGATTCTCTCGAAGGGTTTGGAGTACCGTCCGCAAGTGTTCTGCATGTTGCGCTCGATCCTTTGAGTAGACGAGGATGTCGTCGATGAAGACTACTACGAATTTGTCAACGAACGGACGGAACACCCGATTCATTAGATCCATAAAGACGGCAGGGGCGTTTGTCAGACTGAACGGCATTACCAAGAACTCGTAGTGGCCGTAGTGAGTGCGGAAGGCAGACTTCGGCACGTCGTCTGGCTTGACTTTGAGTTGGTGGTAACCTGATCGCAGATCAATCTTCGAAAACACCGTTGCACCTTGGAGCTGGTCAAACAACTCGTCGATGCGGGACAGGGGGTATTTGTTCCGGACGGTGGCCTTATTCAGTTCTCGATAGTTGATGTAGAGCCGCATCGATCCATCCTTCTTTTTTACAAATAGCACGGGCGCACCCCACGGTGAGACACTCGGACAGATAAACCCTTTATCAAGTAATTCCTGCAGTTGTGCCTTCAGTTCTTTCAATTCTGCAGGGGCCATTCTGTACGGAGCTTTCGAGATCGATCGAGTGTCAGAGAATGTATCGATGGTGAATTCGATTTCTAGATCAGGGGGCATTTCGGGTAGCTCGTCTGGGAACACGTCGAAAAATTCTGCCACAACGTCGGTCTGACCTACGTTTGTACTTTCTATTCACGTATCTCGAACAGACGCCAAGTAGCCTTCGCATCCTGAATGCAGCATCCTCCGAGGAGAAATTGCCGAGATCACCATGCACGTCGACGATGCTTCACCACACGAGTAGCAGAATTCAGGCACTCCAGGTATGCGGAAGGTGACCTTCTTTCTTGCGCAGTCGATGATGGCGTTGCAAGGACCGAGCCAATCCATACCCAGTATGATGTCGAAGTCCTTCATATCTAGAACTATCGCATCAAGACCGATCTTTTGACCACCAATACAGATGATCTCGTCGCCACAAGCTAAATTTGTGAGTAGTGGTGTGCCCGAAGGTGTACTTACGCTAAGGTCGAGATCTAATGATATTATAAAAAATTTGTGCTCGACAGCAAAGTCCGTCGATATAAAACTATATGAAGCGCCTGAATCAAATAGTACACGAGCAGGCACATTATTGAAATTTAGTATACCTGTCACTACCGTATCTGATGCAAGCACTTCATCTCGAATCATGGCGTAGACGCGGCCCTAGGCATTAGGGCGACGATCGTGGCCATTCTATTGTACATGTTGAGGAGCCCGAGGAGCTGGGCCTCGATTTTGATGATTTGGTTGTGGCGGAGCGTCCTGTCTTCGCAGTCGGGAAAGACAATCTTTAGCGTAGTGTCCCTTTTTCCCACAAAAGTGACAATCTATGTTCAGGGTACGGCACTCGCTGGCATCGTGTCCGATAAAATTATATTTTGTGCAACGAGACCTAGTGTTCTGTCCCTGGTTGCCCCCGTTGTTTGGACGCTTTGCAGCGTGATTGTTGCCTCCCGTATGGCTAGGACGTTTGTGAGTGGAATGATGCACAAAGTCTGCAGCAACAGGAGGGTACTGGCTCTCAAGGCGGAGAGCATGATTTAGAACATCGCACGTGGTCTTGTACTCCATAACCCCTACATACGCACCGATAGAGCGTCGCAGACCCACTTCGAACCGTCGCACACGACACTCCTCTGTAGGAAGAAACGCACCAACAAATTTGGACAATTTGTTGAATTCTGCGGCATACTGTTCTACGGTCCGGTTCCCATACCTCAACTGCATGAATTCATTTTCCTTCTCTTGGCGAACGACGGAGGGAAGATACTCGACTTCAAAGGCTTTACGGAACGTGGCCCAAGAGATCGGCGCTGAGTTGTTATCGCGTCGGATCGCTCGTTTGTGCACGGCCCACCAGTCGTGCGCGTTCAACCGTAGTTGAAGTTGTGCGCAGGCGACTTGCTTTGATTCTTCAATGCCGGGGAGGTCGAAGTGATCTTCCAGCTCTTCCAACCAGTCGATTGCCATAGAAGGGCCTTCGGTACCACTGAAGGAAGTACGGCACGCTTTCTTCAACTCTGACACTTCAAAGTTGTATCTTTTCGGTGCCGCCGGTTAACGCTCGGGCTCCTCCATGTCGACTTCGATAGGTTGGACCGTCGGCACGGTGACAGTAGGCGCAGTCGCAGAATTTCCGTTGGCCACAATTGTTTGGACGATCTGCTGCAGAGTATTTAGCTGTTTTTGTTGCAGCTTAGCTTGTGCGTCGAAGCGAGCTTCGAACTGGACCTGTCGCGCCTCCGTCTGTTGATGTAGGTTCTCGGACTGTTTCTGTTGCGCCTCCATCATGCGCAACATCCTTTCGATGGTATTGTTAGAAGCTCCGGCCCGCGAACTGCTCGAGCCGCTAGAAGCGCTCTGTTCTTGCTCGGCCACGGGTTCCGGCACTTCTGCATTACGAAGGCAAACACATCAGTCTCAAATTATTACGGACTCATTGTACGGAACAACTTATCTCATCGATGCGAGGTCAAACGTTTGAAACTCTAGACATGAGGTCAAAGGATGTAAAGCCGTACTCTGATACCATTATGTCACGCCCCGATTCCGTAGAATCGATAGTCGTCCCCCGGGCGTGATGTCGTGCGAACCTAAGTTGCGATCGCACAAGGCATAGTCATAAGGTTATCCGAAACACAACATCAAGTTAGAGTACGCAGAGAGATGATTAACACATTTGAAATAGAAGGAACTTTTTCATTTCAATGATAATAAACATCATTTACATTGACTCCATTACAATCATTGCCGCGCGGGCTACAACATGACTCGATTACAAAACGAACGCTGATGAGATAGCCGTTCCATACATTACATCCCTTTTTACAAGCAAAACATAACACTTTCCACCTGCTATTGAGGGAAGTCGAGTCGTCATCTTCTCTTGGACTGAGTATGGGATCTTCAAAAGGATTTTCCAGAAACAAGCCTTCAACACACGGACGAGGCTTTAAAAGTGTTCACGTCGCCTTGAACTTTAAGTGGCACGCCCTTCGTGGTTCGGGGTACCTGCGTGGAGAGCGAGGATCAGTACATTACACTTTGTACTGGTGCGTGGCTATTTAAGTTCCGAGCTCTCATTTGGTTGAAGAGTTTATATGACTTAGTTTGTGAATGTTTCTAACCATCTTAATGAATTTCAACAAGCATATGACAACAATAATGTGAAATACGTTGAAACTTACCCACGGCGGACCGCGTCGCGCCTTATGAGACTTACCATGTTCTTCCCTGTCAATTCTTATCATTTTCATATGCAGTTTGTATATGTGAAGGTCACTGGCACCACAAGTCATTTTGAACTATAGATGGGTTAGACGGCGACCCTTTCAGCGCGGGTAGCGAGCCCCGCTGCAAGTTCTCCGACTAACCATGTTTTGCTTTCGTCGAGCTCAGCTATCTTTTGCTTCCTCCTAGGCCGAAACGATCCCGTGTATCGAGGTATCGCTCGAGGAAGCCGTTCCTCGTGCACGAGTTGTCCTATGACCGTGCAAAGACAATTTTAGTTAGTAGGGTATAGCCTACATTCTCTTTGAAAAACTTTATCATTTTATCGTGTCCGTGCCCTTGCATTTATTCTTTCATTCGCACAACATTATCGATTTACCTAAGAAGGGGGTCGAGAAGAGAAGGGTCAGCCACTCACCTTGAGTTTAGTTCAGGCGAGAGAACTTGTTAGTCGCGCTAGACGTCGCCTACGCGATTACCTGACATCGCACAAGCAACCGATTAAAACATTGTATTATTCAAGAAGTTCGATAGAAAATGCGAGTTCGAAATGTAAGCCATGAAAACCATCGAAAACATTCACGAAAACGCATTAAGAAAACCAAGCCAAAACCAACGCAAGCGGCGTGAAAAAACAGAGCAACGGGAGGTCTCTCCCGACTCAGCCGCAGAGTCAATCCTTGAGGCGCTACCTGCTGAATATGGGACTTGGTTCCGAAGAAGCCATTCCATAACAGGGAATGGATCTTAATTCAATCGTTCCCGTTCGACCGATTCGATCGATCCCGACCTATCGGTCCCGACCGAATCGATGGCGACAGTGTTCCTTTCTCGCGCACCCCGTGGACGGAGAACGGGGAACGATGTAGAGACGGGGCACTACACCGTCCATCTCCACCCCCTCCCCATGCCTTAGCTACCATTCATTCCTCTCTCTGGCATAATCGTCTAGGTCACCCCCCCCCCCCCCCCCCGTCGCCAGTTTTAGCTCGTTTAGGGCCTGTTATTGGGTTTCAATCTACTTTTCATCAATTTTGTCGTGATTATGCAGTTAGCAAACACACTAGTTGCCCTTTACTTCCAATAATGTGTCTGCTACCTCTTCTTCTTTTTATTATTCACAGTAATGTATGGATGACTCTAGTATTATCAATTAGCGGTTTCAAATATTATGTCCTTTTCACTGATGAATTCTCACATTTTACTTGGATTTATCCAACGAGTTGCAAAAATGAGGTCGTTACACACTTCCAAACTTTGGTGGCTATGATTCGTAATATTTTTAATGGTTCAATAAAATTTCTTCAAAGCGATAACGACGCTAAATATGTAGATCATTGTTTCTCACATTTTTGCCAATCTTTAGAAATTCAGCAACATTTTTCATGTCCCCATACACCTCAACAAAATGGACTCGTCGAACGCAAATATCGTAATATTGCCACCATGACCCGCACTCTCCTCCTCACTTCTGGTGTTCCTCAAAATATATGGGTTGAAGTCGCGCTAACTTTGGTTTATCTCATTAACCTCCTTTCCACCCCCATTCTTGATTGGGATACCCTTATCGTCGTCTTTATGGCACTCCTCCCTCGTATTCCTCCCTTTGAATCTTCGGATGTTCTTGCTTTCCCTATCTCGATTCATATGTCTCAACAACCTCTTTAGTCCAAGTGTCGAGTGTGTCTTTCTCGGTTATAGTCCTCATTATAAGGGTTATCGTTGTCTTAATCCAAACATTGGCCCTATCTATGTGTCCCGTCATATTTTATTTAACGAATAAGTATTTTCCTTTTAAAGCATTGCAGGTACAAACCAACTCCAACACTAGACCACTTGAGTTTGTCACATTATCCACGCCCGTTCCTTTACAAAGCTCATCATCGTCCTCATCTGACACTGGCCAACCAAAATCAACATCATCTCCTTCATTTATTCCATCGACACACTTAGCTCCTCTTTGCCCATTCTCTCCAGTTTCAAATACAGAGACGCCGACCCCCTTAACCATCACCGATTACAACTGCCGGCTCATATGTTCCAAATCAGATCGACTGTCCTCCCCAGACTCATCCCATGACTACTCGATCTCGAGATGGCACTCTCCGTCTCAAAACTCGCACCGATGGCTCTATCAAATATCCTCTCCCTCTGGCACTACTCACCTTAGTCAATACGGTAGAGCCCACCTACTACTCTCAAGCATCTCAAAAACCAGAATGGCGTGCAGCCATGTCAGAAGAGATTAATGCCCTATTGAAAAACAATACCTGGACCCTCGTGCCTTCCTCCCCCACACAGAACACAGTGGGTTGCAAATGGGTATTTCGGGTGAAGCAAAAGTCAGATGGCTCGGTGGAGCGCTACAAGGCGCATCAAGTTGCCCATGGATTCCACCAACTGCAAGGCATTGATTACGATGAAACTTTCAGTCCCATAATTAAACATGCCACCATTCGTGCTATTATTACTCTTGATGCGTCTCGAAGGTGCTCTTCGTTAATTAGACGTCAAGAATGCCTTCCTTCATGGCTTTCTCCACGAAGATGTGTATATGCTCCAACCGCCAGGTTTCATCTATCAGTCTCAGCCCTCTCATGTTTGCAAGCTCAACAAAGCTCTTTATGGCCTAAAATAATCTCCTCGTGTATGGTTTCATCAAATGAGTACTTTTCTCCTCTATATTTGTTCCGTTCAAAGCGTTGTTGATTCATTTTTATTCATTTATTCTCATGACACACAATTTATTTCCTGCTATATGTTGATGATATTGTGGTTACGGGTAGCAATGATCGTCTTCTACAAAGCTTTATAGATGTTGTTGATATAAAGGATTTAGGTCCTCTATATTACTTCCTCGGGTTGCAAGTCACCACTATTGATCATGGATTGTATTTCAACCAAGTTAAATATGCTCATGATATTATGTCAAAGCATAACCTTCTTAACAGCAAACCTGAGAATATACCAATGTCTGCCAAGTCTGTTCTCATTGCTAATGATCGTGAGATCCTTGTGAATCCCACTATCTTCCGTGAACTTGTTGGGTCCTTGTAGTATCTCACCATCACAAGACCTGACATTGCGTTTGCTGTTAATACAATATCTTAGTTCATGAGCCAGCCACGTGCCCCTCACCTTATTGCTTCCAAACGAATCCTTCATTACATCAAAGGCTCAATTGATCACGGTCTCTTATTTACTCCACAACGTCAACCAATTCATCTTTCTGCTTACTCTGATGCTGATTGGGCTCGTTGTTTTGATTCTCGCCATTCAACCTCCGGCTGTCTTGTCTATCTTGGTTCGAACCTCATTTCTTGGTGCTCTAAAAAGCAACCTACAATTGCACGTTCTAGTGTCGAATCCGAATATAGGTCTCTTGCACATGCCAGTGCCGAATCCACTTCGTTGGGCGTACTTATTACATGAACTTGGTGTTGAGATCAAATTTCATTTTCTATTACACTGTGACAATCTGAGTACCACCTATATGTCCTCTAATCCTATTTTCTGCGCCCGAACTAAGCACATAGAGCTCGACTATCACTACGTTCGAGAAAAGCTTGCTCGTGGAAGTCACCGTGTCTGCTTTATTCCCTCCAAGGATCAACCGGCTGACTTACTCACCAAACAACTTCACAAGTTTTGCCACCCTCTTCTTTCCGGCAAACTTGTCAGTCCGGGACTGCCAAGTTTGAGGGGGACTGTTAGAGAGAATTAATCTCCTCCCCAAATCATGTCCAGCATTAAAGCAACTAAATCATCTCCTTCACACACTCCTATCAAATAGTTTGTTTGAATTTTGAATTAGCTAAGACTATGCTTCAGTTTTGATATGATAGTAAATAGCATTCATTATATAATTACTCAATTGTCATGTAAACATATGCTATTTATATGTACAATTGTAAATAAATGCAGAATAAGAAAACCAATTTCTACACCCCTGTAAATCTTATTTGAAAATATTAGGTTCCATTGGAAGTCAAAGTTACTATTGAGTTGCTCTAAGAAGAGACTTCTCACTCGAGAAAAAGTGGCATTTGTCTTTGCAATAGATGTGTTTTGTGTTGTGAAAAATCTATATTTCACACATCCATTAACTATCATTGTACATAGCTCATTGTTGGAACCATATTTTTTAATTCTTGGGATTTAGACTTCAAACCACTTCATTTTTTAAATTTTCAAGTAACATGAGAGCTTCTTCTTGTTTCTTTGCTAGAATCTCCTTTGTGAGTGCACCTTCATGTCTTAATATGGTGTACTTAAAGAGAGAAGCTTAATGAATTTTTAAAGATATTGTTGGGAAAGAATTACGGAACGTTTTTCCCAAACCAGAAAGTCCTGCGAGAGAACCGAACAAAAACACACAAACAAAAAAATGCCAACACAATCGCAGACAGAGATTTTTACGTGAAAAATTCTTGCGGAAAAAACCGTCGGATGATTAGAGTCCAACCCTGAAAAACATCCACTAATGGAATAAAGAGAATATACTCTCTACAAGCTCCTCCCGATCCAAACGGATCACCACAACTACTGGAACAGAAAATAGATTACACTACGAAAAAGAAGATAATGAGAAATTACCCCAAATTGATCTCCTTCTCCAAAACGACTTTCAATCCTTCTTTCTCCTTCCCAAAGTTCATAAGCACTCTTGTCTCATTTTTCTCTCTTGTTGCATGAGATTAGGGTTAGGAAAAACCTAATATATATACCCATAATCGTGTAGCTAAACCTGGACCGTAGGATACGATCCAACAATGTATAAAATACCCCAAATTTTACTTCATCCTGCCAACACCGAACTCGGACCGAACTCCTTGAGTCGGTATTTGCGAATAAAAATAAACAACAACAAACAGAAGCTCCGGGACTGAGTTCGAAGCAAATTTGACCTACGGAACCGAGTTCGATCCGAATTCGGATGTTCCCTAGGCAGCAGCTCCTCTTATGGATCCCAAGCTTCTTCGACCTCCTGAATGGCCCTTGTCGCCTCCCCGAGCTTCTCCGACACACGGATGACACTCGTCGTACTCCAGGATGTTCTCCACATAGGTTGGGAACACCACCCACTCCAATAAATCTCTTCCTTCACAACTATGTGGAGGGGGTCGTCATCCAGACGACCCGCCTGCAGTACTCGAACTTTTCCCTTGGAAGAACTTTTGTGAACATGTTTGCTCCGTTGTCATCTGTATGGACCTTCTCAAGCGTCGCGTCATTTTTTTCAACCACATCTTGTATCCAATGATACGGAGTCTCAATGTGCTTGGATCGACTATAAAATGTCTGGTTCCTCACAAGGTGAACAACACTCTGGCTATCTCAAAGCAAAGTATAGTGCTCTTGTTTTAGCCCCACTTCTTGCAACATCTTCTTCATCTATAGAAACTCCTTGAAAGCTTCCGTCACCGTAATGTACTGCCTTTGTCGTCGACAAGGCAACACATTTCTGTAACAGTGAGTGCCACGATACCGTTCTACCAACAAACATCATTACATAATTCGAAGTCGATCACCCCGTGTCTATATCTCCATCCATATCAAAGTAAGTATACCCAACCAGCTTCGACTTGTCACCACCAAAAGAAAGTCTCCAATCGGCATTTCTCTGAAGGTACCATAGAATCTACTTAACCGCGCTCCAATATACCCTTCTAGGATTGGAAAGATTCCTACTAACTGTGTCAAGTGCATGAGCGATGTCTGGATACACACCATACCATACATGAGGCTTTCCATAGTTGAAGCATATGGAACCCACTCCATATCTTCATTCTCGTACTCGGTAGATGGACACTGCTCCTCAGTAAACTTAAATTGAGCTACAAGGGGGTTATTCATTTTCTTTGACCCGTCCATCCTAAAATAGTGAAGTATCCAGTGAATGTACTTCTCTGGGGACAAGTAGCAACTTGGACTCTCTCTCTCGACTGATCTCCATCCTAAGAATAGTCCTCGTTATGCCCAAAATCCTTTATAGAGAAGGCCAAGCCCAACTGGTGCTTCAACTCCGCTATCCTAGTGGCATTCTGACCCACCAGTAGTATATCATCAACATAGAGCAGATGAAATCATCCTCGATAAAGTACCTCACAGATACACAGTGGTCCGACGTCCTCTATGCATAACCATGCTCACCATAAACGACTTGAACTTCCTGTATCACTACCTCGGAGCCTGCTTCAGACCATACAAGCTTTTTCTCAATCGACAGACCAAGTGTGACTTGTCCTTCTCATAGAATCTCTCTGGCTGCTCCATGTACAACTCCTCCTCAAGATCACCATAGAGGAATATTACCTTCATGTCCATCTGCTCTACCTCCAAGTCGAAACTGGCTGCCAATGCTATCACTAACCGAATAGATGACTGTTTAACGACTAGCAAAAAGATTTGATCATAATCTACGCTCTTCCACATATCGTAGCCTTTAACTACTAGCCTCGTTTTGTATCGAGGACGACCAGCATCATCTGTCTGCTTCACTCTGAACACACATCGATTTTTCAAAGCCTTCTTGCCCTTTGGAAACGACACCAGATTATACATGGAGTTGTCCTATAAGGAACTCATCTCCTCCTGCATAGCCTCCATTCACTCTTACCTTTGTTCGTCGTATATAGCCTCTACAAAACTTTCGAGCGCTCCCCTATCAGTTAGTAGCATATACTCATCTGGTAAGTATCTCGTAGATGGTCGACGCTCTCTGTCACTCTTCCTCAATGGAACCACTGGTGTTGGCTGTATATCAATAGTCTCCTTCCTTTCAGGAACTACCCCCCAGCATGCTCATTCTCCTGAGGGTTACCCTGACCACCATCAGCAGGCTGATGATCAAGGTTGGGAGCAACTCCATGTACTGGCTCCCCATAACTGGATCCTCTACGATGTCCCCTGGGAACTGCTCAAAGCGAAATGACTCTAACTCAGGCAATTCCTCAGCCTCAAAAGGCATCTCAGAATCCTGAGTGTTGGTCATAGTCTGATCCTTGACGAATACCACGTCCTTGCTTTTGTAGAGTTTTCTTTCCACGTGGTCGTAGAGTCTATAGCCAAACTCATCCCAACCGTAGCCAACAAAGATGCACTGCCTCATCTTCGGCTCAAGTTTGGACCTCTCGTCCTTCGGTACATGCACGAAGGCCTTACACCCAAACACTTGCAGGTGATTGTATGACAGCTCTTTGTCGTACCATACTTTGTCAAGCACATCACTTGCAAAGGAGTACTAGAAGATAAATTAATAGTATAAGCAGCAGTGTAAAGAGCATCATCCCAATAACTGTCTGATAAGTTTGCCTCTAATAACAAATGTCGTACCCTCTCCATCAGTATCATGTTCATTCGCTCTCCTACATCATTGTGCTAAAGTATCTTGGGTGGAGTCTTCTGGTGCCGTAACGCTTGCTCTCTGCAATAAACATCAAAGGGACCAATGTACTTGCCGTTATTGTCTGACCGAACATATAGCAGCTTCTTGTCCGTCTTCCATTCAACGGAGGCATGAAACTCTTTGAAAGTGGACAGCACCTGATCCTTGGTCTTTAAGGCATAGACCCAAACCTTCCTGGAATAGTCATCAATAAACGTCACAAAATAAGAAACACCACCAACAGATTTTACCTTCATAGGACATCCGAGTGAATCAACTCGAGCAACGTCGGCTTCCTTGAACTTGGGTGACTTTGGAAAGACATCATATTTTACTTTTTCGCCAAACAGTGTGTGCACTTCTCCAATTTTGTAGACTTAAACCCTAGAATCACCTTCATGTTCACCAAGTAGCTCATCCCCTTCTCACTGATATGGTTGAGTCGTCAGTGCCACAACTCGGTAGATTACTGACTGCATTCTCCTATTGTGCCCCTTGTGCATGTCACGCCCCGATCCCGGGTAGCCAGTGGACATGATGTCGTACAAGTCTAGATGCACTTGTACAAGGCAAAACCATTATAGTTTCCGGTATTTCTCAGAAAACAACGACAACACAACAAAACCAAGCAGATAAATTGAAGTCACAACAAGATATAAAAAAATGTATCTCTTTATTGATAATTGTAATCGATTACAAGGATTGCAGCTGAATACAGAGTTCACAACAGATTACAAGACTCTTGAATAGCCAACTAAATATATACTTGCCATTAGGATTACAACTGAACATGCCAACTTTGCTTATAATGAACTTGCCGATTTGGTTTACAATCTCACTGGTACAACTGAGTTACATTATTCTATACATCATGTCCCGTATAGTAGAAGACATCATCTTGCAAGAAGAGCTTCTGCGCACCCATCCGATTTATCGATGTCAAGCATTAATCAAACGACTTCCTCCATACACGAGCTCCTGAAATATTGTCCACAATGTGGGTCAGAACATCATCTATGTACTGGCGAGCGGTGCTGGCCAAACTCACCTAAGAAGACAATACTAAGTAATCATGTTATAGAATATTATTAAGAGTGGTCTTTCTCGTTGCCTTAGGGTCAATTAGCAGTTCATATCCAACAGAAGTAAAGCATGCATCTTCTATATAGACAGCATAATGTAAAGCATATATGATATCACTCTTTGGTGATTTCTTACCCACGGTCGTGTAGCCATTCATATACATTTATAATACTTACTCTGCCAGCACAAGACTTTGTTAGGAACAATATCATATTTATCATATTGTCATCGTTCATGTGAATCTTACCAACAGCCAACATCCTTTTCTGCAATTGAGTAAAATTTACTCTGTCCGTATAAGACATCATTAGCACTGGACCTATCTATATGAAGGTTACTAGCGACACGTCATCTTGGACCGTCTTTCTGGTATAACGGTGCCCCTGGAAGTGCGGATAGCAGCCCTACTGAAGGTCCTGCATACTGTGCCTACTACTTCAGCACGAGCTTTCCCCTAGGACGAATCAGTTTTCGAGGCCTCGGAATACCATTCGAGGAACCACCTTGTCAATAAATTGTCCATGACCATGCAAGTATATGCAACTTATCTATGAAGAAACATATAATGCATGATAAAAAAAACTAAGTAAATAAGCTATCATTCTCAATAAGCCATCTTTCTCATTCGTATTGCCTCATATGCCTTGAGTCGAGCTCACAATTTCCAACTACCCAATCTAGGGTCTTAGTGTAAACAACATTCTACATCGGCGACAAGATAATAGAATGTTGATTACTCAATCTCTTTCCCATATCTTTGGTACCATACGTTCATCGGTCATCATTCAAGCATACACGTTGCCCAATTCTTAAGACTTAGCATCTGTGTACCAGCTATTCATCGAGCTGAGGCTCGATATACTCACTGCCCAAGTATTTAGGACTTTTCCTTCACATGTCATGTATTTTATTACAAAGCACGCAAACATAACATTCATTGAAATTATTCGAAACACACAGTCCTTAAAATGATTCGCAACAGCTTTCGGTTTATGTGATTAATTATCTTTCCAGATTCCATGCAAGATAACATTTAGCAACTCAACAAGCAAACATAGCATACTAATCATTTTAATTAAGCGTGAAGCTAAAGGATCTTCGAAGAGTTCAACACTGCTGACATTTATAATACGATAGCCACCACGATCGCATAGCCATCCAAGCGATCCTTCGCATAATCCCAAGTCCAACAAGGCTTCGTCGAACTAACCTGCCATCAATATGCACCAAGCGGGTCGGGGCACTACAACATATACCACTCAAAAAAAGTTTCGTCCTCGAAACTTAAACAAAATTCATCCCCACAACTTCAACTGAATTTATGGAACTTCACATTGATCAACTTGCATGATTTAACATTTATCTGTAATATCTCGATTGATACCAAATGATGTAACATCTCGCCACAGCATCACAATTTGATTCAAAATAGTTTACCATCCTTGTTCTTTTCTCTAACACTCATGCAATTCTTAGCATATGATAATCCTCTTCCGTGACTTCGTTTGAATTCAGCAAACCACTTAGTTGGAATCATACAAATTTTAGACATCCCAAAAATACGTGCATTTCAACCAAGTTCAGTGATAGAGAAAACGAACGAGCTACAAGTATACTCATTCTCAAATGTCAGCAATTCTTTTTGAGCATCTTGTATAGTTCCAACTTATTACTTATTCAATCTCCCAACCGACTAACAACACAAGGATTGTTACAAATTCCAATTTGAGTAATTTTCCCACAACCGATCCAAACTTTCCCAAAGCATTCCGACTTATGAATCCAGAGTTCCCTTTCAAAATATGTCATTCATACCATCAAATTGATAAAGCCAATAGCCATATTTTATTCCAACACCACAATTCTTATTGATCAAATCATGTACTCATCACCGTTCGCATCCATACACTTATTTGTTATAAGCCCAGTTCCCGATTTTTTTTAACTTCTATGATCATAGGAGTCGTGACTAAGCCCATAGGTGAGTTAGGACCATCTTATGGTCATATGGCTTCTAGAGAGGTTCTATTAGCATTGTAAGCTATTTCATATTTTCCACAAATTTTTGGGAAATTTTAGGTATTTATTTATTAATGTTTATATATTTTAAAAGCTTCTATGATTTTATTATAGGGCCAATTAGGGTTATTTTCTGACCTATTATTTGGGTTCTAGGTAGTAAGAAATATTTTCTATATTTTTTTAGAATTTTTATGGAATTTTTAGGACTTTATTTGGAATTATTTGGATTTAATTTGATTTTTAAACAATTTCCTGAATTTTATTTACACAGTCATTGCCCAGTCAACGCTGCAGTCCCACATGTCAGCCGTACAGCGCTGACCAGGCGGGCCCATGTGTCAGAGCCACAGGCGCTCAGCTCTTATTAGGAAATTTCCTAATATAGAGTCGGCCTTAGCCGACCCTATCCCTAATCGGCTGGCCATCTGGCCGTTGATATTTGGGCGGGGCCGAGGGGATGGTGACATGTGGCAGCTCGAGCCACCGCCTCCCCTTAGCCGCGGCTATATATATATATATATATATATATATATATATATATATATTCTCGTAAGCAGAAACCTTATTTTTCCCTTGTTGTTTTGAGAGTATTTGTTATTTTGAGATCCCCGACTTCCTAAGGCGATTGCGGAGAGCCCCGACCTCGGATTCGCGTGCCATTTTTTACTGGATTCGTCTTGAGGTAAATTAGAATATATATTTTTATTTTTGAGTATTTTGCTTTTAAATTTCTGGGAAATTATTTTAGTGTTGCTTGTCCAAAACTTGACACGTTGTACGGTTTCGAGATCCCGAGAGATCCCGAACTCCGATTCGTGATTCGTTTGAAGTTTTGGAAAGCTAGCACGACGATCTTTAACATATATTTTTTTCCAAAATTTCAGAGGTTTGTTTTCTATTTTATTAATTAAGTTAAACTCAGATTTGATCGATAAATTACCATTTTGGTCACGGTTAGCCATAACGGCGATATCTTCTGACCAAAGTGTGATTTTGTGGCACGGTCGATTCCGGTGCACTCGTGGTGCTAAAATCTATAAAGATGCACTTTCAAAATCTCAAGTTCATGATGTTTGACTAGATAGTCAACGCCACGTCTCGATTTGCGTGCCAATATTTCCAAAATTACAAATATGACTTTTTATGGCCAAACTTCCTCGTTTAGACTATATTTATATTATTATTAGGTTAAATTCGATTTTTAAGTGATTTTTTCCAGAATTAAGTACTATTAGATAAGTTAAACCATTAGCCACTTATTCCATGATTTTAGAATTAGAATATTAAAATTGACTTGTGGTTTTCGTGCACGGATCGTGGTACGATATACGATATGGGTTGATAGCTTCTAGATCGGCGTTCCACTCATCCTCTGCTTGTGACTATGGTTTGTTCAAGGGTTCAGGCAAGTACATTATTGTATTATGTTTTGGTACATTATAATACTTTCTTTATCGTTTCCTTGTTTGATATTCCATTGAGACACGATGGTGACACGGTAGGATTATTGTATCCTTCTTATTGTATCATTGACCGTTATTAATTGTTAATAAGTCGGGAGGAAAAATACTTGGTAAGTACGTGAACAAACCCAAATACCGTTACCGAATGATAGCTAAGTCATATACCTCATGTATGAGTTAGCCGTACCAATTACCGAATGACAGCCATCTATGATATACCGTATTAGCCCAGCCGTTCACGCATTAAAAGGTATTTCACACACACAGTCGTTTCCTTTGTTCATGATGTCACGACCCGGTCCCAATTTCTTGGGTCGAATCGGATCATGCCCAGCCTGCACCGTTGTTGAGACGGCGGCAGTAAGCTGTATCAAGCAGTGAAACACATGCAGATAAAATTCTAACAAAATATAAAAAACATTTTATTCAATTTGAAAAGCCTGAAATACAACAAACATTAATTCAGCATTCAATTATTACACTTGTTTCCAAAAGAAAATAAATATTAATCCAGCTCTTAAGATTCTGGGGTTCCAAGTTCTGCGGGTCCAGAGTTAGACATCAGATCCTTGACGACGCAATCACCTAAAAATGTTGGTCTCCAGTCAGGAGGGAGCAAAGTACAATTCATGATAATCCAACAATTGAAATAATAATAGAGTTATGCACTTTTAAACAATTTGAAATAAATAGTTTTCCAGCAGTTAAAACATTGTGATGTGAATAGGCAATGAATATGACCGGATTGGGTTGTACAGTTGTATCCTATTGATACGATATGGCTTATTCCCGTGTGTTTGAGGGGTAAGCTAACACAATCAGTATACTACTTTGGATGTGGTCATACTCATTACACTACTCCCCCAGTCCCCAACAGTCAATCAGTCAATGCTCTCAGAGAGAGTTCCGTGTTGCATCGTGGTTTAAACTTGCAATAAAACGATTACTAAATAATTGGTGAACTAACACAAAATGTACTTGCCTTGGTTTGACTGGATTTGGGATGTCTCCGGGATTGAATTCAGACTTGTCCTTGAAATCCTACAATCGAGAAGTCTGCCTTAGATTTCCAAAGTTGACATGCTAGATGTGCTAGTTACAATCTCTAAATTTGTCCTAGTCAATTTTTAATCTTTATTATACTAACACAAACAAAACTCGATTATCTAATGCGTTACATTTAATTATGATGGAAAGATCATTTTATATTTAATTTCGGAAAACTTTGTATTTATCGGTTTATTGGCAAAACTTGGTATTTTATAATTTATATAATAAACTACATTTTTCTTTAAATGAGAAGAACATGAATTTCTAAAATGTTATAATTATTTATCATTTCTAAATTTTTACGTTTCCGAACAAAATCAGAAAAATACGAACACATTACTAGCTATTACAAAATTAGCAGAAATAAATGGGCTTATGCCTTACAAACTTTTACATGAATTAAAATAAGAAGGAAAATATTAGTTAGTCCTGAATAATGTCCTGCACTTTTAAATACTGAAAATAAAACTAATAAAATAAATAAATTAAAATCTTAAGAGTCTCAGACTTTGGTCCAATCGTCAAAATAGCTAATGCTTCAATGTCCGGGTAAAACCGGTTTCGTTTGCATTTCGCTAAGGGCCCATTGACCGATATGGTTGTCGCCCAAAATCTATTTTATAAAATATTTCCGAAAATTGAAATCCTTTTATATAAATTTTTTATAAAAATTTGGACATCACCTCCTCTATATTTGGGATAACCCAAAACTGGAAAAGTGTCAACGCCCAAAGTACTTTCAATACAAAAATATTCCCAACACTAAAATCTCATTTATCAAGCCCACGAATAATATCCAAAATTACATAACTTCCGAACCGTAATATTCGGAAAACCCGAAATACTCTCGGAACCCAAAGAAAACCACAGAAACAAGCTAAGGAAATGTCACAGAGACATTTCCGAAAACCTTCTCGGAAATTCCGAAACAATCACAGAACCAACAAACAATCCAAATTAAGCCACAAATTTAAACCGAGAAAAATCACAGAGCTATTCCGAAACTAACTCGGAAATTCCCGAGAAGCCGACAGAACGTTTCCGAAAGATCTCGGAAAGTCCGAAAATGCTCTGTCTAAGAATTACCGATTTTTCGGAAAAATCGGGGACCAAATCTCATCATAGACTATGGAAACAGGGCAACGGAATTATACCTTGGGTTGCTCGGCTAGAGCTCTCAGATGATAATAATAGATAAAAAGAAACACGTAGACAGTGGATCGGCTCGGGACAGCGCCTCGCCGGGGTACGGCTGCGCTGGACAGCGGGATCCGGGCACGAAAAAGCACGGACAGCAGGTCGGAAAATCTGCGGGACATGCTGGAGCGCTCGAGGAGCGGCGCTAGCGCGGGCTACTGGCCGGAAAGGGGCCGGGACAGCAGCGGCGAGGGGTGCCGGAGGGACCGAGAGGGGCGGGGCCGGCTGGTGGATGCCGAGGAGCGCTCGGGGCGGCGGCCGAGCGGGATCGGGGCAAAGGGGACGCGGCTAGGGCACAGCCGCGGGGGCGCTGCGGTGCGGAGTGGGGTCAGGATCCGGCCGGCGTGGCAGGCCCAGGGGCGCGGGTCCGGCAGGGAGAGGCCGGGGAAGCGGCGCCGAAGGGGTGCGGCCTCGGGAGGGTGGCGCCGAACTCGGGGTCGGCCTGGGCGCGGGTGGTTCGGCGCCGGAGATCGCCGGGAGGGGCGCGGTCGGGGTCGGGTTCGCCGGAAATTTGGGCTAGGGCACGGTTAGGGATTTGATTTGGGAAAGAAATGGAGTGAGTGCTGGAGAGGGGTGAAGAGAGGGGTTTTATAGGGAGTAAGAGAGGAGTTATGGAAGAAGAGGGGGTGCTCCGTCGGCGGGGAGGCGAGGGGTCGACCGGTTGTCCGTTGGGAAGGGAAGGAATGAAGGGTTTTAGTAAAGTTAAGTAAATGAGAATGAGAGTTATGAGATTTTAATAAGGAATTAATATTCCTTTCTTATGCTGGTGACTGAGAAAGAGAGAGAGCATAAGAGTACGAGTTTTCAAAAAATTTGTTTTATAGGAAAAAATTAAATGAGTATTAATATTCCTTTCTTATGCTGGTATATTTATAATTATATAAATATACCAACAGATTTGTTTCGGGAAAACCGATTTTTGAGTTTTCCGAAACGGATTCAAGATGGGTTCGGGACTCGGGAACGGGTTCGGGTCTGGGTCCAGGAATTTATATATTTTTTTTGAAAAATAATAATTTTTAATCTAACTAAAATAAATAATAAACACAATATTTAATTAATAAAGATTACGGGTTTGACCAAACAATAAAATTCCAGAAATAATAATAATAAACAATTTTTCTAAATTGACAATTAATAATAATTTAGTAAATAAATTATTTAAATAAAACTAAAATTTACGGGTTTCACACATGATCTTAGTTCAGTTCTTTATCTTCATGTTCCTTTTCTATCAGTTACTCGTTCATGATTATTACTTTCTATGTCTAGTTCATGTCTTGCTAGTTCTTTATACGTTCTTTACCGTTACTATTTCTCATTGTTTCTAACTTATTTTGTGCTAACAACATTAAATGCAATATGGTTATACTCTGCTCCTTTCCTGACTGGGTCGTTGATATAGGTGACGATGACATGCTTTCTACTTTTGCGTTGTGGACCATACTGGGGGAGATAGAGATCTTGAAGGCCAAACCTAGAGACTAGTTAGATAGTTAGATTTTGTGAGACATTGTATTTGGTTAAATATAAATCTTGTAAATTTGTAATTGATTTAGAAATGTGAATGAGCAATAAAGTTATATTTTATGTGGTTTTGAGCATTGTGGCTAGACAGCGTACTACCGTCGATATCGCGGCGTAGGCTGGACTTGTACACGCATTCGCATCCCGAAAAGCGGGTGCGGGTCGTGACATTTGTAACTTGTAATTTCCCGATTATGATCCATCTTCCAATTTTTACCATCATTCTACTCTAGTAAAATTTCTCGCTGCACTCAAACATTTTCTCGTATTGATTAAGCCAACATATTATCATCTCGCAAAAGCAACTCTCATTTCCAGCAACATTAATCTCTAGGGTCATTTCCAAAATTGCATTCACTCTCGTCGGTCTCGACTTCATGCACTAGTCCATCCCATGTTACACTTTTCCCTCAATTTTGATCTGATTATCCATCAATAAAATTCGACTGTCTCGAGGCAACTACCATCAATTTGCACATCCCAATATGATTCAACCAACCAATTAAATCCAACCAGCACCTAACAAATTCTGACATTCCAAATAAAGGAATCCAAGTTCCTAAAACCAACATGATCCGTCATTTCATCCAACGTCATAACATCGACCAATCTTCAATTCCATTCTGAAGTTTACTTCACGACATATATCATTCATTCCGACTATACCCACGCAACATCAATAGGGACATCCTAAGGGTCTCCAATAGTTAACTTAGCCTTAGGTCAAGTCTCTACGGTTAGCTATTCTAAGCTAAACCAGACATTTAGCTAACTCATCAGAGATGAATAGCTATTAGGGACATACATATCTCTTATCTTAGAGGCAACCAACACTTATCATAAGGACACCATCTTATCTTAGGGACAATCTATGATCCGACCAATTTAAGGAACATAGGACACCACCCCAATCTTATGAACTTATTTCAAACCGATCAACTGAAATAACATAGCCAACCAATCCGAAACCTAGGCAACCAACCGACACTTTAGGGTCAAGTCTATCTATCCGTACTCATCCTCGATATATACCCAACGAAGTTATTCTAGACTTACCCACAACCGACAAAAATCTATCCAACAATTCTTATAGATCAACACTACAAGAAAAATGACTTTTGCTGACGATTTTTTCCCGTCACCAAAGGGTTTAGTTGACGGTTTCCCTTCCGTCAGCTAGACCAGTGTCAGCAAAAGTCTCCACTTTAGTTGACAGTTACCGGAGTGACTTTTGTTGACGGTTTTTAGCCGTCAACTAAAGTGACTTTAGTTGACGAATTTTAGCCGTCAACTAAACCCAGTTTTTTGACCGTCAATATAGGTGCATACTTTTCCTGACTGTGGCCTAGCTGACGGTTAGTGACTGTCAATATAGATTATTTTTAACAAAAAATATATATTAATATATTATATATATTATATATATGCTTCTATTTACTAGTTAACAAACACACATAATATATCTATAATACACAATTTTTATATTAACAAAAAAATGTGTTCGTACACCACAAATGTTCGTACACCACAAACATCCAACGACATATCAAAATAACCAAAATATATTTTACAATATCCTAAATATCCTTGAAATAATCAAACAGCTTCTCTTAACCATCATAATTCTTCTTAGTGTATAACAATATGAACTTGAGATCGTCTACCGTATGATGATGATGGCCATCTATAAATAATGTAAACATATCACTGTAAGGTAAAAGAACATTCTTGAAAATTAAAACATAAGAAAATCAACTTAAAAGCATATATATATATATATATATATATATATATATATATATATATATATATATGGGCATAAATTAATTGTTAAGAAGGTCAGGAAAGATGGGCCAGGCAAGAAGGTTAACATAAATTCTAGGTGGACTTCCATATGTGATATTACCTCATCTGTCACTCTTGCCCGAGCTTTTCTCTGTCTCTCTACAGTTTTAGTGAGCACTTCGATGAGGCGCTTCTTGACTTCACCAGTCAGCATGCGTCCTGCACCATATTCCTAAACAAGGGAATGCAAGCAATAGTATGGTAAATCAGGAATCCTCGACTGCATTCCAGTATTACTCTAAGGATTTTCTTTTTAAGTCGAAACAGAAAGATAAAAAGTGAGAAATCATTGTACAAACCTTTCTTATGTGTTTGAGTTCATCATCATCCTCAAGAAAGAAACCAAGATACTTGACAGGGATATCCACCTACCAAAATCCTTATGTTCCAAACATAAGTCCAATTGCAATATAAGTTAAATGTCATTATTCTTGCAAGCGAGTTGACTTTGTACTAAGGTACAGATATAAAAGTTAGAGAGTATTGGCACTTAGTACAATGGAAGTCTTTTTTAAAACATATATGATGAGTAAATATATAACTATTCACAAACTCAAACAAGGATTTTACTTTATTTTGCCAACAAGATTGTAACCCACATTGAACCACAAGATCCATTTTAAATTGCTAAAACAAATTTGGACATCCAAATTTAATGAGTTAGGACTAAAGAAGACAAGTCTAACTTTACAAATCTGCTTATTCAGCAGCAAATTGTATATCTACCGACATTATGTTTTTGAATTTGTTCCATAAAACAGACAAACAAATGATATATCCGCACCTCTAGGTTGGCCCCATATATCCTGTGCTTCTCTATAGTATCTTGTCCACCAGAGAAAGCATACCTATTCACCTACAAAGAACCAGGCATAGCAGTTCAGCAAAAATTTGCATAAATCGAGAATACCCATGTACAAAAAAGATGCAAGCAAGAGTATGTCTGTGAATGCAAAACTAAAAATATCCTTGAAATAATCAAACAGCTTCTCTTAACCATCATAATTCTTCTTAGTGTATAACGATATGAACTTGAGATCGTCTACCGTATGATGATGATGGCCATCTATAAATAATGTAAACATATCACTGTAAGGTAAAGAACATTCTTGAAAATTAAAACATAAGAAAATCAACTTAAAAGCATATATATATATATATATATATATATATATATATATATATATATGGGCATAAATTAATTGTTAAGAAGGTCAGGAAAGATGGGCCAGGCAAGAAGGTTAACATAAATTCTAGGTGGACTTCCATATGTGATATTACCTCATCTGTCACTCTTGCCCGAGCTTTTCTCTGTCTCTCTACAGTTTTAGTGAGCACTTCGATGAGGCGCTTCTTGACTTCACCAGTCAGCATGCGTCCTGCACCATATTCCTAAACAAGGGAATGCAAGCAATAGTATGGTAAATCAGGAATCCTCGACTGCATTCCAGTATTACTCTAAGGATTTTCTTTTTAAGTCAAAACAGAAAGATAAAAAGTGAGAAATCATTGTACATACCTTTCTTATGTGTTTGAGTTCATCATCATCCTCAAGAAAGAAACCAAGATACTTGACAGGGATATCCACCTACCAAAATCCATATGTTCCAAACATAAGTCCAATTGCAATATAAGTTAAATGTCATTATTCTTGCAAGCGAGTTGACTTTGTACTAAGGTACAGATATAAAAGTTAGAGAGTATTGGCACTTAGTACAATGGAAGTCTTTTTTAAAACATATATGTTGAGTAAATATATAACTATTCACAAACTCAAACAAGGATTTTACTTTATCTTGCCAACAAGATTGTAACACACATTGAACCACAAGATCCATTTTAAATTGCTAAAACAAATTTGGACATCCAAATTTAATGAGTTAGGACTAAAGAAGACAAGTCTAACTTTACAAATCTGCTTATTCAGCAGCAAATTGTATATCTACCGACATTATGTTTTTGAATTTGTTCCATAAAACAGACAAACAAATGATATAATCCGCACCTCTAGGTTGGCCCCATATATCCTGTGCTTCTCTATAGTATCTTGTCCACCAGAGAAAGCATACCTATTCACCTACAAAGAACAAGGCATAGCAGTTCAGCAAAAATTTGCATAAATCGAGAATACCCATGTACAAAAAAGATGCAAGCAAGAGTATGTCTGTGAATGCAAAACTAAAAAAATCTCACTACTTTCATGTGATTTTACTTGTTATTAGTATACCCATTCTGCAATATTAAAAATGCTTAATGGCATCCCTCTCTATGATATCTATACATCGTACTTTTGTGCTATATTTATGCAATACTCTTGTGCTATATTTATGCAGGACATGATATCCTTGGTTACATAGATATGTAATGCGTAAAAGTAACTGTACTTTATTTAGAAGCATATGAGGTTATGGATAAGGTCATGATTTCCAATTGGAACATGCACTTATGCAAATCGAAATGATTGCAGAAAGATGACAATCAGTTTGGCATCAACTAGAGTGTCGCAAACCATGGAGTCCAATACAGTAAAGCCAACTAGTGCGCAACCTACTGATGGCACCAAAAGTATTTCCGAAATCTGGATCATGCTGATAAGAATAGTCCTATTACATATTACCTAGATAACACCAAATCGGCAATAGAATGAATATTTGCTATTAGTTCCCTAGACCAATCAAAGAACATGACATAAATCAGCATAAAATAATAATGAGGCATGACCTTATTACAAATCACATCCATGTAAAAATCCTGAGATTGCTGAGTTATCTGGGAGTCACAATGCCTACTAATAGGACTCGAGCTAGTGACTTCCAGAGTCCAAATACAGACCAAATAAGTAACACAAGCATAAGTGGAGTCACAATACTACTAGTAGGACTAGGGCTAGTGACTTCCAGAGTCCAGATACAGAAAAAAAAATAAGTAACACAAGCATTTCTACACCATTTCTTCCATTTTGCCATATATTACCTTTTCCACTGATTTCGACACCATTTCTTCCAAAAAAGAAATCACCAGAGGCACCAACATTTCTCTCTTTGATTGCAACCTCGTTGTCCTTGTAGAAATTGTATGATACAAGTATATCATTCAGAAAATATAAGGTAAACAGTAAACCCTTGCTTACATGAGGTGGTCATAAGGGGAAGAAGAAGGGAAAGCTCTAGCTTCTTTAACAGAACACATCATGTATATCCTTAACTCATGACATTTGTCTTTTTCCACATTCTTCCCATTGTCCAGACAAATAAGTTTCGTGTTCTGGAATAAGGTAATTATTTGAAATGTTAGTTCATCTACATAGATCTTGCAAAAATTGAGAGGTATTTGATATGTTCTTGTTTGACTCAGTATTCATTGTCAAAGACAATTTCATTCTGATAATTCTGGATAGTCTGTAGGCAAATTTTGTTTGCTCGATCACTATCTGAACAAAAAAAATATTCAGATTTTGTTTATTATTTGGAGTCAATGCTTTCATGATCGGATAGGATTTCCTAGAATGTAGGTGGTCTGGAATGGAATTTTTTTCAAAAGAATATGGAAGAATATGGACGATTCATATTTATGTTATATCATGCATATTTGAGGTATAAAACATCAAACCAAGTAGGTTAGTACACTATATCAGGAAACATACTCAATTTCTCCAAAATGTCATTCAAACTTCTATCAATATATAAGATTCAGCTGAGATCAATATGTATCAGCCACATCGTATCGATTTTGGGGCTTATTATTATCCTATACTAAGTCGCTATTGCTACCGACCAATACTACTACCAACCAATACTGAGACTCTTTTCTGGTCAATTCAACAAAGAAAAAGAAACAAAGAGAAATACGAAAAACAGTTTCAACATGATGATTTGATGTGTCAAAGATCTACATGACACATTGTAACCATTCCTTTGTCAAAGTTGTATATTCATAGATTCACAACATCCATCAATCTCCATATTATACCCTTCTAAACTAACAAGACAACAAATACTACATATTATGCCTAAATTTATGAATCCGATGCAACAACGGGTTTTCTACTCATCAGTAAACAACAGATTCTGTAAATCCATTCTTTTATGTGTTCACACGGTTTCATCTATCAACTATAAATTAGAAGTTTTTTCCTTTGTGAATCTGATGTCAAATGCAGTGATGTCAAATGAGGCTATGACAACAAGTATAAAAGCTGGAATTTTTCACTACAAACTAGGTGGTTACTTGGTGATTATGTTGACCTTGCAGTTGCAATTTTGTTCATGCAATTTAATTGCAACCTCCTAAGAGTCTGCTAGACAATGAAAACATTTACACAAAGAGGTAAGATGAAAAAATTGCTAGAGGAAATCACATCATCTTCATTGGGAACAACCATTTAAGTACTGCTAAAAGTTTCTAGGAATTAATCAATACTGCAAGTAGGACTATTGAAGCTGACAGGTTATACACAATGTTTCTTGCAATGAATGACACCAGAGCTATGCTAGTTAATCTATGTTATCTAGTTATAATGATTTTACATACTTAGGAGGTCAATATTTTCAGAAGGTTTTGACTTGTGAACCTCATTTGCTTTGATTGATTTGTTCCAACAGTGCAATATAGAACACAAGGAACAAAGGGGTTTTTGTTTCTAATCTACAACTATCTAATATTTGAATGTGGATGCAGTCCAAGAATGATTAGCAATAATCAGATGAGGTGTTTCTAGTCTAATCCTATGTCCCTTACTCGATCCCATAAAACCACTACCCCTTTTTCTATGGCAGGTTGAGGTGGTACATGACAAACCCTTGGTTCGTGTGCACTTTACTCGATCCACTTGTCAAAGGTTAAGGGGCAAGCACTTTACTCGATCACTCATCATAGCATTGCCACAAGTAAGTTTTACTCGTTTTGACATTTACATCGTAGCATTGCAACCATGTAAGACCCCGAGTTCTTCTCCTACCACCTATTCACATGAAAAGAGAATAAATCAGGATATACCAGTTTTTCCAACATAACATAAGACATTGCAGCATTCTAGAGCCATTTGTATTCCCACCCCCTCAAGAACCCTTTGAGTCAAACCATGACACAAATCTACTTTCTTCACACATTCGAGGGTTCAAGAAGCATCTACACATTTAGATGAAAACAAAATTAGTCCCAATCCATATTCAGAACTTGACATATATTTGAAAACGGGAATGAGAGATGGTTACTTTAACATGTCGTATCTGGCCTTAGTCTCCTCTCGTCTGGCCACATCGTCCTCCGAAACCCTAACGTTGTCCCCTTCGAAGGCCATCTCCTTCACCTTCGTGTCCTTCGCTAGCACGGTATTCCATGACCTTGATCCAGTGATGGAGGGCGACAATCTGGATGAGCAATACAACTCCCTCTCCAATCACCTCCGGAACCCCTCGCGTAGCCACCGCTTCTCCTCGTTCATCCACCGCTTCTCCTCGTGCTCCCATAAAGAGGAAGAGGAGAAGCATGAAAGATGGAGGATTTGGGAGGAGTAAATCTAGAGTTAGGGTTAGGGTTTTGGCTGATTTGAGAAGGAGAGGAAGCTCGGGATAGAGAGAGAGTTAGAGATGAAAATTGTGGGAGAGGGAAATGGCAAAAAAAAAAAATTGTGAAGGTAGGGTTAGAGAATTGGCTATGTTTTTTTTCTTTAGAAGAGAGGAGCAACAAAATTCTGGAGTACGGAAATAAGGATTTTAGGAGGGAAAAATTAAATATTTCAGGAAAAGGAAAATAATGTTAGAGAAGAAGTGAACCTCTCCCCCGACCACGGCGGCGAGAGTCGACTCGTCCTCTAGGACCGCCAGAATTGAAGCCCCCTCGACGTAGGCTCCCTTCCGGCTATCCTTGACCTCCTTCGTCGTCCCAATCACATCCTTCATCCTGTCCACCAAAAATCCTAGAGAACAGAAAAATCGTAATTTAGGATCGGTGCAATAAAATTGAAGAGGGGGGCTAGGAGTGGTGACCTTTCGAAATGGGCAGGGGAGGAGGTGGCTCTCATGAAAGAGGTGAGGAAGAAGAGTTTTGGTGAAAGAGGAGAGGTGAGGAAGAGAGAGAAAAATGAACTGATTAACATTGATTAGACTGACTGCGGAACCGTCAACGTAGAAGAAGTTTTAAAAAGTTTACAAAAATGCCATCCAAAATGTGCCCGACAATTTTTGTCACCTGACTTTAGTTAACGGCTTTAACCTAGCCGTCAACTAAAAGTGGTGAATTTAGTGACGATTTCTCGAAACCCGTCAACTAAAGGAGTACAATATTCTATACTTAACACAAAAGAGGGGTTTACTTGACACAAGGCCTAAACCGTCAAGTAAAATCGAATAGTTGACAGGGATTACCGACCGTCAATAAAAGACCGTCAACAAATTTTATTTTTCTTGTAGTACAATCTCGAAGCCATCATAAAATCTATAAGTCGAACATCGAAATCTCAGTTTTCATTTGCATAGACGCAGCATCACCTGCCCAATCCTTGTATTCTCATATTGTACTCAAATCGTGTCTATTCAATCGGCCAACTATTCCGAGTTATATCTGTCACTACCGCATTTTCAGAATAGGAGTATTTTTGTTATTTTACATTATTTATATAGTATGTATTTTTTATTTAATTAAATATGATGGTTGCATGTATTAGTAGACTAGCCTATTATTTGGACCCTTGATTAGTGGACCTATTTGGACTAGACATGACCACTTTGACCTATATTTTAGGTTGGACACAATTAGTCACATTTAAGTCATGTTAGGTCAAGTTTGGAGTAAGAAATAATCAAACACTTAGACTAGAAACTATCACTCCCCGACTCGCCAAATCATTTGTCATCGTCTTGACTCGAGATAAATCGATCTCACGAGTCAGGACGTGATGTCGTACATGTCTTTATTGGACTTGTACAAGACAAGGATGTGCACTTGAAACTTTTTTTGAGACGACGAGTTGAAATTAAATAGTGCAAATAGTTGAAGACGTAGAATAGGAAGAAATTTAGCTTTTCATTCATAAAACTTGCGAAGTATGTGCAAGGTCATTTTTACATTACATATGTCGTTGCGGCTACATCTTTGAAAACACAAAAGAAAACTCTCGACAAGCTGCCATGAAATAATCATTGTCGTTCCATACATTCATGCCCCTTTATACATTTGAACAAAAGCCTTCGATCTGAATTGGGCTTCAAAATAGGAGAGCTTCGGGCCGCCTCCCGTTCTTTAGCTTCAATCTAGTCTCGAGCTCCCACAGCGCGCTCATCACCTGGGGAGTTGGGGGTTAGCACACTTGCTAGTGGATGGGAGGAACCCACTCGTCTAAACCGACACTGCTTATTAAGAATTCTAGCATACGAAGTAATCTTTCTATTTAGAACTATATGATTTGCAGTTCATATCGAAGTCACATTTTAAACAGTAAACAACATAACCAATTTTAACTTATCCTACCACGACCGTGCTCCTTTCCTGCACAAAATAGACATAATACTTACCACCTGCACAAGACAATAGGTGAGTATGTAATCTACCTTATATGCAGTCATTGGTGATATCGACACCATGAAGGACGATTACGTAGCATTGCGACGTGCCCTATCAGTCCAGGTTGCGAGCCTAACTTGAGGTCTCGCAATGCCTCGCGCCGAAGCACGATTCCATAATTTCCTCCTAGGCCGATTCGGTCCCAGCGTCCTGGTACCATTTCGAGAAAAGCTTACCTTGTGCACAAGTCGTCCATGACCATGAGAATGTATGAACAGTTTAATATGTATGAAGTAAATTGTATAGCGCAGACATTATTAAACCACATAATCATTTCTACTCGTGCAAGAATTCTTTTCCCTGAAGCTGTACGTTCTGATTTAGCATCCCGTAGGCACCAAATTCTCCGAGGCGTAATATATCGCAACCAAAGTTTCTTCGTTATGTTTTGCAGAACATGAATTAATTCTATCTCTTTCCTAGAACTTTATCTTTTCTCTTTTTAGTGTGAAACTTATAAATTCGGAGTTACTTTCTCTAAGTTGATATAATTATCCCAAGTTCTTGATCTTAGTGGCAAAGCATACATCCAGTTAGCATCATCGATTTGAACCACCAACCTAGAAAGATTGCACCGAGAGTAGGAGAACGCTTCGCGACGGTCAAGCGTCAGTTACACGAACTCCTACAATGGCACGAGCATCGAATTAGAATCCTTCCTTCAATCCCTCTTTTGAAATTCCTAAGACACATTCAGAAATCGACGCAAAAGCACACTTATCAAACCCAAGCAACAATTCATTCAGAAAGCCAAGAAAACCAACAAAACTAACAGCAGACCGGTTGCGTCGCTCTCTTTAGAGTTCATTCGCCAAGACACAGTCCACTGCATCTAGGACTTATTCCAGCAGTAGTCGATCCATTAGTTGGAATGATACTCATATCATTCGTCCAAATTGATTTTATTGATGCCATGGTTTTCTTATACCAAACTCGTCGCTGAGTCAGACTAGCCATCTATGCTCCCGACCATGTCTGACTTGCCACGAACCTATTAGATAGTGCTTTGTCCCAACGGGGGCGGGGCATTACAGAAACTATCCCACATTTAAGTTAAGTGTTCATGATAACTTGAGGGGTGTTTTGGACATTTCAAAGTAGGTTTTATGGCACATTTATGACAGCCATATGGAGAGGATTCTCTCACTCTTTTCTATTTCATTTGAGCCTCCAAGAATGTAACCACCACTTTTCTAAAATGAGGATAATTTTGAACTTTTATAAAATTAATTATTTAATAATAGGTTTAAATCATGTTATTGATTTATTGGTAAATTTTGATTATTTTAATATCATTAAATTAGTATTTTGTGATTTTGTTCTTTGGCTAGTGTAACCTTAGAGCTGCTTAGCCTAGAGACTAACCATGACCATGGAGACCTAACCTATGTGATTAGATTATCTAATTATCACTTTTTAGACTAAGGGTATTTTGGTCATTTTGTGACTTTTGAATTATTTAGGATTTTGATTAATTGGTGAATTTTAGATTATTTTATAATATTTAAATTGACGTATTATGATTTTGGTCAATTTTTATATTTTAATATTTTGGGAATTTATATATTTTAATATTAATTTTGTGGGATTTGTTTAGTCGGGTTTGAGTTTCGTTTCGTTCTGACTTGTGTTAGTGACCCGGGTAGCTTAGACTCTAGACGGAACCCCAAGATTAGTTAGTCATGGCCCACAAACTCCACTAATTAAGTTAGTAAGTTTAGAAGAGGCATAAATTTAACCCTTTTGATCCCAAACTTGAACCTAACATAAAATTAACCAGGAGGACTAGTTGAGGTCTTAATGGGCTTTTTCCAAGGCCCAATAGGGTTTAATGGCAGTCACTATAGGTAGGTTAGCCTCCCTTCCTTTCATTTCATTCCATCTTGCCTCTTTTCCTTCACAAAGTGTTCTTTTCCAAATTAGAGAGCTTTTCTCTTTGATTTGATCTCCAAATCTCTTCATTTCTCCACCAAAACTTCCATCCAACCTTCTCATACTACCAAGGGAGGGTGCTAGCAAAGATTTGGAGCAAAGTGCAAGGAGGAGTGTCTATTTTGGAAGGATTTTCGTATCGGAGCCGTGTCCTTGAGAGTATCATTAGGATCCCACTCCCAATAGGTAAAACCAACCCTCTAAATTAATTTTCTATATATATTAGTTAGTTTTGAATCCATAGGATCCACCCCCATGCATGTACCCCCTTTAGATTCAAGTTTGAGGCCATTTGGAGCTCTCTTGAGGATTTTAGATATGTATTTTGTGTCCTACTTGATCGATCCCAAATTAGGACATCCCATGTGTTTGGTTTATTGCCTAATATGATTAATTGTGTGTTAAATTCAGTTTTAGAATGGTTAGAGAGTGGATTGATCTTAGTTAGGATGGTTAGAATGAGTTTTATTTGGATACCTACGTTGGTATCCAAGTATCTTGGCCTACATGTGTTTCTTTTGTCCAAAATAATCCAAATTCGTCATAATATTCATCCACGTTTTTAGTAATCATAGCAACTTAGAAATGCCATAACTTTTAGCTCAGAACTCCGATTAATCTCTCTTTTTTTTAGAAGAACCGTATCGAAGTTAGCTTTCGAAATATACATTTTATTAAGCCAAAATCATTCTAGAACTTTCTATAAAACTATTTGAGTGTCAGCTGTCCGAAAGACAAATGCATTTCGGTGTTTTCGCGATTTCGGGAGCTTTCGGACACGAAAATGCGATCCGTTTAAAGTTTCAGAAAGCTAACACGAAGACCTACAACATACTTTAATCCTAGAATTTATTGAAGGCCCAATTGGTATAGTATTGATTTTAAGTAGAAAAGTGACTATACGACATAAGCATTTTGTGTAACCTATGAGCCTATGTAGTATGGATATTAAGTAAATGTAGGTATCATAGAGTTTATGTATGATATAATACATATACATATATTATTGTTAGGTAATATTTGTTAGTATGAGTGTTAGTTAGATAGTAGAGATTAGTATTTTGTTAGATATTTGATATGTTGTTAGATAGTTTGATATTAGATATCTTGTATGTTAGATATTGATATGTTAGTAGGTTATGTTAGTTCTAGATATTGGTATGTTAGCAAATTAGTCTCTACAGGTTATATGTTAGATATTAGTTAAGATATTATGTTAGTACATTAGATAGTTAGTTAATTAGATAATTGAGGGGTATCTTGGTATCTCATGATACCAAGTTAGTATCTTAAGGTAAATACGAATTACCTTTACCTTTAAGGTATATGATTAGTTTACCTTATGACCAAGGTATGGTATCAAAGTACCAAGGTAAGGTATCAAGATATCAAGGTAAGGTTAGGTTTACCCAAGTTAAGGTATTGGTATTGGGATGCCGATATGACCAAGGTTGATATGGTATCCTAGTGTTAGTGGGTTAGTATCTAAGTATTTGAGTTTGAGTAGGTGATGTTAGATTGTGGAAGGGTTATATAGATAGGTATATTTATTTTTGGGTTATATAGTATTTATATATATATTATGAGAGTATATAGATATAGGTTATGGTTCATAGTGAGGATATGTATATACTTGATATATAATATCTATATGTATGTGTTAGGGTGGTACTATATGGGTAAGGATATATATGGTATGTATATATATTAATATATCCTAAGTATCATAGATGTTGACCACTAATCTAAGTATGACCAAAACCCTAGAAGCTTAACCTTGACTCCTAGTTTGATCCAAGGTGGACCAGAGTTGACTTAGAGTTGACCAAGAGTTGACTTGACCTAGAAATATGTAGATTGCATTATAAATTTCTATCATTTCAAATTGAACTCTTTATAACATGTGTTGCTCTAAATAGGACTCTGTGACACCAGTTCGAATATCTATTCATATCAGTCATTCAGGGTGACAAGCGAGTACATTCTCTGATAGTTCTCTTTACTTGATATATCCTGTGATGCATGTTATACTAGTATTTTATCTTGATTCCGACACGATGGACTCACGGATTGGTATATTCATGGATTCCTTGACCAGAGATACGTGGTTTCATACTATCACGAACAATATAAATCATGACTAATACATCTATCATGAATAATAAAATGCGTGTCGAAGAACCTGGATTCCATGTGTACTAGCCAGGGCGCGGGGAAATACCTATAAGACATGTGAAAATGCCCTTTCTATTCTACTCATCATGCGTTAACAATAGAGGCCACACACGTAAGTGTATGGTTTGTCGGATCTCTCTAGTCATTCACATGACAAACTTGGTATTTTAAAATCACTGGTCTTAACACAGTTTGTCTGAGTTGTCTACAACTTATCTTGCAAGACAGGTTTACTCATTTTTACATATCTGTCTGTTCTCATATGATCTTATACACTTGTCTTTTCATTATACATTACCTCTATAACTTGATCATCAATAATCTCATTATTATTTCATACTCATAGCGCTTGTCATTTATCTTGAACTGCTAGAGTATATGTGCTCGTTTCATCCTGACTGGATATGTTGACAAAATATTACAGCTGATATAGATGATTGTCCCCACTTTCTATAAGGCCTACGAGAGTGGCACACAGGAGCCAGAGGAGGATCTAGTCCAGTAGAGTGTGCTTAGATATAGCTTAGTACTTTATAGCTTTCAGTTTGTATCGGATTATTCCGATTGTTAGTTGAGACTTATTTATATTCAGGACTTGTATTTATTTGTGTTGGACATCTATTCTGTGTGGTGTGATAACTATATTTATATTCAGTTTCTTCCTTTTATCTGATTCCATATCGTGCTCTATCTTCCTTAGACTTGTGATTGAGATTATATAGTAGAGATGTTATATTATACCTCCGTGTGGATATGACATGTTATATTTTTTTGTTGTTAGATGTTAGATGTTATAGATGACCTATACAACGTTCTACCGCCGACACTGCTGCGTAGGCTGGACGTACCCACGTTCTCGTGTCCCTAATTAGGGTGCGGGTCGTGACACATTTTTGTAGTGGCCCAAGCAGGTCAGAGTCGTAACTAGTACAATTTCGTAGTGGTGCTCGACTTAGAGTGCTGTTACTAGCCTGCTATTAGGATATAGGATTAGGCAGTATAGAGAGTTACTCAATCACAGTTAGGACTACTTGAGAAGATTTCTGGGATGACCCTTGAGGATCTCATTATGAACTATCTCGAAATTCGATTCCGACAGTTTCTGTCTACCTTTTTTTGTTTATTGTTGAATTTGATTCTTGGTATTTATTGTTGACTTGATTTTCTACCAAGATAAATCTTTTAGGATAGGTTGTCTCAGTTATAGAATCTAGAGTCTTCTACAATCATACTAGTTGGCAAGGCGAAGGTATAGAGTCTGATTTTGAATGTATTTTTCGGGTGTGGGAATTTAAAATTTTTGCAACCAAGCTAGCGGCAATGCAAAATTTTTAAATACCATGATCATAGAGGTATGTACATTAGTTGCAGACTCTATGGATTATCGCAACTATACTTACTGGTGTGACGAGGATTCTGGTAACATGGTTCTAGATAAACGGGTATGATTATCAGATTGCAGAATAGATACCATATAGATGGTGCCTTAGTATAATGAAGTAGAATATCAGTATGGATATTACTTGAGTATCATAGATTAGATAGAGGGAGCTAGGCCACCTGTAGCGCAGCACCGTGCCCCGCACCATTGGAGGGATATACCCCAGAGGGCCAGGACTTTTGCGCTGACAGTCGAGTAGAGGGACGCTACGGGTGACGGGTTAGCAGGTCTTTCTTTCCTGTTCTTCTTTCCATCTTGTTGTGTGATTCCATTAGTACCTGTCAGGATGTTTTGTGCTGTGATAGATAGTATAGTGACCCTGATCAAGACCGTGATATCACGACCAGTAGGACCACAATTTGTATGTTTTAGATATAGTTTTCTTGACCTTGATTGTTGGGAGTTTAACCTAGAAGGAGTATGGTCATATTAATTTCGAGGACAAAATTTTTCTAAGGAGGGTAGATTTGTAACCACCACTTTCTAAAATGAGGGTAATTTTGAACTTTTATAAAATTGATTATTTAATAATAGGTTTAAATCATGTTATTGATTTATTGGTAAATTTTGATTATTTTAATATCATTAAATTAGTGTTTTGGGATTTTTTTCTTTGGCTAGTGTAACCTTAGAGTTGCGTAGCCTAGAGACTAATCATGACCATGGATGCCTAACCCATGTGATTAGATAAGCTAATTACCACTTTTTAGGCTAAGGGTATTTTGGTCATTTTGTGACTTTTAAATTATTTAGGGCTTTGATTAATTGGTAAATTTTAGATTATTTTTATAATATTTAAATTGATGTATTACAATTTTGGTCATTTTTCATATTTTAATATTTTAGAAATTTATATATTTTAATATTAATTTTACGGGATTTGTTTAGTCGGGTTTGAGTTTCGTTTCGTTCTGACTTGTGTTAGTGACCCGGGTAGCTTAGATTCTAGACAGAATCCCAAGATTAGTTAGTCATGGCCCACAAACTCCACTAATTAAGTTAGTAAGTTTAGAAGAGGCTTAAATTTAACCCTTTTTATCCCAAACTTGAACCTAACTTAAAATTAACCAAGAGGACTAGTTGAGGCCTTAATGGGCTTTCCCCCAAGGCCCAATAGGGTTTAATGGCAGCCACTATAGGTAGGTTAGCCTCCCTTCCTTTTATTTCATTCCATCTTGCCTCTTTTTCTTCACAAAGTGTTCTTCTCCAAATTAGAGAGCTTTCCTCTTTGATTTGATCGCCAAATCTTTTCATTCCTCCACCAAAACTTCCATCCAACCTTCTCATACTACCAAGGGAGGGTGCAAGCAAAGATTTGGAGCAAAGTGCAAGGAGGAGTGTCCATTTTGGAAGGATCTTCGTATCGGAGCCGTATCCTTGAGAGTATCATTGGGATCCCACTCCCAATAGGTAAAACCAACCCTCTAAATTGATTTCCTATGCATATTAGTTAGTTTTGAATCCATAGGATCCACCCCCATGCATGTACCCCTTTAGATTCAAGTTTGAGGCCATTTGGAGCTCTCTTGAGGATTTTAGATATATGTTTTGTGTCCTACTTG